>OY856413.1:1102804696-1103404696 GCA_963693085.1 Alisma plantago-aquatica | reverse complement strand
TATATCTCCCGCTGGGGCAATTTACAATTGTCTCACTCCCGTGGGATCCAACGTTTTAGGTGGACACAGACAAAGAAGCAGAATTCCATTGCAAGGAATGGATAGCAGCTGTAACAACAAGGACAACTGTAATATCTCAGGTGGAGATACTACCTGTCAAGTTATGTAGTTAGAAAGTCATATGTGTCATCTCTGTACCCTCAGGTCCTCGGAGTTTTGAGTTAGTATTTTTGATGAATCAATCTGAGGTTTTGGCTTGATGCCTCGAGATTCATATACTGTCTGTATATAATGTTTATAAGGCAATTGATGATGTAGTCTCTGAAAAGAGATGGTATAGGTTATGTACGTTTGATCCAGACTGTAAATGTTATACAATGGTTCTTGATGGAAAATATTTCCTATGTGTGGATCTCTTTGTAAATTGTTTTTTAATTTTTAGTGATTTTTAGTAATCCGCTGTGAATAATTCGCTTCCGCTTAAGTTAATCTTGTTTTTGTGAGTTGGATGCCACACATAGAAAGAAGCATTCAGGCTACGATGACCAGTCAAAAAATGATATTCGATACCTAGAAGGTAAAGTTTGACAACCAGCAAGTGCAACAAAAATCATTTGATCCCAAGTGGCTCTGTTGATCTATCACATACTCAAATTTAGGTTAATATTGCCTTTTAATCCTTTTATTTTAATCTTTTAATTTAAAATACTCTTATTAGATTGGAATGCATTAAGATACTAGTAACTTTCAAATGTAAGAGATTTAACCAAAAACACAATTATTTAAGGCATGTATACAAGAAATAAGAGAAATGCACTAGTTTGGAGTAAGTTGTGTAAAATTTCCAAATTAAGGAAATTACGTTCAAAATTCTTCTTCAATATTTTTCTTATAGATGGTTTTGGTTAAGAGAGAGTTACACAAAAAAATTGGTTAATAAATAACAAAGAAATGTATGGATATACTTTAGCAAAAAAAAGGAATGTATGAATATGAAGAAAATACAATTTCCACTAATAGTTTGTTTCATGCATTAAAATTTTCCAAAAGGTAAAATTTGACTCCAAAATTGGATTTTTTGGGTCCTTATTACCTTACCCACTAAATTTCACTTTATTTGGATATTAATTACTCATCCAATTTAAAAGGAAAAGAAAAGAAATTAATGTATGTGCTACTTTATTCGATTTCGTTTTGGAAGGAAATTAATGTCACGAATTATCCACATTTATAATTAATGTCTTCTCCTCTAATTTTGTCTGTTCATCCCACACCAGTTGATACCTTACTCACGAACTAACATCAAGAATTCAATATTCACTGAATTTCCTTCTCCAAACTTCCCGGCCACCTATGCCTGATGCCCTACCACAAGATCACATCTATAAATACCTAAGCTCAGATCTTTGCTAGCCCCCACGCAACCTTCCTCTCATCTAAATTTGTCCAGTAGACTTGATTCATAGCCGTCGTTCAAGTTCTATTCTTTGAGTCAGTGGCTCTCCCCCTAACGTTCTGCTTCATCAAAGAATAATTTCCCTTAAGCTAAGAAACTTCGATCCTTGACCTTCGTGATCAGTTCGTCAATTTTCAGAGAAAGGCATGAGTTTGTCTTTCCCCAGTTCTTGTGCCAACCAACTCTGCTGCTTCATGCATCCATGGCATGCAAAGATGAAGGGCATAATTCCCCATAGTCTTTTTCCAACTCTGGACCTCGCTTTCCTCTTGCTTTGCTTTTTCTCGCCAATGGCATTTTTGTCCTTTTGCATCTGTTTGGTTTCCATAGTTGTGCGCCCCACTAGCCACTGACTGGGTGAGATGGTTATCGATGATTGGGTCATCTCAGCAAGCCCAATCATTCTCTTGCACGAATTTTATATTATGCAAATTTGTGATTGGAAGAAACTTCTAAAATTCATAATTTGATCTCTGATTATCCAAAAATTATGCAAAAATACTCTTTGGATTCAAAAAATTATTCTATCTGTTGGTATTATTTTCATCAACTAATTATCATGGTCTAAATATTTAATTTTTAGGGTTTTAAAATATTTATAATATCACATTGATAATTAAAGAGAGGTTTTACATGATAAAGTTGAGATCTTGGAGTCAATGCTATGATCAATAGTTGTGGACTCTCTCTCATGTGTTAATCAAGGTTTTTGTCAAAAATTTGAGTTTAGGGTTTTGTTTTCACTTATTTTAACTTAATATAACATCATTGTAACATCCCTGACCTGGGTTATGAGTCAACCCTAGGTGTTTTGCCTAAATATGTAATTAAATCTTTGTGATTAACTCTGAGCATGTAATTAAGTTTCTCAGAAATGTATATTTCAGTATTTGCTCCTTTTTATTTAAAGTTGTAGCATTGTTTTGATATACAGGGACCTATGTGCAATTTACCCAGTTGAAAGGGTTATCTTGCAATTTGTACATGATGAGATGTTCCTCTGATGTTGAGACATCATGAGAATCTCTTTGGCAAAGTTTGAGGGATTTCCCAAGCTAGAGCACCAAGGTGCAGCTGTGGAAGCAATCCCAGGGCTTGAAACCCTAATTTGGGATAAAATGCAATTTACCCAAATTAAGGGATGCAATTTGTAAAGAATGTCATCTAAAGTATCTTTTTAGACTTTTACCATCATTTAGAGAAAAAATGATGAGGAAGTCACCTCAATTGAATTATCAAGTTATGAGATATGCCTTGTGATTGAATAATCAGGGTATATGTGCAATATCCCTTTAAGTATGAACTTTATTATTAGATTGTTCTTCCTTGCCTTCTTTTCTATAACTTAAGATAAGGTTTGTCCTTAGAATAAAGAGGAAGGGACGAGCAAGTAATAAAGGAAGGACTTAGTTGGAATTAAGGGAAACTTATGAACTAATGTTGAAAATCCTACCCCATGTATATAAGCTCTCCTTCCCTTAGTTGCAAGGGAACTCACCCTTCGTTCCCTTACTGTTTCATTTCACCAAAGATGACCAAGGACTGCCTTGGAGCTAAGGAGGACGACCAAGGCGTGCAAGGTAGGTCTAAACCCCTCTTCTTGCCTAATTCCATGGTTAGAACTCGAATTCAAGGTCAGCTTCATGGCTAACTCTTGAAATCCTACCTTTCTATCCGTATCTTTTCATCCTTCCTTGGAGTTTTCACCTTGGCCAACCTGTAAGAACTTAAGGAAGCCATTAGATCTTGGATCTTGAAAGCTTGGAGCTCAAGAAGCAAGCTTTAGGCGGGTTTTATAACTCTAAACCTATGCTTTACTATGTGCATCTTTATATGCGTTTTAATGATAGCTCTTAGTGTTTCCCTACTTTCCCCTGCTATTTTGCAAGCAAACCCGTGGGATATCTGTACTGTTCTTGAGCTAGAAGATGAAGGCGTGATTTCCAAGAAAAACCCACCGCTTTTCTTTTCTTTAAACGGTCCTAACAGTTTGCTCTCTCGGACTCAAGACCGCGAGGTGAGCAAACGGTCTCAAGACCGCGACAGGGCAAACGGTCTTAAGACCGTTTGGCCCCATTGACCGAGCGTGGACCGTATAAAAAATCTGTTCCTAGTTATATAGGCTAATTACCCTCAAAATTTGGGAGACTAACTCCAAAGGAATCGGGAGATATGACCTTTTTAAGTCACAACTTTAAATGAATTAATTGCTGATTTTCAAACGGTCTGAAATTGCCTTTTTGGGCAAACGGTCTCAAGACCGTGTAAGGTCGTTGACTAAGCGTTGACCATATGAGATTACTGTTCAAAATTATGTTAATTAACAACTCACCAAGTTTGATGGTCTAATTCCAAACGGGCTAAGAGTTGAAGGGTGAATACTAGGGCTAACCCTAGATAAAATCAGTACTGAAATTATGGTGACCTAATTAGGGTTTTTAGGGTTGATTGACCTAAACGGTCTCAAGACCGTTTGGGGGTCACCAAACGGTCTCAAGACCACGAGAGCAATCAACCAAGACCGTTTGGAGGTCTGGGGTCAAGATTTGTTGACCAATTGAAGGTACAATTACATCAAATTACATTGCAATTAAATATTGACATGATCATCAACTCAATGGGTCAGACCTTGATGAATTTGCACTAGAATCCAAAAAATTGGATGGGAAAACGGTCTCAAGACCGTTTGGAACTCATCCAAACGGTCTCAAGACCGAGAGGACAATCACCCAAGACCGTTTGAAGGTCTAGGGTTGAGTAATTTGACCAATTGAGGACCCAATTGCAAATAAGTTATTAATTTAATCAAAATTCTGTTTTGTGGTTCAATCATGGTTCAACCCCTATCAAATCACCTTATAATTTGATGAAATCTTGGGAAAACGGTCTTAAGACCATGTGGGGTCCACCCACATGACCTCAAGACCGTTTGGGCCAAGTTTGGGCCCAATTGGAGCTCAATTGAAGGGTTCAACCTTGTGTTGATGCACACTGTTGAGTGTTGATGGGTGAACATTGATAGACCCTAATTGAATCGATTTCAACCATAGTTGGTTAACCATTATGGGTCAATTGAATGACCAAGTGATCAAGCATAATCTTAATTGACTCAATCCATAAGTGGTCAACATAGATTTGACCTTTTGAGGGCTTCAACATCGGTTGACATCATCGATTGCTTTGTTGATTTTGTTGATGGACCAAGCGGCTGAGACCATGTGAGCCTCGCGGTCTCAAGACCGTGAGAGGGCTCGCGGTCTCAAGACCGTGAGGGGGCTCATGGTCTCAAGACCTAGAGGAGGCTCGCGGTCTCAAGACCGCGAAGGGCCTCGCGGTCCTGAGGTCAAAGAAGGGCAAACGGTCTTCATGACCCTCGCGGTCTTAACTCAGATTGGTCTTCGCGGTCTCAACCTTAACTTGAACCAATGGGAGGCTTCGCGGTCTTGAACCCTTAAAGGGGGCTCGCAGTCTTGAACCCTTAAAGGGGGCTCGCGGTCTTGGAGCTAGAAGGAGGCTCGCGGTCTTGGAAAGTCAAAATGGGCAAACGGTCAACACTTTCAACCGATCTCAACCCAATTGATGATTAATGATTGAAATCAATCAATGTGATTCAAGGTTGACCTCATTCAATCATTTGATGATGAAAATGGTTCAATGTTGCCCAAATCAAACCCTAATGACAACCTAGGATATTAAGGGGTTATTTGACTAAGGTTTTGACCATAATGATGATCAATGGGGTGAATTACTAATATACCCCTGAAGGGTCAATTAAGTTATACCTTGCTCAATTCAAACCCTAATTATATGAGAATGATGCTTTTAGTCATAATGACTCTATCTAACTTGATCTAGTCTAATGTTATCATCAACCATTAGTATGATGAAAGAGAAAGTACTTCTAGAGAGAGAAAGTACCCTAGAGAGAGAAAGTAACTCTAATCACTTAATGATGATGTTTTTGGCTATGTTAGCCTATGATGCCTCAATCCAATCTGTTTTAGAGTGATGTTGACATCACCTAACATTATGATGAGAGAGAAAGTACTTCTAGATAGAGAAAGTACTTCTAGAGAGAGAAAGTACCCTTTTTAAGTGGAAACTCAAGTAAAGCATCTCCAATGCACATAAGTGAGCATAATTAGGGTATGGTCCACCTGTGTGAGGTCATAGAAACCCTAATTATGATAAATGATGAACCTTTAACTAATCCAAGAGCATCAATGAAGATGTTACTCATACATGATGATGTTATGAGTTTAATTCACCTTAATGTGAATAGTAAACCCTAATTCAAGGGTAATGGCATGCTTTTGAGTATTAAACTCCATTTGATATGAATTAGAGATTTAACTCTTATGACAAGAGTAGGAAGTACATTCCTTATTGTTGCATTAGCTTTATCAGATGTATTAACCATGCAGGTTCTGATATGAAGGTAATCATATCCAGGTATGGATGATTGATGTTATATTCATTAAAGGCATGTTGTTAGCCTTATGAATAAGTAAAGTAATCTGATGCCTTGTCAGTGGCATCCTATGCTGATAATGGGCTATGAGAGCC
Organism: Alisma plantago-aquatica; assembly: GCA_963693085.1. Taxonomy (NCBI): domain Eukaryota; kingdom Viridiplantae; phylum Streptophyta; class Magnoliopsida; order Alismatales; family Alismataceae; genus Alisma; species Alisma plantago-aquatica. The sequence goes on along the minus strand of OY856413.1, from coordinate 1,103,398,674 downwards.
ATGAATACCATCAAGGTCATGCCTTAGAGATGACTTGTGATGAGGATAATGAGAAATGATGATTGATATGAGTTAGGCCTGTTACATTTAGTATTCTTCTTTTATAGCTGCTATGCTATTGTTATTGTTTGCAGAACAATGTATGATGTTAAAGAATACTGAATGTACCTAACTAATCAAGTAAAATGTAGAGCCCTGATCATAGATCCATCATTGTCAGAAATTAAATGATGGTGAAACAGGTTTTCCTCAGGGAACTCCTGGAGCACATACTTTTGAGTATGTGGGGTACATGGATGTGTAGAACCTTACATCCTAGTGTAGGAAAGTGATGTAGATGTGGAATCCATCCATCCTTCACTATAGTTCCATACCGTATCAGTGGTAGGTAAACATGAAACCTCCTGATGACGAAGAAAGCACATATATCCGTATCAGTGGTAGGTAAATATGAAACCTCCTGATGACGAAGAGAGTACAGAACGCCACTGTGACTCTAGAATAGCGAAGGACCAGTTTACCCTGGTGAGCTATAGTAGTAGAGATACGAGATGTCCTACAAGTGATCCTCTTACTGACTGAGGAAGGTGAAGGTCATGAGAATCCGGCTCTCTTAATGACCTATGTATGATACTGATGTGACTTCTCAGCGATCAGTTGGGGTATGAGTGGTAAGCCTCATCTCCACAGGGCATAATGTTGTTTGTAAAACATAATCAACCATGTAGTATAACTTGTTAGAGATAACTCCAAGTTAGTTGATTGATGTTACATTGCAATAGTGTTTATATTCTCCATATCTCCTAAATGGTTGAGATCTTGTTATACCTGCAACTGTTACAGAATGCTTTGAAGGCTTTACTGCTTAAAATATTCTTTGATGTTATAATAAAGCTTCTGGCGAAGAGTTATAACTCTCGCTGGGACAATTATGTATAATTGTCTCACCCCGTAGGCTTCAACTTTTTAGGTGGACGTCGGAGACAAAGGAACCAACCTACAGGTGACCAGTCTCAGCAGCAGCAGCACCAGGGGCAGTAGTAATCTCAGGTGGAGATTTGTCCTGCCATGTGGTGTAGTTAGAGTCAGTCCTATGTGTCCTCTGTACTCTCAGGTATTGGAGTCTTTTGTATAAGTGATCTTGAGATTTTGTATATTGATGTATATAATTACTCGAGAAGTTATTATCCTGAGATGTAAACAGTTTATCTCTCTTTATGAAAGAAGCTTTTATGGATTCAAGCTCTTATCTCGAAAAGTTTTAATTTCCCGTGATTTTTGTCTTCCGCTGATTACCGATTCGCTTCCGCTACGTTTTAATCGTGTTTATGTCATGGTTTGGAGATCAGAGCCCACAACTAGTGGTATCAGAGCTCCAAGTTCAGTTGAGTCTACAGAGGCATAGGACTTAGGATGTCGAGTCTACCTTTAGTACTCCTTCCTTATCTAATAGAATCTTCTGCTCCTCAGGAGAAGAAGATACATAAGAATGTCGGAACATCGTGATGAGCACGTGGCAGAGAGTAGTGCTAGTGCACCTCGAGGCGGTGCAAGAGTTCCGAGAATAGGACAACCTGCACCTGAGTCGCCAAGAGAGCCACCCCAGTTCAACCCAGCTGACATGAGTGATCCAGCTGTACAGACGATGTTCGGGCAGTTCATGACTGCCATGACACATATAACTGATAGGATGCCCATTCCTGCACCTAGGGCACCTGTCCACCCTGAAGCACAAGGTATCGGTAAGACGTTCGAACGACTTCATTGTGTCGGAGCTACCGAGTACTTCGGAACTGCCGACCCTACAGATGCTGACTTATGGATGACAGAGTTGGAGAAGGCTTTCAGGATTCTTATGATTCCGGAAGCTGAGAAGGTTAGACATGTTGTCTATCTTCTCAAAGGCAGTGCTGGTCACTGGTGGAACATGGAAGAGCAGAAGAGACCCGGAGTAGAGTTCTCATGGGAAGAGTTTCGTCGGGAATTTATCAATAGATATTTTCCAAAGACCTTCCTAGATGAGAAGATCTCTCAGTTTGAGAAACTAAGGCAGGGTATGATGAACATTAGTGAGTATGAAGCTAAGTTCATGGAGTTGTTGCGGTTCTGTCCGCACATGGCTGCTACGGATGAGGAAAGAATCAGAAGATTCGAGAAGGGTTTGAATTCCAATATGTCAACCCCTGTGTCTGCCTTAGAAAACAGAGAGAGATTCTCTACCTTCGTTGAGTCAGTCTGAAGGATAGAGAGATATGTGGTTGAGAAAAAACAAACCCATAAAAGATATCCCAAGTTCCAGGGTTCTTCATCTAGGGATTCCAAGAAACCTAGATTCTCTGCACCTAACCCTCCACCACCCAGATCGAGTTTTCAAACTCAATGGACACCAAGCAGAGGTAGAGGACGGAGTCAACCACTTCAAGGGATGCACAGTTTTGCATCAGTGTCAGTAACAGGACCACCCAGACCACAACAACAGGAGAGGAGTTGCTACAACTGTGGTAAGGTGGGACACTTGATGAAGGATTGTCGTTCTAGGCCTATCGGTGTGACACAACAAACCCCGAGACAGAATCAACAGGGATCTCAGAATAGACAACATCAAGGAGCAGCTCGAGGACGTGGACAAGCGTCTCAAGCTGGATCATCAGCACCACCTCAACACCAGGCGACTGCGAGGTTCTATGCTATGAACCCACCTGAGGCAGTGGTCAATCCACGGGTAGTGGCAGGTCAGATGAAACTTTTATATTCTGATATGTCTACATCCTGTATTGTATCCGTTCTGATTGATCTGGGTGCTACACACTCTTTCATCACTCGTGAAATGATTCGTAACTGCAATGTGACTGTTAGCCATAGAGCAGATAGTTTGTTGTTAGAGACTCCGTTGAGTGGGTCTGCCGTTTTGCAGGAGGTATGTTCTCCCTGCATCCTTTTCTTTTCTGACCATCGCATTCAAGTGGATCTTATACCACTTGATATGCAGGGATTTGATATAATCCTCGGGATGGATACCTTAGAAAGGTATAGAGTTGTCTTGGATTGTGAGTCCAAGTTGGCTGTGTTTGCTGATGAAAGCAACACATGGATCTTTCAAGGTGAAAGAAAGATTCTGCCCACCTGTCTTGTGTCAGCTATGGTTGCTGATAAGCTGTTGAGGCAAGGATGTTATGCATTCTTAGCCCATGTGGTAGATGTTACCAAGGAAAGGACCAATCCTGCTGAAGTTCCCATAGTCAGGGAATTCGAGGATGTGTTTCCTGAAGAACTTCCTGGTATACCACCACCTCGGGAGATTGACTTTGAAATCAATCTGATTCCAGATACGAAACCCATAGCTCAAACTCCGTATAGAATGGCGCCTGTCGAGATGGCAGAACTCAAGAAACAGCTTCAAGAGCTACTTGAGAGAGGTTTTATCCGACCGAGTACTTCACCTTGGGGCGCTCCGGTCTTGTTTGTTAAAAAGAAAGATGGGTCAATGCGGTTATGCATCGACTACAGACAACTCAATAAAGTGACAATAAAGAATAAGTATCCTCTGCCGAGGATTGATGATCTCTTTGACCAGTTGCGTGGTGCAACAGTCTTTTCAAAGATAGACTTGAGGTCTGGATATCATCAACTCCGTATTAAGGATAGTGACATATCCAAATCCGCCTTTAGGACAAGATATGGTCACTATGAGTTCACGGTTATGTCGTTTGGACTAACCAATGCACCAGCTGCATTCATGGAACTCATGAATAGAGTTTTTCGACCTTTCCTGGATCAGTGTGTTGTCGTCTTCATAGATGACATACTGATTTATAGTAAAGATGCTCAGCAGCATGAGCAGCATCTTCGCCAAGCTTTAACCTTGCTAAGAGAACATAAGCTGTACGCTAAGTTTAGCAAGTGTGAGTTCTGGCTGCCGGAGGTATCTTTTCTTGGACATGTAATATCCGCCTCGGGAATTCGTGTTGACCCTGCAAAGGTAGAATCTGTTCTACAATGGGAACAACCGAAGACACCGACGGAGATTCAAAGTTTCTTGGGGTTAGCTGGCTATTATCGAAGGTTCATAAAGAACTTTAGTTCTATAGCTTTACCTTTGACCAAGTTAACCCGGAAAGATGTTCCTTTTTCTTGGAATGATAAGTGTCAACAATCTTTCCAGTTACTGAAGGAGAGGTTGACAAGTGCACCTGTATTAGTGCTACCTGAACAAGGAAAAGGATATGTAGTTTTCTGTGATGCTTCCAAGAACGGACTAGAATGTGTGTTGATGCAGGATAAACAAGTGATTTCTTTTGCTTCCCGACAGCTTAAGAAACACGAGGAGAATTATCCAACACACGATCTGGAGTTAGCAGCTGTGGTTCATGCTTTGAAGATCTGGAGACATTATCTCTACGGAGAGACATTCCAGATTTTCACAGACCACAAAAACCTTAAGTATATCTTTTCTCAGCATGAGCTCAACATGAGGCAACGTCGCTGGATGGAGTTAATCAAGGACTATGACTGTACAATTGATTACCATCCGGGCAAGGCCAATGTTGTTGCAGATGCCTTGAGTAGGAAATCAGCAACATCAATCATGAATAGAGCACAACTAAACTCTTTAGTATGCTCTAGAAGAGATATGCTTATCTCTTTAAGACAAGACAATGTACAATTGAAGGTGTCATTGTTAACCGGTATGTTAGCTGAGATGCATATTAAACCTACTCTAAGGGAGCAGATTAAAGAGGCACAGCTAGGTGATGCTGCAGTTCAACATATAAGATCTAAGTATGGAAATGAGAAGCAAGATGGTTTTCATGACTCAAAAGATCAAGTAGCTTGTTATAATGGAAGAATGATAGTGCCAGATGTGGACAATTTGAGAAAGTTAGTCCTGGAAGAAGCCCATTCTTCCATGTATGCTATGCATCCAGGGAGCACCAAGATGTATCAGAATTTGAAAGATCTGTATTGGTGGTCTGGGATGAAGAAGGACGTTGCAGAGTTTGTTCTGAGGTGTCCTGTGTGTCAGCAAGTTAAAGCTGAACACCAGAAGCCTGCAGGAACAATGCAACCTTTACCCATATCACAGTGGAAGTGGGACCATGTGACCATGGACTTTGTTGTTGTCCTACCCAGGACAAGCAAAGGACATGATTCTGTTTGGGTAATTGTTGATAGGTTGACTAAGACAGCACATTTCTTACCTGTCAAAACAACCTATTTCGCTGAAAGGTTATCAGAATTGTATGTTCAAGAGATAGTGCGTTTGCACGGAGTTCCTGTCACAATAGTTTCTGACAGAGGTCCTCAGTTTACCGGTCATTTTTGGGAACAGTTGCACAAAGCCTTAGGCACTAAGCTGAGGTTTAGTACGGCCTTTCATCCGCAGACTGATGGACAGTCGGAAAGGACCATACAGACCCTAGAAGACTTGTTGAGAGCATGTGTCCTCCAGTTCACCGGAAGTTGGGACCTACACCTAAGCTTGATAGAGTTTGCCTATAACAATAGCTATCAGCATAGTATTGATATGGCACCTTATGAAGCCTTATATGGTAGACGTTGTAGATCACCCTTGTGTTGGTTTGAGACTGGTGAGCACCAGTTGTTAGGTCCTGACCTGGTGCAGCAAACCACGGAAAAGATCAAAGTTATACAACATACGATTAAGACTGCTCAGGATAGGCAGAAATCTTATGCTGACAAACGTCGTAGACCCTTAGAGTTCCAGGTTGGAGACAAAGTGTATCTTAAGGTCTCACCTTGGAAAGGGGTCCTTCGTTTTAGAAGAAAAGGGAAGTTAGCTCCTAGATATATGGGGCCTTATCCAATCATTGAACGGATTGGAAAGGTAGCATATAAACTAGAGCTTCCCCCAGAATTACAGAGGTTACATCCTGTGTTTCACATTTCTATGTTGAAGAAATGTCACCCAGACACCGAGTCAGTTCTACAACCTATGGAGGTAGAATTGAATGATGACATATCCTATGAGGAGGGACCAGTGTCAATCCTTGATAAACGAATTAAAAAGCTAAAGAAGAAAGATATAAGTCTTGTGAAAGTCCTCTGGAACCATCGTGGTATTGAAGAAGCCACTTGGGAGTTAGAGGATGAGATGAGAAGGAAGTATCCTGCCCTTTTCTCTTAGTATGTTTTATCGATTTCGGGGACGAAATCCTTGTAAGGGGTGGATAATTTGTAACATCCCTGACCTGGGTTATGAGTCAACCCTAGGTGTTTTGCCTAAATATGTAATTAAATCTTTGTGATTAACTCTGAGCATGTAATTAAGTTTCTCAGAAACGTATATTTCAGTATTTGCTCCTTTTTATTTAAAGTTGTAGCATTCTTTTGATATACAGGGACCTATGTGCAATTTACCCAGTGGAAAGGGTTAGCTTGCAATTTGTACATGATGAGATGTTCCTCTGATGTTGAGACATCATGAGAATCTCTTTGGCAAAGTTTGAGGGATTTCCCAAGCTAGAGCACCAAGGTGCAGCTGTGGAAGCAATCCCAGGGCTTGAAACCCTAATTTGGGATAAAATGCAATTTACCCAAATTAAGGGATGCAATTTGTAAAGAATGTCATCTAAAGTATCTTTTTAGACTTTTACCATCATTTAGAGAAAAAATGATGAGGAAGTCACCTCAATTGAATTATCAAGTTATGAGATATGCCTTGTGATTGAATAATCAGGGTATATGTGCAATATCCCTTTAAGTATGAACTTTATTATTAGATTGTTCTTCCTTGCCTTCTTTTCTATAACTTAAGATAAGGTTTGTCCTTAGAATAAAGAGGAAGGGACTAGCAAGTAATAAAGGAAGGACTTAGTTGGAATTAAGGGAAACTTATGAACTAATGTTGAAAATCCTACCCCATGTATATAAGCTCTCCTTCCCTTAGTTGCAAGGGAACTCACCCTTCGTTCCCTTACTGTTTCATTTCACCAAAGACGACCAAGGACTGCCTTGCAGCTAAGGAGGACGACCAAGGGGTGCAAGGTAGGTCTAAACCCCTCTTCTTGCCTAATTCCATGGTTAGAACTCGAATTCAAGGTCAGCTTCATGGCTAACTCTTGAAATCCTACCTTTCTAGCCGTATCTTTTCATCCTTCCTTGGAGTTTTCACCTTGGCCAACCTGTAAGAACTCAAGGACGCCATTAGAGCTTGGAGCTTGAAAGCTTGGAGCTCAAGAAGCAATCTTTAGGCGGGTTTTATGACTCTAAACCTATGCTTTACTATGTGCATCTTTATATGCGTTTTAATGATAGCTCTTAGTGTTTCCCTACTTTCCCCTGCTATTTTGCAAGAAAACCCGTGGGATATCTGTACTGTTCTTGAGCTAGAAGATGAAGGCATGATTTCCAAGAAAAACCCACCGCTTTTCTTTTCTTTAAACGGTCCTAACAGTTTGCTCTCTCGGACTCAAGACCGCGAGGTGAGCAAACGGTCTCAAGACCGCGACAGGGCAAACGGTCTTAAGACCGTTTGGCCCCGTTGACCGAGCGTGGACCGTATAAGAAATCTGTTCCTAATTATATAGGATAATTACCCTCAAAATTTGAGACTAACTCCAAAGGAATCGGGAGATATGACCTTTTTAAGTCACAACTTTAAATGAATTAATTGCTGATTTTCAAACGGTCTGAAATTGCCTTTTTGGGCAAACGGTCTCAAGACCGTGTAAGGTCATTGACTAAGCGTTGACCGTATGAGATTACTGTTAAAAATTATGTTAATTAACAACTCACCAAGTTTGATGGTCTAATTCCAAACGGGCTAAGAGTTGAAGGGTGAATACTAGGGCTAACCCTAGATAAAATCAGTACTGAAATTATGGTGACCTAATTAGGATTTTTAGGGTTGATTGACCTAAACGGTCACAAGACCGTTTGGGGGTCACCAAACGGTCTCAAGACCGCGAGGGCAATCAACCAAGACCGTTTGGAGGTCTGGGGTCAAGATTTGTTGACCAATTGAAGGTACAATTACATCAAATTACATTGCAATTAAATATTGACATGATCATCAACTCAATGGGTCAGACCTTGATGAATTTGCACTAGAATCCAAAACATTGGATGGGCAAACGGTCTCAAGACCGTTTGGAACTCATCCAAACGGTCTCAAGACCGAGAGGACAATCACCCAAGACCGTTTGAAGGTCTAGGGTTGAGTAATTTGACCAATTGAGGACCCAATTGCAAATAAGTTATTAATTTAATCAAAATTCTGTTTTGTGGTTCAATCATGGTTCAACCCCTATCAAATCACCTTATACTTTGATGAAATCTTGGGAAAACGGTCTTAAGACCATGTGGGGTCCACCCACATGACCTCAAGACCGTTTGGGCCAAGTTTGGGCCCAATTGGAGCTCAATTGAAGGGTTCAACCTTGTGTTGATGCACACTATTGAGTGTTGATGGGTGAACATTGATAGACCCTAATTGAATCGATTTCAACCATAGTTGGTTAACCATTATGGGTCAATTGAATGACCAAGTGATCAAGCATAATCTTAATTGACTCAATCCATAAGTGGTCAACATAGATTTGACCTTTTGAGGGCTTCAACATCGGTTGACATCATCGATTGCTTTGTTGATTTTGTTGATGGACCAAGCGGCTGAGACCATGTGAGCCTCGCGGTCTCAAGACCGTGAGAGGGCTCGCGGTCTCAAGACCATGAGGGGGCTCACGGTCTCAAGACCGAGAGGAGGCTCGCGGTCTCAAGACCGTGAAGGGCCTCGCGGTCCTGAGGTCAAAGAAGGGCAAACGGTCTTCATGACCCTCGCGGTCTTAACTCAGATTGGTCTTCGCGGTCTCAACCTTAACTTGAACCAATGGGAGGCTTCGCGGTCTTGAACCCTTAAAGGGGGCTCGCGGTCTTGAACCCTTAAAGGGGGCTCGCGGTCTTGGAGCTAGAAGGAGGCTCGCGGTCTTGGAAAGTCAAAATGGGCAAACGGTCAACACTTTCAACCGATCTCAACCCAATTGATGATTAATGATTGAAATCAATCAATGTGATTCAAGGTTGACCTCATTCAATCATTTGATGATGAAAATGGTTCAATGTTGCCCAAATCAAACCCTAATGACAACCTAGGATATTAAGGGGTTATTTGACTAAGGTTTTGACCATAATGATGATCAATGGGGTGAATTACTAATATACCCCTGAAGGGTCAATTAAGTTATACCTTGCTCAATTCAAACCCTAATTATATGAGAATGATGCTTTTAGTCATAATGACTCTATCTAACTTGATCTAGTCTAATGTTATCATCAACCATTAGTATGATGAAAGAGAAAGTACTTCTAGAGAGAGAAAGTACCCTAGAGAGAGAAAGTAACTCTAATCACTTAATGATGATGTTTTTGGCTATGTTAGCCTATGATGCCTCAATCCAATCTGTTTTAGAGTGATGTTGACATCACCTAACATTATGATGAGAGAGAAAGTACTTCTAGAGAGAGAAAGTACTTCTAGAGAGAGAAAGTACCCTTTTTAAGTGGAAACTCAAGTAAAGCATCTCCAATGCACATAAGTGAGCATAATTAGGGTATGGTCCACCTGTGTGAGGTCATAGAAACCCTAATTATGATAAATGATGAACCTTTAACTAATCCAAGAGCATCAATGAAGATGTTACTCATACATGATGATGTTATGAGTTTAATTCACCTTAATGTGAATAGTAAACCCTAATTCAAGGGTAATGGCATGCTTTTGAGTATTAAACTCCATTTGATATGAATTAGAGATTTAACTCTTATGACAAGAGTAGGAAGTACATTCCTTATTGTTGCATTAGCTTTATCAGATGTATTAACCATGCAGGTTCTGATATGAAGGTAATCATATCCAGGTATGGATGATTGATGTTATATTCATTAAAGGCATGTTGTTAGCCTTATGAATAAGTAAAGTAATCTGATGCCTTGTCAGTGGCATCCTATGCTGATAATGGGCTATGAGAGCCATGAATACCATCAAGGTCATGCCTTAGAGATGACTTGTGATGAGGATAATGAGAAATGATGATTGATATGAGTTAGGCCTGTTACATTTAGTATTCTTCTTTTATAGCTGCTATGCTATTGTTATTGTTTGCAGAACAATGTATGCTGTTAAAGAATACTGAATGTACCTAACTAATCAAGTAAAATGTAGAGCCCTGATCATAGATCCATCATTGTCAGAAATTAAATGATGGTGAAACAGGTTTTCCTCAGGGAACTCCTGGAGCACATACTTTTGAGTATGTGGGGTACATGGATGTGTAGAACCTTACATCCTAGTGTAGGAAAGTGATGTAGATGTGGAATCCATCCATCCTTCACTATAGTTCCATACCGTATCAGTGGTAGGTAAACATGAAACCTCCTGATGACGAAGAAAGCACATATATCCGTATCAGTGGTAGGTAAATATGAAACCTCCTGATGACGAAGAGAGTACAGAACGCCACTGTGACTCTAGAATAGCGAAGGACCAGTTTACCCTGGTGAACTATAGTAGTAGAGACACGAGATGTCCTACAAGTGATCCTCTTACTGACTGAGGAAGGTGAAGGTCATGAGAATCCGACTCTCTTAATGACCTATGTATGATACTGATGTGACTTCTCAGCGATCAGTTGGGGTATGAGTGGTAAGCCTCATCTCCACAGGGCATAATGTTGTTTGTAAAACATAATCAACCATGTAGTATAACTTGTTAGAGATAACTCCAAGTTAGTTGATTGATGTTACATTGCAATAGTGTTTATATTCTCCATATCTCCTAAATGGTTGAGATCTTGTTATACCTGCAACTGTTACAGAATGCTTTGAAGGCTTTACTGCTTAAAATATTCTTTGATGTTATAATAAAGCTTTTGGCGAAGAGTTATAACTCTCGCTGGGACAATTATGTATAATTGTCTCACCCCGTAGGCTTCAACTTTTTAGGTGGACGTCGGAGACGAAGGAACCAACCTACAGGTGACCAGTCTCAGCAGCAGCAGCACCAGGGGCAGTAGTAATCTCAGGTGGAGATTTGTCCTGCCATGTGGTGTAGTTAGAGTCAGTCCTATGTGTCCTCTGTACTCTCAGGTCTTGGAGTCTTTTGTATAAGTGATCTTGAGATTTTGTATCTTGATGTATATAATTACTCGAGAAGTAATTATCCTGAGATGTAAACAGTTTATCTCTCTTTATGAAAGAAGCTTTTATGGATTCAAGCTCTTATCTCGAAAAGTTTTAATTTCCCGTGATTTTTGTCTTCCGCTGATTACCGATTCGCTTCCGCTACGTTTTAATCGTGTTTATGTCATGGTTTGGAGATCAGAGCCCACAATCATGACTAATCAGGTTCCTATTTTTAATTAAGATATCATTAAGAAACTCTAAAATCAAGGTTAGATTTTTTAACATGGGTTGACCTAGGGTTTTTCCGATAGATTTGGTTTTCTAGGGTTTCACCTAGTATATCATAAAACTTAAACCCTAATTGTTGGACACAATCTTATGTGTAGGTTTGAGTTGACTTTAGACTTAGAAGGGTAGGATTAGATCTCTGAATAAATATTCAAGTCAAGGTATGTACATCTACTCTATTTAAATTGGACATAATATTATGACTAAACATGTTACACCCCGATCTCACAATTACCATTAATCATGAGATTAGGGCATAAATTGAGGATTTAACGTAATACAAAAATCACCCTTAACTTTTTCTTCTTTTTCAAACTCTTTGTTTTCTCGCATTGAACCACATAAACTAACTTTACAAGGGAATCTAAACATTGATTTCTCTAATCTGATTTCAACAGTAAAAATGCATGTATGAACATTAATTATGTTTCTCATACTTTTAAGCACATAAGAATTGTTTATTCACATATATTGCTAAAAGAGGAATAATGTTATACATCATCATTTAGAACTCTCTCTTATTTCTTGACAAGGACCTAGAGTGACAAGGACCGACTGAACTTAACTATACTCAGACTAAACTCTTGTGGCAGATCTACTATGATGCAATGATATCTTCAATCCCCACGGTTTCCCTAATTTTTTTTGAGTAGAGGGTCGAGCCTACTCGCTTAGTGAATGAGTAAAACTATAATGCAGTCTAAAGTACTGAATCAGACATTTATCATTCTTGGATAATTGAAATAAAATAAGATAGTAATTTTAAATTAAAAGACTAGATATTCAAAAACATACTAATAGCATTGAAGCCTACATCATTAGAAACAAACAAGTATGGAAATATAATCCTCACTATATTCAATATTACATTTAAAGAACAACTGATGCGAACCTGAAATCAAATCTTTCTTAACTCTTCTTACTTATAAGAATATCTTTAAACTTATATTATCATATTTTAGCTTATACCCTGATCATATGTAGTGTACTTGACATATGAAGAATCATAACAAAATACGATCTCATCGTAAAAGACTTAGCTGACACACCCAGGATGCTAAGCCTGACTACATCGCTGGTCTGCAACAGGAAAATGGCTCTCTGGCCTCGGCACACCTACGGGTCGTAAAATTGGACTCCTCCTCTAACCTAAGCACACAGGAGGAGAGTCAAGCCACCTATGGGATTTTCTATACTCTAGTGCCACTAGGATCTCTGATTGATGTTGGACACTACATATTGTATTTTTAAGGAGACTTCCACTAGGGCTTCGTCCCCTGTACCACCAGTTAGTACGATCCGACCCCCGTATACTGGATATTGTCAGGGTTAGGTCATTTCATCCCTATGGCACAGACCTCTCATAGGGAATCTACAGTGTTTAGGGCTACTATTATTACTGTAACTTTGATTATATCTTTCTCTTAGACTGAACTCTTTTAACTCTGTATATTAATGACTACTCGAACTATTGAATTGAAATCACTAATGATACTGAACTGAATGCTTAACATATTGTTTACCCCTTTCTTAGGGTTTCTCCTTACTCATGCACATATAGCACTTCTCATGTATTCAAACATATATCATGTCTACTAATATAAATATTCTCAATCAACATTTCTCACATTTATGCATGGCATCGATAACATACCTATCTAGGGCATGCCATATCTCTCCACTTGCAATAGCATAACAACATATGCATTTCATGACAAGTATTTGAGTTAGAAAATCCGAATCTCATAAACAAAGCATGTATGCATATAAGATAATTTTCAGATAAAATCCCACAATATCACATGAATCATTTCAATCAGCTATTTACTACTAAATTAGATATGTATACTTGTAAAAGCATACTAGATTGGGTTTCCATCCTTGATTACTTACTATTTACATGATATGTATTGTGAAAATTAGAAACTCTATTTGTCCATATATCAAATCAAAGAGATCAAACATGTAGAATTATATGCACTAGGAACATAAGTAAGATCATATAAGCATAAATTCGAATTTCAGCTATAATATTGTTCAAGCACCCGAATAACTTGAAAATTCAAATCATCAGAAGATTCTCAATAAACTTCTTAATTCTGTAGTATTTAAGATACATGGATATCTATATCCATGTCATCATATAAATGTTTTTTAGATCATAGTTGGAACATGAATTGAAGTATTCTATAAATTGAATTCAAGAACAATTCTTTTCATTTATTGTCATGTAGGGAGAAGTCAAGAATATAAATTAAAGCCATCTAATTGAGTACAATTGACTGAAATATTATTTTACCCACTCACCCTTAGTTGTAAAATAGCTTCAAAACATATCCCATATCTGAAAATCTCGAATCCATATCAAAACCCTAGCAATCACCACTTTCTTCTTCCTTTCAACTCGGAAAGCCTAGAATTGAAGATTAGGAGAGAAAGAGTGAGAAAAGGACTTGATTTGATATGATTTCAAATACAATCAGGGGAGGGATGGAATCTTAACATCTGAGAGAAGATTCACCATGAAACTATATCCAAAGAATCTAAACTTACATGATTTCATCATTCCTCGGACCGCAAAACCCTAGGTCAGCATCTCCATCACTTTCTCCTCTCAAACCCTAACTCTCTCTCTCTAGGATTTCATTTCTCTAGATTGAATCACAAATTATGAGAGATCCTTATGTGTTAGGTTGACCATATAGATCAATTGAGCTTCTTGGGTCAATTGCACATTGACCCCTTACTATACTTTCTCTTATTTCAGCTGATTTTCTGTCATAAAAATATTACTATAATTCTTCTACTGATAAGGTCTAAATGCATCCAAAAATTATGAAAATTTTAAATGTTGGTTATGATTGAGTTTTAGATCTCCAGTTAAAATTTTAGATTATTTGGAGTTACCAATAAATAATTACAATAGAATAGTGCACTATTATCCAGAAATCTACAGAACAGTCAGTTGAAGAGAAAATGCCCCAGAACGGCCATGCTAGCTGCCACGACCGTGCTAAGATGGACCCAACATGGCCGTGATGCATACCACATCCATGGGGCATTGGTTTCATCAGATTTTTGTATAAAAGTTGGTCAATAGTTCAATTCTTTCAAAACGATCATGTGGCCTAGAATGCCCGTGCCACCAACGACCCACCACGGTCGTGCTACCCACCGCGGCCGTGCTATTCTATCCTTCAACTGCCATTTTCATTCTCCACTATTACAGAAATGGTCTATAGCTTCGGTTTTTTTAAGCCTATAGCGTCACTTTTCAGCCGACGCCTAAGTGGCCATCGCTACAGAAATTGCTCTGTAGCGTCGGTTTCTTTAACCCAAAAAAATCGACCTTGTATAGTAAAAACCGACCCTATAGGCTCTCAAAAACTAAACCCAAATGAGAAATGAAACTGTACCTGAAACCTATAACGTCGGTTTTTTAATAAATAACCAACTCTAAAGAGTATTTCTAAGGACCTATAGCGTCGATTTTCTTAAAAAGACCTTATAGGTGTCATGGCCGTTCTGCATAGAACGGCCGTGCTGCATAAAACGGCCATGTTAGGATGAGGTAGAACGACTGTGCCGCCTAGCACGACCGTGTTGGTTTATATTAGCACGGCCGTGCTACAAGGTACGACCGTTCTACCATATCTCAACATGGCCGTTCTACGCAGCACGATCGTTCTACCTCTTCCCAACACAGCCATTTTATGCAGCACAGCCGTTCTACGCAGAATGGCCAAGACACCTATAAGGTCAGTTTTTTAAGAAAACCGACGCTATAGGGTCAATTTTTTTTAATTTCTATAGAAACTGAACATAACAAAATAGAAGAATAAGAATAAGATATGGGAGAGGGGAGCATTGATGCTCAACCATCACCATTCCAAATCACACATTCATAATAAAAATGATTCATATATTGAGTTGAGTACACATAGTCACATCATAATTTACAAAATGATAGATTGCAAGTCTGAGATGATATTAAATGTCAGATACAAAAGTAAATATGAAAGAGTACTGAAACCACATACATAAATGGAACATAACTGACATATTTATTCCAATGCTATATTGACTTCATTTAGAAAAGCATCTGACCACTCTTCTCAGAATTCATTTAAGTCCTCACGTGTGTAAGGCTGAGTTGTAAAGATCTATAACAGAAAATACGCATGCTAATATTTTATAAAATGACTACAACTCACTTGTAAATTTATGATGTTAATCTTTATTACCTGATCTATAGTATGAATGTCATTTGATGCTTGTTTGACAATAGCTTGCATATATTTCATTACATAGTAACCACAAGCCCAATCATTATTTTGTATATGCCACTACAAATAATGAATTATACTTAATGTTAGTAACTACTATAAACAGAAGACTATAAGAGTTGACATATAAGAGTTGAAAATTAATACATATAAGACTAAGCAGTTGTCAAAGTAGCTACCTTGACATTTTTCAAAGTCAATGTCTTTAATTTTGTGGGTATTTGTCCTCCGCCTTCACGAAAAGCTTTTATACCCCTATCAATTAAACGATAGTTGGTAAAATAGAAATATCATGTTGAAGCATTGACTATATTTATGCTTACGCCATAGCTGGCAATTTCAGTTTGTGACCCCTTGTTGTTTTTCCCATTGGGTCAAGATAATAAAGAGTCATCAATTTTGGGACAATCGCCACTAATTCCCAATGTCTAGATCTGAGTAAGAATAACACAAATATTAAAATACATACATTTGTTCATTATTAAAATTATATTGAATAATAATATTTACTAGACGTTAAAAGGAATTAGGATAATTTCCTTTCCCACAGTAGAAAAATATTTGAATGCATCAGAGAAGTACTCACTCACTTCCTCAATATGTGTCTCCACCTGACTAGTGACCGAAGGAACTAAGAATACAACATTCTTTATATCAAAGTTTGTGGCCTCGGTATATAAATGGATGTTAAACATTTGTAATTATTTTCATATGTAGAAATAAGCTAAAAATGTGTATTGGAATTTTCTATATTGATAGATCCTTACCTTATCCATACTTCTAATATCGAAGTATTCATCCAATCATAATGGAAGAACTCTATAATATCATCAAGAAAAATATAACTGTCAAAGTCCCTCCCAGTTGCATCTTCTATTAAATTGATCAACATTTGTAGTCCAGAGCTTTGGTTGGCTAAGTATCGACACAAACATTTACATTTACTTCCCAACTCGTTGAGTGTGGATTCTGGAATAATAGATGTCTTGGGCATAGGAGGACGACTAGTAGAATTTTTACTTTTTGGTTTGCAAACCTGTTAAATGAAATTACATACTTCTATTACACACGTTCATATATGTAGTCAAATATGAAAAACATGGTAGAATTCAAGTATAACTTGTCATTGATAACCAAGTGTCTAGGCCAACCCACCATAGCACCCTCTGCTTCTTCAACTGTATTATATTAAGGATTAGGTATGGGTAGTGGTTTGTCCCCCATTCCGTCATACACAAGATGGATGGACACACGACAAATGTCATCAGTAATTTGTTGGCAATGCAATGTACCACCAAGGTTGTACACCTTGCCCGCTGCCACAACATTATATTCTGGAACCTTAACTGCAAGTTTACAGTTCATACCAACCTAGATTGAAATAATATAGGTTATATAAGAAGCAGTATAATAGATACCTATTACAACTATATATATTATCATATATATATATCATACTAATAACACAACATATAGAACAAAAACTTACTACATATTATTGTGGTGGGTCATTGGGAGTGCTCCCATGACCTTCTACAACTGTAGCATGGGCTTGTACCTCATCACTTGATAGACACACAGTATGAATAGGTTGAGAAGGTTGAGTAGGCTGAAATGAAGACCTCCTGCACGACCTCTTTTAGATTGTGAAGGGCCAAAACAAGACTTGAATCCTATGCCAGCTCCTAATCCCCTAACACGGCCAGGATGCTCCTTCGTACCAAGAGCAACTGATAGTTCATCCATGTGGCCAGTTGGGATGAACTTTCCTTCCTTCCTTTTCTCGTGGAGATCAATCTATTCATAGTTAATAAAAATATTAAATCACAATATCAATTAGGTATAAATAAATCTAAGTTTGTGGGAGTTACTCTTTACTTAGTTGGGATAAACCTACCATATTTTGTGCCACCTCCTTAGTTGCAAGGTTGACAATTTCACCTGCTTGATTCTTTCTAGCATCAATCCATGTCAAGTGTCGGGGTGGACGCTCAACTTGAGTTGTACTAGATTCTTCTCCAGAAGAGGATTGCTTCTCTTGTAGTTGGCGACGGAAGGCATAACCACTGGGCCCTAAGAGATGGTCATGCACATTTTTGGTCCGTCTTTCCTTTTGAGCCTGGTGGATAGCCTGATCATTTAAAATGAGATATTGCAATTCAGACTTGGCAAACATGTATAAAAAGATTCACCTCAATTGTATAAATTAAAGATTCATACAATACATCACAATCTTTATTACCTGAAACTCTCCCGATCTCCTAGCTGCAACAAATGTTTCCCACACCTCAAGATCTATAAAAATATATACATCTGTTGCTTTCGTCTTTTGTTTAGGATTATCTATAAATTCCCTTGCGAGATATGTCTTAAAACCCCTCCATCGTACACCACAACATTGTAGCACTCTTTTCTTGTGATCTTTTTCATTTAGATGAAAAACACCCTATACATACAAAAGAAGTAATTAATAATGTTGTTTTGAAAAGCAATTAATTCCAAGCAAACTAAATTAGAATCAATAGATTAAAAAAACATATTAAAATAATATCACTTCCACTCACAGATATATCTTTCCATATGAGGTCTTTTTTGGCATTAGGAACATCATGCCAATTTTCTATATCTATTGGCACCTTACTACACGTGGTCGCCCCTACATAATGCTTGAAAGCACTAGCATGTTCCCCAAAAGGTGCTCCTGTGATATCAAACTGTGCTGGCAATTTGTCCCCTTTAGCCCTGAGCTCCTGCAGCCTATGCATTAGTGTGGGACCTCTACTTTTCTTAGCATCACCACTAGCATCCTCATGGTGCTCATGCTCATGCTTAGAATGTTCATCTTCACTCGCCATTTTAGAACCTGCAAGTATACATGATAAAAAAATAAGTGATAATAAAAGCACAAGTGATAAGGTATACTAGCTTGAATGATAATAAAATAAATAATTCAAAGAATACATGCCTCTAGTATTGGTTGAGTTGTTAGTCAAGGAAAATTCCTTCAGTAGGGTCTTGACGTTTATAATATTCATCGGTGTTATCTTCAACATTTACACTTGGCAAACCAACCGAGAATGGACTGGAATCATCATACTTTTCGTAGTATTCTTCTTCATTTATAGGATCTATAGTAAACTGTCTTTTTCCATGAAGAACGACAGACCAATTTTTATTTGTCGGGTCATCAATATAGAATACTTGTTTTTCTTGGTCTACCATGATGAATGGCTCATCTTTCTCACCAATCTTTTCAAAATTCACCAATTTGAAACCCAACTCATCCACTAAAACTCCTTTGTTGTTGTCAACCCAATTACACCTAAAGATAGGAACTCAAAAATTTGTATAGTCCATTTCCCATATGTCCTCAATGACACCATAATATGACATCTCAGCTTCGTGTGGTCTTTTATCTTTGGCACTAGCAAAATACAACGAACAAGCTTGAACAGTGACCCCACTATTTTGAACTACACTACTTTCATCTTGATGCTTTGTGTAGTATGAAAATCCGTTTATGTAATAACCTTCATATGACATGACATCCATTTTTGGCTTAAATGCGAGCCATTTTATGTTCTCAGCAACATTATTCGGTGATTCAGATAGTTGATTAAATACTTTCTCTTCAAACCACCTAATAAATGTTTGATTATGCTCTCTTGCAAGCCACATTGAACTGGATCGCGGATGATTTCTCTTGATAAGATCATTGTGTTCTGTGATGTAGCTACTAACTTCATCGATATTGTGTAAAATATACAAATGTGCTTGTTCCCACAACTCATGACTGATTCCTTTCACTCATCCTCCCAGAATTCCTTTGCCACAATAAGATTCAGTGTGATGGGAATTTTTTAGATCGCTAGAAGTTTCATTGCAATTCAAAAAATCATTGCAAAAGTCCATCACCTCCCTAGCCACGTAACCCTCAACAATACTCCCTTCAGGACAATAACGATTCCGAACATCACCTTTAAAAACACTCATGTAGCGTTCAAATGGACCCAACATCTTCACCTCCTTTGTAATATGTACTACAAGATGAACCATGATATCAAAAAATGAAGGAGGAAAGTACATTTCAAGCTGACACATGGTAACAATTACATAATTCTGTAATTTATCGAGAGTATCAGGATGTATCACTTTGTTGCATATTTCATTGAAGAAGAAACAGAGTCTTGTGATTGCAAACCTTACATGCTTCGACAATATAGATTGAATAACCACTGGTAAAATTTGTTGCATTAAGGTGTGACAATCGTGAGATTTGAGACCTATCAGTTTCAGATCCTTCATTGATACCAATCTATGAATATTAGAAGAGTATCTTTGTGGAACCTTAATATTATACAAGCACTCACAGAAAGTCTTTTTCTCCTTCTTTGACAAAGTGTAACAAGCTGGTGGTAAATATGTGCGGCGACTCTTGATCTCCACTGATAATTCTTTTCTTATACCCATTAATTCTAAATCTTTTCTAGATTTGATGCCATCTTTAGTCTTTCCTAGTATGTTCAATAGCGTACCGATGATGCTATCACAAATATTTTTTTCAAAATGCATGACGTAAATGCAGTGTCTAATTGCCAAAGATCTCCAATAAGGAAGATCGCAAAATATTGACCTCTTCTTGTATACAAATTTGTCACATGTGAGTGTATGACTACTTGAACTCTTTCCAAATTCATTAACAATATGTTTCACCCTATCATATACAACATTTCTTGGTATAGGTTTAGGAGCACTTCGTTCCTCAGTTGACCCATTAAAGGTTTTGCATTGCCTTCGATAAGGATGCACTGGTGGGAGAAATCTCCGATGACCAAGATATACGATTTTACCACCATGTTTCAGTCTGATTGAATCAGTATTTTCCTCACAAATAGGATCATGCTTTGTAACCTTTTATGCTATATCCAGACAAATTTCCATAAGCTGGAAAGTCATTAATCGTGCAAAACAATATAGCATGCAAACTAAAGGTCTCTTTACGTGAAGCATCATATGTCATAATACTTTCTTCCCATAGTTTCATTAGGTCATCTATTAGAAGTTGAAGGTAAACATCAATATCATTTCCAGGTTGCTTGGGCCCTGATATCAATATTGACAACATGACATACTTATTTTTCATACACAACCAAGGAGGAAGATTGTATATAACAATCATAACATGCCACATGGTATGTTGGATGCTTAATGTACCATAGGGATTCATTCCATCTTTACAGAGTCCAAGTCTTAAGTTTCTTGGTTCTTTACCAAATTGAGGGTATAATAAATCAATTTTCTTCCATTGTGGTGAATCAGATGCATGTTGTAGGATGCCATCATCATTGGCCTTTAACTTCCCATGCTAAGAAAATTTTTGCGCATCTTCTGTATTAGAAAATAAGCGTTGGAATCGTGGTATTATTGGTAGATACCACATCACCTTGACAGGAGAGTCATTTTTAGCCTTAGTTGAATTTGTGGTCTTATATCTTGACGCACCACATTTTGGACAATTTATTAAATTACTATAGTCCTTATGAAATAACACACAATCATTTGGACATGCATGAATCTTCTTAGCCTCCATTCCCATTGGGCACATTATTTTCTTTGCTTGATATGTTGAAATTGGAAGCTCGTTGCCTTCAGGAAGAATTTCCTTTAACAAAGTCAATAATGAAGTGAAACTCTTATCGCTCCACCGGTTTTGAGCTTTAAGAGTATATAATCACATCACAACACTCAACCTTGTGAACTTAGTACAACCCTTATATAAAGGTTTTTCAGCATCATGGACAATGTTTGCAAATAAAGAAGGTGGATTGACATTGTCCCAACAACTACATAGCATCTCATTAACCATATCATCCTGAATCGGGTCATCCTGAATCGGTTCATCATTGAAATTATCATCATTATCTATATCTTCTATGCCACAACTATTAGTATCGACATTTTCTGATCCATTATTAATTTTCTCTCCATGCCAATACCATTCATTATAACCTTGTATGATCCCATTGCATATGACATGATTCTTAATTTCCTCAGCAGTATCAACTTTCAAATTGTTACCACAATGTCTACATGGACAATAGAACTATCTGTAGGTAGTTTCCTATGTTCCTCAGAAAATCTGATAAATTCATCAAGACCTTTGGAAAACTCTAGACTAAAACGGTTCTTGATAGACATCCAACTTCGATCCATTTTCTATATCACATTAAAAATTAATTATAAAACTAAGCATTTAATATTGATACTATAAGCTGTAAGTTTTTATTGATAGGAAGTTAATTACTTTTATACTAAAGTGTACCACCTATCCCATTTTTGAATATTTAATCTCACTAGTAATTGTATAATGTATGTTTAGTTTTGAAGAAATATTCAGTAGCATTTCCCCTAAATTCTCCAAGTACACCGATGTAAATGATAAATAACCACTCACATATGTACCCAGAGAACAAATGAGGAAATACTACTAAAATTTTCTTCAAAACTAAACATACATTATACAGTTACATCCTAAGTGAGATTAAATATCCAAAACTAGTCCCAAACCAGGGACTATCCAAAATTTACTCCTATGAGTAAATTTTGAACGGGTTTCTAAGTTGATACATCATAAATGTATTATTGTCATATTTATATATTAAGTTAAACATCATGCATCGATGATCTCATATATAAACCCTAAAGTGTCAATCTGAGAATACACAATGTCTACCCTCATATTTCTGGAATATATATATATAATGATTACATATGTGATTGATAACAAAATATAGATATGAATGAATACATATTTTTATTATTGGTTGATTTACTAGTCAAATAAAATGGAACATTGGGAGAGTTAGAATATTATACCTCACTTGTAAGGTATAATGTATTAATTAGGGGTTAGTATATATCAATTTATAGGAGCAGTAACAAATTCAAAATTGACAAATTTTGATGATTCTGCAACTCAGCCAACACGGCCGTGTTGGGCAACACGGCCGTGCAAACAACATGGCCGTGCTGCCCAACATGGCCGTGTTGGTTGAGTTGCAGAATCATCAAAATTTGTCAATTTTGAATTTGTTACTGCTCCTAACACGGCTGTGTTGCCCAACACGGCCGTGCTACCTGGTCAGTTGCTTGAAAGTAAAATGTAAACGGAGGAGTGATGAGGCGACAGAGAGAAATACCTTGAGAAGAATCAGTCGGTGAGGGAGCTTGTGCGGGAAAAGAACTGGAGAGAGATGCACACAGCCTTTGCAACGCCTAAGGCGTGTCGCCTTTCAAGGAAGAAAGCACTGGAGAGAGATGCAACATCATCGTCGTCGTCATCCAAGGAAACAGTGCCGGAGATGGTGGTAAGGAGTGTTGTCGTCGCTGGAGATGATGGTAAGAAGCTTGGGCGTCGTCGTCCAAGGAAAACAGCACTAGTTTGCCTCTTTTTGGACAAGGAGATGGTTGTGAGAGGTCACCTTTGTAGAGGCGACATTGCTTTTCTTCGGGCGCGGGAGCGGAAGCGGGGAAGAAGCAGTGGCAAATGGCAACCTAAACCTTACTATCGGGCTACTATGTGCAATAATAGAAGACCTATAGTGTCAGTTTTGGGTAAAAACCGACCCTAAAAGTCTACTAAAAAATGTTGCCTGGACGTAACCTATAGCGTAGGTTTTTTAAGATAACCGACGCTATAGACCTGACTTATAGCATGGGTTATCTTAAAAAACTGACGCTATAGGTTAATTCCGGGCGCCATTTTTTTAATATACTTTTAGGGTCGGTTTTGCACTAGAACTGACACTATAGGTCAAGATCTGTAAGGTCAGTTATATATAAAAACCGACTCTAGAGTTCTAAAGCGGTGCCCACATTTTTTGTTGACCCTATAGCATCGGTTATTTTAAAAAACCGACCCAATTGATCGAGGCGCGAAGCCAAAATCACGTGAATTTTCATGGCGGGAAACCTATAAGGTCGGTTTTTATGATAAAACCGATGCGGTAGTCTATTAGGTCGGTTATTCTAGTAAAAATGATGCTATGGGCAATGACGTTACTGGACAAAAATGTAGTAGTGCTCCTTTGCATACCTCTCTCATTCTCCCCAATGTGAGCCTATTTGGTGAAAACCCTAATTTAAGCCAACTAGGGTTTATATTTTCTCAAACCCTAATTATATAAAGAGATAGCATACTTGGGGTTCTCATTAGGTTTAACATATCATGATTGAGATATCCTCATTAATCATGTTTAATCAATGACCAATATAACTAAGCATGTAGTCATCCACATAAACCCTAATTGTAAGGACCCTAACCTTCATTTAGGGTTTACCCTGTTTGTTTTGCTTGATCTTGGTGCTTTGGTGCTTGCTAATCACCTTTGGTGGTGATTAGGGTTTTGTTGTGCTTTGTTGAGGGTTGGAGGGGCTACTTGCAAATAACCCAAGTTTAGGGTTTTGGGTGCAAGTTTGCCATCTTGTGAGATGTTTTCCCCTCTTTGCTTCCTCTAGGGTTGAGAGGAAGGCTTGAGCTTGTTGTTTGAGTTTCTTGGGCCTTGTTTGAGCTTGTTTGGGCCTTGGGATGCTTTGTTTGGGCTTGCTTGAGCCTTGTGCCAGCCAAGACTTGTTTGTGTCGGCCTAGAGTAGCTTGTGTTGCCCAACATGGTGGTGTGTTGCCCAGGTGCCCTGGTGTGTCGCCCAGCAGAGCTGATGCATGTGTCGCCCATGTTGCTTGGTCTTGGTTGGTGGACACTTGGTGCATATCTTGGATAAGTGTCTCTTGGCTTGCTAGAGTGTTGACTTGAACCCTAGGACAAGTGTCCCTTGGGTGGACGACACTTAGCATAGATCTACCTTGGTTTCTCCTCCCCTTCTTTCTATATAAGTAGCTCTTTCCCTTACCTTAGCTTCCTTTGCTCTTTTGGACTCTCCTCCACCTTGAGTGCATGACACTCCTCTCCTTCCTTGCTTGGGTTGGCCGATACACCTTCCTTGGAATAGCTTTGGTGGCCGATACACCCTCTTGGAGAAGCTTTGGTGGACGATACCCCTTGGACCTTGGAGTGCTTCTTCTTCCTTGGAGCTTGGATCTTAAGGCGGGTTGCATAACTTCTAACCCTAACTTCATTACTTCTTGTTCTTGTTCTTGTTCATAAGTTAGTAGCTTAGATTTGTACCTTGCTTGTGTTTCCTTTGGTGGCCGATCTCCTCCTTAGGGTTTAGGGTTTCTTTGTGACCTAGTATACCTGGTGATCTAGGGTTTGTGCTCCCTTGAGTTGGAGGTTGAAGGTGACCTAGGATGGGCGATACCCCCCGTTCTTTGTTGGTGTGTTGGACGATATCCTTTTGAGCTGGACGACATGGTACCTTTGTCTTGGTGATGGACGATATGGTACCCTCCTTGATGGACGATATGGTGTGTATGATCATGGTGTTGGGCGATACCTTGCCCTTGTATTGGGAGATAGGGTGAACTAGGGTTATGTTGGCCGATATGATGGTGACCATGATGGGAGATAGGGTTCCTCTTGTGATGAGAAATACCCTTGTTCTTCTCATGGACGACAAGCCTTAGTATCTTGGTGGATGACATGGCCTAGTTTGGTGAGTTAGTTGGGTTGCACGATATGCAACATGGTGCTGGCCGATAGCCCTGACGGGCGTTACCTCTTGGGTTGTGACGTGCGATAGAGTTGGGTTGTGACGGGCGTCACGCCCCTGGTTTGGGTATGTGTCGGCCGATAGGCCTGGATAGGTAGTTGCACGTTTTAAGGAGTGTTTCCTTCTCTCTCTTGGCCATTGTGAGGTTGTTAGCTAGGTGTTAGCCTTGAGTGCCGGGCATCATGATGAGCTGTGACGGGCGTTGCCCGATAGGTTGTGATGTGCGACACCCCTGACGCACGACACTCCTCTCTTGTGACGATGTGTCGGGCTGGGCACTGGGTGCAACGTAGCGTTGCTGCCTTCCCATGCCCTAGCCGTGTAAGCTAGATATAGTGAGGGTTGTGAGTTGTAGTGAGGGTGGTATGGTTCTTTAATGACAGTTTCTAGTGTGATGGAAGTGGATGTTTATGCACCAATAAACGATAGTGATGCCTTGATTAGTAATGATAACAATGATAACGTTAATAGTGCTATTGATAGCAAAGATGTTAATAATGTAAATGATGGTGATGTCTTGTTAGTAGTGGAAGCAATAATAATGTTAATGATGATGCTAAGTGACAGTTACATTAATGGTTTGCTTAATGATATAATAATAAAGATAATAGTGGATGATGATGCTGATAATAGTAATGATGGTAACAAGAGTAGTAATGACATGCATGATGTAAGTCTTATGCTTATTTGTTAATGGCAATGTTAAATGGTAGTTACATTAATGGTGGCTTAATGATAAAGATAATAATGATGATGATAGTGGATGGTAACAGTAATGACATTGGTAACAATAGTGTTTGCTCTGTATACTAAACATGATTTCGATATAAAGTGAATACCTTGATTGTTTGTATAATCTTGAGATAAGGGTGAGCATGAATATGGTTTGTTAATGATGTGCTTAATACACTTAATCACCAAATAGTGTAAGCCTAATAAGTAGAGTATCTCGAATGGCATATCATGATATTAGGTGTAGTCCTTATGTTGAAGCTATGGTTATTGTGTATCCTAACCATGCAGGTGATGTTTAGCCATGAAAGGGGCTATGTGACACATGTGATGAGTAATATTACTTTGATAGTTATTTTATGAGGTTATATGTATGATGTGTTTGTCCCACGATGATGATGTGAGCCTTGAGAGGCAGTGATAGTAAATGATGAGGGATTGAGATTCTGTGGTATGTGATGATCCTTGATATGGATCTGGATGGTTGGCAAGAGGCTAAGTGGTAACATGTGATGTGGGATCCTTGTGATGGATCAGGTTGATGTGGTTTCCATAATAATATAATGTTGTTTACTTTCTGTTATATCTTGCAT
This sequence comes from Alisma plantago-aquatica, assembly GCA_963693085.1. Taxonomy (NCBI): domain Eukaryota; kingdom Viridiplantae; phylum Streptophyta; class Magnoliopsida; order Alismatales; family Alismataceae; genus Alisma; species Alisma plantago-aquatica. The sequence continues at coordinate 1,103,371,970 of OY856413.1, read as the reverse complement.
GATTATACAACTTGATTGAATCTTGCAATCCATCTAAAAGATACTAATTAATCACAGTGAAATATAGCATGTAGTTGCCCTGGCCATAGATCCATCATCGTTAGGACTTGGTGATGGTAAAACGGGTTCTCCTACGGGATAACCTGGAAGCGCATATTGTTGAATATGTGTAGGTTGCTCCTAGCCTGAAAATGAGGAAGTAAGAGTGTAACTTCGGTTACAGACTCAGATACGTATATAGAGCATGGTGAACAGGCCCATGGCTCAGGATATGTGATGTGAGGAGCATGAATGCGTTCATGGCTCAGAGCACGGTGAACAGGCCCGTGGCTCAATTTTACTAGCGTCGAGACCTGTACCAAGGCGGGCTAGAGTGAGGTTAGCCTATGGAGCTGACCCTGTGGCTAAGACCACTTCAGCATGTGACTACGGTCCTGCTTATGTTGTACTCATGTACTGACCACGAGGTGGGAGGTCGTGGAGTCCGACTCTTCCATTGACCTTGTATGGCACCGGCTTTAGGCTTCGCAGCCAGAGGTTGGATTTGAATGGTACGATTCAAATCCTCAGGGCATAATAATACATAATACAGCCGTTTAGTATTTGCTGCTTAGGATAAACACGAAACGTTGGTTGAGGCCTTGTTTGTGTAGTTATTTCTGTTATATCAGCAAGTTACTTCTATATTCATCAGGTATGTGATAATATGTCGTATCTTGATAATCAGGTTATGTGGTAATATATCTTGTTCTGATAATCATGTTACATATATCTTATCTTGTCAATCATGTTCCATTGAGAGATATCTGGTTATATGCTTTTGAACAGATGGTAAGCTTGTCGGTAAGAATAGCTTTGCTTTATATAAACTGCTCATGTTGTATCTATTAAATAGTTATCTGCTATTATAGTTTATCTTGATGAGGTTCTATAGTTGCGGTGGGGAGTTATGTTTCCCGCTGGGACAATTGTTCATTTGTCTCACCCCGCTGGTTTAACCCCTTTTTAGGTGGTCGAGGTAGATGTGGTTGTGGTCGTGGTGTTGCGGCTGAGCAGTTTGAGGAGCAGTAGAAGGCAAGCGTTGCACATGCTGCTATTTTGGATGTTTGGTAGTAGAGTCTAGAGTCATACCTGTACTCTCAAGTCCTTGGCAGTGTTTTGATGATGTTTTACGATGAACGATCGATGACGTTTGTATATCCTACTGTTGGCCGGATACGGGCCTTTATGTATATGAACAGGTGGTGATCTCATGTGAAGGATGAACAGCTGTTTCTGTAAGCTGTAGACACGTATCAGATCTCGTGTATGTATATATATCACATGTTTCTGTGCAGGATGAGGACTGGAAAGTAATAGTTTCACAGTTTATCTATTTTCCACAATCGTTTTTAATTAACCCGTATTTTCGTAATCTGTGGTTATGGTGATTTCTGCACGTTTTTGCGTAACACCTCGTTATCTATATGATAATGGGATGTGTTTCCACAAGTTTGGTATCAGAGCCTTAGGTTCGCTGAGTCTACAAGGATTTAGGACTAGGTTGAGTTGTTCTTATGTGTGTCCAAGTTTTCTTACAATATCTTCTACCCTCAGCGGAAGAAAAGTCAAGATTTCTGGAAACCATGAAGGACATTCTGCTGAGTACAGTGATGTTGCATCGGTTGATGGAGTAAATGGACAAGCACATGAAGATCGGGTGCCTGAGGTTCCCCAATTCAACCCCGCCATACTTGAACATCCTGCTTACCAACAGCTTATGGGGCAGTTAATGGCTACGATGAATCTCATGGTTGAGCGATTACCAGTGCCTCCTCTACGAGCACAGGTTCCCCATGGAGAAGCATCGGGTATTAGGAAGACCTTCGAGCGGCTTCGCCGAGTCAGAGCTTCGGATTATGTTGGAACGGCTGATCCAGCAGATGCAGATCTGTGGCTGACAAGTCTTGAGAAGGCTTTTCGGATCCTTGACATCCCCGAAGCGGACAAGGTAAAGCATGCTGGCTACCTTTTGAAGGGTAGTGCTGGTCACTGGTGGACCATCGAGGAAGAAAAGCGGCCTGGTGAGGTGATCTGTTGGGAGGTGTTTTGACGCGAGTTCATCACCAGATACTTCCCAAAGACGTACCTGGATGAGAAGGTGAGTCAGTTCGAGAACCTGAGATAAGGAATGATGAACATCACCGAGTACAAAGTCAAGCTTATGGATCTGTTGAGGTTTTGTCCTCACATGGCGGCAACAGATGAGGAACAGATCAGACGTTTCGAGAAGGGTTTGAGTGCTGAGTTGAAGACCTCGATATCTGCATTGGAAAAACGAGAGCGGTTTGCTACGTTCGTGGAATATGTTCGACGGATCGAGAGGACGGTACGGGAGAAAAGAAAGTCTATGTCTCTTAAAAGACCTGCTCAGTTTCAAGGACGAAGGTTTGGTGGCTTTAAGAAGCCTAGGTTTTCAGCACCGTCAACAATGAGAAGTTATGGTGTACCATCTCAGTGGTCTCTGAGTAAGGGGAGATGTTATGTTTCTTCACCATCTAAGGCACGCGGTTCAGCTTCTGTGGCAGTGACAGGGCCAGCTAGGCCATGGTTTGAAGACAAGGCATGTCATCTTTGTGGACAAGTCGGGCATTTCAGGCTTAATTGCCCGAATAGAGATGTTGAAGTGACGCAACAGCCGAGATAGAATTTTCAAAGGTCAGAGAGACCACATCCCAGTGGTAGCAGAGGACGAGTACGCGGGCAAGCATCTCTAGTGGGATCGTCTGCTCAAGGAAGCAGAGGTCGTGGACAGCAAGCAACAGATCGATTCTATGTCATGAATCAGCCAGAGGCGATAGTCTACCCGCGAGTGGTGACAGGTCAGATGGAGTTATTTCATTCTGATATGTCTTCTTCTTGCTTTATATCTGTTCTGGTTGACCCGGGTGCTACACACTCTTTTATCGCCTATAGTATGCTGGAAAACTGTCGTTTACCTATTAGCTGTAAGAAGGATAGCTTGTGGTTAGAAACCCCTCTTGATGGTTCCTCTTTGCTTCGAGAAGAGTGTCCATCTTGTGTTTTGTCTTTCTCGGGACACCGTATCCAAGTGGATCTTATACCACTTGATATGCATGATTTTGATGTTATCCTTGGGATGGATACCTTAGAGAAGTATAAAGTTGTCTTGGATTGTGGTTCCAAGCAGGCAATGTTTGATGTTGTTGGAGAGAAGTGGATCTTCCAGGGAGATAGGAAGATTCTTATGACATGTTTGGTATCAGCTATGGTGGCAGATAAGTTGTTACGACACGGATGTGAGGCGTTCCTAGCTCACATGGTGGATACCGTTGTGGTTACCAAGGTGAAAGGTCCTAGTCTTGAGGAGGTGTCAGTGGTTCGAGAGTTTGCAGACGTGTTTCCTGAGGAGTTTCCTGGTGTTCCTCCACCCCGAGAGATTGATTTCGAGATCAATCTGGTACCAAGAACACAACCAGTTGCACAGTCACCGTATAGGATGGCTCCAGCAGAGATGGCAGAGTTGAAGAAGCAGTTGCAAGAGTTGTTGGAGAAAGGTTTTATCTGACCGAGTACGTTGCCTTGGGGTGCTCCCGTGTTGTTTGTTAAGAAGAAGGATGGCTCGATGCGGTTGTGTATAGATTATCGGCAGTTGAACAAGGTCACGATCAAGAATAAGTACCCGTTGCCGAGGATAGATGATCTGTTTGAGTAGTTGCTTGGTGCTACAGTGTTTTCGAAGATCGATCTACGGTCTAGATATCATCAGTTGAGGATAAAGGCAGATGACATACCAAAGTCATCTTTCAAGACGAGGTATGGTCATTTCGAGTTCGTGGTTATGCCGTTTGGGTTAACCAATGCGCCGGCAGCTTTCATGGATCTGATGAACAGAGTATTCCGTCCGTTCTTGGATTAGTTTGTAGTAGTCTTTATAGATGACATCTTGATCTATAGTCGGGACATGCTAGAGCATGAACAACATCTTCATCGAGCGTTGACTCTTCTTCGTCAACATCAGCTGTATGCCAAGTTCAGTAAGTGTGAGTTCTGGTTGGCAGAAGTGACTTTCTTGGGTCATGTGATATCTGCTAAAGGAGTCAAAGTAGATCCGAAGAAGGTGGAATCTGTTGTGGATTGGGAACAACCGAAGACGCCGACAGAAGTTCGTAGTTTCCTTGGTTTGGCAGGATACTACCGGAGGTTTATCAAGGACTTCAGTGTGATCACGTTGCCGATGACGAAGTTGACCAGGAAGGACATACCTTTTGTTTGGGATGATCGATGTCAGCAAGCTTTCCAGAGTTTGAAGGAGAAACTGACCAGTGCCCCAGTGTTGATCTTTCCAGAGCCTGGAAAAGGCTATGTTGTTTTCTGTGATGCTTCCAAGAAAGGTTTAGGTTGTGTGTTGATGCAAGAGGATCATGTGGTTTCTTTTGCCTCGCAACAACTCAAGAAACATGAGGAGAACTATCTGATTCATGACTTGGAGTTGGCAGCAGTGGTTCATGCGTTAAAGATTTGGAGACACTATCTTTATGGGGAAGTATGTCAGATCTTTACGGATCATAAGAATCTGAAGCATATCTTTACACAGCAAGAGTTGAACATGCGACAACGACGATGGATGGAGTTGATCAATGATTACGACTGCACGATCGAGTATCATCCTGGAAAGGTGAACATGGTAGCTGATGCGCTTAGCAGGAAGTCTTCTTCTCTTTCTTCCAGGAAGGCACAGTTGAGCTCTCTGGTATGCTATAAGCGAGATATGTTTGTTTCTCTGCAATAGATGAATGTGCAGATGGAAGTTTCTTTGTTGTCTGGTCTTTTCGCACAGATGCAAGTTAATCCTACGTTGAGATAGCAGATCAAGGATGCACAGCAGACAGATGATGCGGTACAGTTGATTAGATCAGAGTTCGGCAGCGACAAGCGTGATGGGTTTCATGAGTCCGAGGATGGGCTAGTTTGCTATCGTGATAGCATGATGGTTCCAGATGCTGATAATCTGAGGAAGTTGGTGCTTGAAGAAGCACATACGTGGATGTATGCGATGCATCCAGGTGTCACCAAGATGTACCATAGTCTAAAGGACTTGTATTGGTGGCCTGGTTTGAAGAAAGATGTAGCTGAGTTCGTGGCGAGATGTGCGGTATGTCAGCAAGTGAAGGCTGAACATCAGAAGCCGGCAGGTACATTGCAACCTTTGCCGATACCGCAATGGAAATGGGATCATATAACCATGGATTTTGTAGTTGGTCTACCCCGGACAACTAGGAATCATGATTCCATTTGGGTGATAGTGGACAGATTGACGAAGTCTGCCCATTTTCTACCAGTGAAGACGACATATACAGCTGAGAAGCTAGCTCGAGTATATGTGGATGAGATAGTACATTTGCACGAAGTGCCAACAATGATAGTTTCTGACAGAGGTCCTCAGTTTATGAGTCATTTTTGGGAACATTTGCACAAAGAGTTGGGAACACAGTTGAGGTTCAGTACAACTTTTCACCCGCAGACAGATGGACAGTCTGAGAGGACTATACAGATTTTGGAGGATCTTCTTCGAGCTTGTGTTTTGCAGTTTCTAGGCAACTGGGATGTACATCTGAGTTTGATAGAGTTTGCCTACAACAACAGTTATCAGCGGAGCATCAACATGGCTCCTTATGAGGCTTTGTATGGGAGGAAGTGCAGATTTCCTTTGTGTTGGTATGAGTCTGGTGAGTATCAGCTTTTGGGTCCTGAGTTAGTTCAACAGACGACAGATAATATCAAAGTAATACAGCAACAGTTGAAAGTGGCACAGGATAGGTAGAAGTCTTATGCAGACAATCGCCGACGACCTTTGGAGTTCCATGTAGGAGACAAATTGTATCTTAAAGTCTCTCCGTGGAAGGGTGTGCTAAGGTTTGGACGGAAGGGTAAGTTAGCTCCCAGGTATATGGGGCCTTACTCGGTCAGAGCACGTGTTGGCAAGGTAGGTTACGAGTTAGAGTTGCCTCCAGAGTTGCACAGGTTGCATCCAGTGTTTCATATCAGTATGTTGAAGAAAAGTCATCCGGATTCAGGTACAGTGATACAACCAGTTAATTTCAATATAAAGTGAATACCTTGATTGTTTGTATAATCTTGAGATAAGGGTGAGCATGAATATGGTTTGTTAATGATGTGCTTAATACACTTGATCACCAAATAGTGTAAGCCTAATAAGTAGAGTATCTCGAATGGCATATCATGATAGTAGGTGTAGTCCTTATGTTGAAGCTATGGTTATTGTGTATCCTAACCATGCGGGTGATGTTTAGCCAAGAAAGGGGCTATGTGACACATGTGATGAGTAACATTACTTTGATAGTTATTTTATGAGATTATATGTATGATGTGTTTGTCCCACGATGATGATGTGAGCCTTGAGAGGCAGTGACAGTAAATGATGAGGGATTGAGATTCTGTGGTATGTGATGATCCTTGATATGGATCTGGATGGTTGGCAAGAGGCCAAGTGGTAACATGTGATGTGGGATCTTTGTGATGGATCAAGTTGATGTGGTTTCCATAATAATATAATGTTGTTTACTTTCTGTTATATCTTGCATGGTTATACAACTTGATTGAATCTTGCAATCCATCTAAAAGATACTAATTAATCACAGTGAAATATAGCATGTAGTTGCCCTGGCCATAGATCCATCATCGTCAGGACTTGGTGATGGTAAAACGGGTTCTCCTATGAGATAACCTGGAAGCGCATATTGTTGAATATGTGTAGGTTGCTCCTAGCCTGAAAATGAGGAGGTAAGAGTGTAACTTCGGTTACAGACTTAGATACATATATAGAGCATGGTGAACAGGCCCATGGCTCAGGATATGTGATGTGAGGAGCATGAATGCGTTCATGGCTCAGAGCACGGTGAACAGGCCTGTGGCTCAGTTTTACTAGCGCCGAGACCTGTACCAAGGCGGGCTAGAGTGAGGTTAGCCTATGGAGCTGACCCTGTGGCTAAGACCACTTCAGCATGTGACTACGGTCATGCTTATGTTGTACTTGTGTACTGACCATGAGGTGGGAGGTCGTGGAGTCAGGCTCTTCCATTGACCTTGTATGGCACCGGATTTAGGCTTCGCAGCCAGAGGTTGGATTTGAATGGTACGATTCAAATCCTCAGGGCATAATAATACGTAATACAGCCGTTTAGTATTTACTACTTAGGATAAACACGAAATGTTGGTTGAGGCCTTGTTTGTGTAGTTATTTCTGTTATATCTGCAAGTTACTTCTATATTCATCAGGTATGTGATAATATGTCGTATCTTGATAATCAGGTTATGTGGTAATATATCTTGTTCTGATAATCATGTTACATATATCTTATCTTGTCAATCATGTTCCATTGAGAGATATCTGGTTATATGCTTTTGAACAGCTGGTAAGCTTGTCGGTAAGAATAGCTTTGCTTTATATAAACTGCTCATGTTGTATCTGTTAAATAGTTATCTGCTGTTATAGTTTATCTTGATGAGTTCTGTAGTTGCGGTGGGGAGTTATGTTTCCCGCTGGGACAATTGTTCAATTGTCTCACCCCACTGGTTTAACCCCTTTTTAGGTGGTCGAGGTAGATGTGGTCGTGGTCGTGGTGTTGCGGTCGAGTAGCTTGAGGAGCAGTAGAAGGCAAGCGTTGGACATGCTGCTATTTTGGATGTTTTGTAGTAGAGTCTAGAGTCATCCATGTACTCTCAGGTCCTTGGAAGTGTTTTGACGATGTTTTACGATGAACGATCGATGACGTTTGTATATCCTACTGTTGGCCGGATACGGGCCTTTATGTATATGAACATGTGGTGATCTCATGTGATGGATGAACATATATTTCTGTAAGCTGTAGACACGTATCAGATCTCGTGTATGTATATATATGACATGTTTTTGTGCAGGATGAGGACTGGAAAGTAATAGTTTCACAGTTTATCTGTTTTCCGCAATCGGTTTTAATTAACCCGTATTTTCGTAATCTGTGGTTATGGTGATTTCTGCACGTTTTCGCGTAACACCTCGTTATCTATATGATAATGGGATGTGTTGCCACACTAACTTACCCATTAAGCTTAGATACGGTCATAAAAATTCTTCCCCACTTAAAAAGGTTTCTCCCTCGAAAGATAAATATGCAAGTAAAGTACATTCAGGGTTTATTTTAAGCTTCTGAAATCTTACATGTCATTATATTCTTGTATTTCATACTTGAATGCAGTTTTCAACATTAAGTCCTTCATTTCTTTTCTAATCACAACATGTTTGAAATAAATCTCAATGACAACAAACAAATTCTCTATGCCACAATCAATCATAGCAGAGAGAGAGAAACAACCATTTCAATATTTTTTTATACTCTTGAGGTGTTACCTCAACATTGATAATCTGATTCAACTATCTCAATTCATACATATCAATATGTACTATTGTTATGTATTACCTCTAAGTCACAAAAGAGAGTTCACCATGTTCTTTTGAATTTTACTATTGTGCTACTCAAATAGCAAAACAGTCTTGAGTTGGAAGACTAGATTCAACAACAATTGTACAATACTACTCACAACATCCCCATTACATCATGGATGCATAAGGTGAAGCATTACCATCACATTCCATATTATTCTCAAGTATGAACCCACACATAATTCAAGGTGTAACCATCAGGTTATAACATACTAGGGTTTCAACAATAGTAACAAAGTACTCCATGATTGTATTAGTCATTCAAGGACTATTCATACCCAATTACCATCACTTAGTTATATTAAAGCTAGGTATAACAAGCTATACCTCATTAGGGTTACATATCAATACAATATGGTTATCATCCCTTCTATTCATATGAGTGAATAGGTAAGACTACCTTATTCAGGGTAACCCTTCATTTGTTCCATCATTATTCAACCCATATCACCATACCACAATTGTACAATACTAAGATGGATTACTGGTATGAATGACTACAACTATCAGAAACCTTTAATTAACACATTGCTTGCACATGTACACTGAAATCATACGTAGAACCAATTTACATCCCTTAATATACCTTCAACAAATTATACTTCTAAAAACAAATTCACATATTACTAAACGCCATTGTTTTCTCTTATCTCTCTCCTCATTCACTACTACTTACTTTTTGCTACTTATCCTTCTCATTTTAATCATGTAGATTAAACATTCCTAAAATTGAAACATACAAGGTACAAATAGATTATTCATCATTCTTGCTATCACTGCAAGAATTTATCTCATATTGCACTTCACTCATTGTATTTCTCCTTTTGTTTAAAACACACTTGTTACATTTCAAATTTATATCTTACTTGTTACTCTGAATCATTTCCATATTGTTTATCTACCTTTTAGATTAGCTATCTTTAAACCCTGGATTACTATTAGTGCTAGTTTACTTCTCATAGTGAAAATCTCATGATCTTGTTTTATAGAGATGCTAGTATTCAAGGTCAAATCACTAGTGACATCCCTTGAACTACTACAACTCTAAACATTCTAGGGTTTGGTCCTTATCAGTAGCATGATGTTATTGTGATGTGACTTTGCTCCCTTAATTTGAAATTCAAATTTTGGATCTCAGAAGTTTTACTAAAGTCTTCTTTATCTTATCTATTGAATTTCCTTTCTCTTACTTGACCATTCAGATAGATTACATTCTCAATTACCATGCTAGGGTTTCATCATCATATTGTGTGTCATTATTACATTCACTAGATGTCTCTACCATGGTGGTTATGCATCATATATGATTCATTTTCTTATCACTTCATTCCCACATTGCTCTCCTTAAGGAATATATAAAAGAGAAGATGATTTTGAGACTTAGAATTATTATCTTCAAACATTCAATAATACATTTCTCATATGTAGGTTTAATTAATTATCAACAAGGATACTTGACTAATTAGCACTTTCTTGAATCTCGTAAACTCTTTCTTTTATAATCTATATTACTCCATTATGTTTTAAACCCTTCTTTACTTTCCATAATCCCCTTACCATATACTACTATTCCACATGTCATCTTTAACTTCTAGTTTTTTCTTATGATCATGTTGCTTCTTTTATGTGTATGATCATGTATACCATGTTGCATATATTTCCTTTTATCCTTCTACTAATGTGAAGTTGAAATTCTAAATCAATAATCTCTCTACTAGTATCACCTCATGTTTAATACATTACATATCCTTCATTTTAAATCAAACATCTCATGCATGGGTGAAACATAGTTTCTCTTTCAATCAAGTTTTTCCTTCCTGAATATAGTCTACCTTTGTATGACTTATTCATTTATTTAGCTACACTTTTGTTCTTCTTTTAGAAACTAGTTTGTTGTTCTATAGAGACTTAGAATCCAAAGACAGTAAGGATGAATATATTAAACTTATTAATAAAGGTATACATTCCATGCTCTCAATTATATCATAACCCTCATTCCTTAATCAAGCTCATTATTTCCAACATTTCTCTTTGTTTCAACTAAGTTTCTTATCCTAGTTTTATGATTTACATGCTCATCTAGTTCTCTTCACTTTAACTCTTCTGAAGACTCTTCACTTCTATGTACTTATTGTATACTTAGCTCTTTTTATATATTTTCCCTTTGCTTTGGAGTACATAAAAACATTGTACTTGGTTATATAATCCATTCCTCATGATTGATTCTTACTATCTTGGCCCCTTACATACTTTTCTCATATCTTCTCCATATTTCATATTTAGAGTTTATATAATACTAATAATTAAACTTAATCTGAACCTTATGTCGTGTTCCTTTATTCCCAATTAAGGGTTTCTCATATGAGGCCCCAAAGTTGGATCTCAGATTTCAGTTCCAACTGATTCTTAATTATCCCAGTCTTTCCGTTATACTTCAAAATCTTAGAGTATATACATTCATACTAGAATTTGGATCTAATCTATCCAGAATTTACTCTTGTTATATTACTAATAGGAGTCATTAGATCCCAATAATGCATCCTGCCAGCCGGACCAGGCCGAACTTGCAGTCCTGAAGCCAAGAGCTACTCAGGATTACTCAACTCCTATTTATCTCAAATGTGTGGAAGAAAACTTATCCACTTAGGAAAGCTCATTCAAAGATCATTTCTAGTCTACTTGATACAAAGAATGTAATCAATAAATGCTACAACTTCATAGTGTACAACAAATCTTAAATACCCATATATATTTCAAAATACTGAATATTTGAATTCAAACATATAAGAGCTTTTCTATTCATCTCCAATAAAACAACAATATGAAATGAAAGTTCTATCTCATTTTATATTTATGCTCTTAATTCATGTTACTTATCTTGTTTCTAACCCTAATATTTTTAGGGTTCCTCTCTAGACCATCCTTCCACTGTATACCTGGCCAGGGTATACATGAAAGAATAGACAGAGTAGTTTGATACTGGTTGATCCAAGTACTCAGATACCAGGCCAGGATATCGAAATACTCAAATCCCCAGAGCTAACATCATAACATATCCTATATGTCACACTTATGACCCTAAATAACTAACTTAATGGTCCTTGACAACTCAGCCTAAGCTCTAATACCATGTTGTTACACCCCAATCTCAAAATAACCATTAATCATGAGATTAGGGCATAAATTGAAGATTTAACGTAATACAAAGATCACCCTGAACTTTTTCTTCTTTTTCAAACTCTTTGTTCTCTCGCATTGAACCACATAAACTAACTTTACAAGGGAATCTAAACATTGATTTCTCTAATCTGATTTCAACAGTAAAAATGCATGTATGAACGTTCATTATATTTCTCATACTTTTAAGCACATAAGACTTGCCGATTCACATATATTGTTAAAAGAGCAATAATGTTATACATCATTATTTACAACTCTCTCTTATTTCTTTACAAGGACTGAGAGTGACAAGGACATACTGAACTTAACTATACTCAGACTTAACTCTTGTGGCAGATCTACTATGATGCAATGATATCTTCAATCCCCACGGTTTCCCTAAAAAAATTGAGTAGAGGGGTGAGCCTACTCGCTCAGTGAATGAGTAAAACTATAATGCAGTCTAAAGTACTGAATCATACATTTATGATTCATGGATAATTGAAATAAAATAAGATAGTAATTTTAAATTAAAAGACTAGATATTCAAAAACTTACTAATAACATTGAAGCCTACATCATTACAAATAAACAAGTATGGAAATATAATCATCACTATATTCAATATTACATTTAAAGAACAACTACTGTGAAACTGAAATCAAATCTTTCTTAACTCTTCTTACTTATAAGAAACTCTTTAAACTTATATTATCATATTTTAGCTTATACCCTGAACATATGTAGTGTACTCTACATATGAAGAATTGTAACAAAATACGATCTCACCGTACAAGACTTAGCTGACACACCCGAGATGTTAAGCCTGACTACATCACTGGTCTGCAACAAGAAAATGGCTCTCCGGCCTCAACACACCTATGGGCCATAAAACTGGACTCCTCCTCTAACATGAGCACACAAGCAAAGAGTCAAGCCACCTGTGGCAACACATCCCACTATCACACAGACAACGAGGTGTTACGCGAAAATGAGCGGAAATCACCATAACCACATATTACCAAAAACATGGGTTAATTAAAACTGATTGCAGAAAGCGGAATAACTGAGAAACTATTACATTTAGGTCCTCATCCTGCAAGGAAACAAGTTATATAAACATGTACAAGATCTTGACACGTGCCCACAGCTTAGGGGACAAGCTGTCTAGTCATCACACGAGTTCATCACCTGTTTATATGTACATAACAACCCACTTCCGTCCAGCAGCAGGATATACAAAACATCATCAGCTATACATCGTAAAACACGTCAAAACACCTCCAAGGACCTGAGAGTACAGGGATGACTCTAAGACTCTACTACAAAATGACCAAAACAGCAGCATATCCACCTCTTTCCTTCAAAAGATAAAGCAACCACAATAATTAAATGATAAGATGTATAACAAGAGCAGTTTATAAAGTAAAGCTGTTCATACCATCAAGCTTACCAGAAAGTATGGAAGGCGTAAACCCATGTATTTCTTTATGGAACATGATTAACAATATAATATTTATAAGATCTTACCATATAACAGAGGATCATATAAGTAACTACAAGGTATAGCAAGATTAACTACACAAGCAATGCCTCAACCAATGTTTCGTGGTTTGCCTTAAGCGGTAAATACTATATGGCTGGATTACGTATTATTATGCCCTGAGGAAGTGAGCCGTACCACTCAAATCCAACCTTCGGTTGAGAAACCCAAGCCGGTGCCATACAAGGTCAATGGAAGAGCCGGACTCCACGACCTCCCACCTCGTGGTCAGTGCACAAGTACAACACAAGCAGGATCGCAGTCTCGTGCTTAGGTGGCCTCAACCACACGGTCAGGCTACCCTCTGCCTAGCCCACCTTGGTATAGGTATCAACGCTAGTAAAACTGAGCCACGGGCCTGTTCACCATGCTCTGAGCCATGAACGCATTCATGCTCCCATATCACACATCCCGAGCCATGGGCCTGTTCACCATGCTCTTATCATATTTGGGCTACGGGCCTGAATCCGCACCTTGGAGTCTACAACCAAAGTTGCACTCTTACCTCCTCACTTTAGGCTAGGAGAAACCTCACATACTCAACAATATGCACTCCGTGTTAACCCGCAGGAGAACCGTTTCATCATCACCAGCTCCTGACGATGATGGATCTATGGACATGGCAAACTACATGATATATTCCACTGTGATTAATTAATATCTTTTAGGTGGATTGCAAGATTCAACCAAGTTATATAACATGCAAACTATAACAAGAATAAATAGTATGAAACTCAACATTATTCTTTTATCATCCTGATCCATCACAAGGATCCAACATTACATGTTATCACCTGGCTTCTTGCCAATAATCTAGATCCATCTCAAGGATCATCACATTGTCATGGGATCTAAATCCCTCATCACATAGTGCCAGTGCCTCTCAAGGCTTACATCATCACCATGGGATAACAATCCCAGCACTTTAGCCAAACTCAAGTCCTCATACTAGAACACATATATCATTTCATCATCAAGAGTAACCATTAAAGCAATGTTACTCAACATATATACCTCATAGCCCTTTTTCCTGGCTATGCATCACCTGCATGGTTAGTATACTCAATCATCATGGATTAACAGAAGAATTATATTATCCACATAGGGAAACATTGATAATTATATATGTTATTATTCATGTCTCAACCTATGACCATTGACATAGGTCATATCATCTTGCAAGGCTTCTTACATACTTATCATTTACTCAACATTATACATATCATTTCTGATGATCATAACACATGTAGAGTCATGTCAAGTTACATACATGAGTTCTACTATAACGATTACCATCAAGAATATCAAGGGTCACCATCATAACCAAACATGTTAATAAGAGCAACATCCAACATATCAGTTTTCCATAAGGAACAAGACCCTCACTAGAAGCATCCACTATCCTCACCAAAGGTGGTATCGGGCAGGGTACTATCGCATAACGGTTAGCATCTAGTGTGTAGCGTGCAACGCGGTGTTGTACACGACACGTTATGCATCAGGAAACCAAGCATGCCGTGCAACCATGCATATCGTGCACCTCAAGACAGGCAACACTGCGTTAGGTAACAAGGGTACAATGGCCATGAAGCCTATCAGGCAACTGATCCTATGGGCGTGTCGCTCACCAGGTGCAACAACTTGGGGATACCAGGTGACGCTCTGTCGGGCATCACCACAACACCATGATGCCTGACACTTAGCTCGCCCCAACTCCATAACGTATAAGGTATGACCACCACTAGGATACCACCACGGGTCAGGTATATCGGGCAGCAAGGACCTGTTGTTTGACTCCTGACACATAAAGGTCAACAACCAGGAGCCTGATGCCCGACACAACCCGACAAACTAGCTAACAAGCTCCACACATCAATGCACAACAACCTCAAACCATCACATAGGCTAAGTGTATCGGGCATGTTACTCATCAAGGGGTGATGCCCGACACACACTCAAGGCAGGGACCAAGTGCAACGCCCGACACAGCCACACATGTGTCGTCCAAGGCTCAAGATCAAGAGGAATATCGGGCAACACCTCCCCCAAGATCATAACGGTCAAGATGCAACTCCATAAGGTCGTCATCAACCACAAGCACAAGGGCACCAAACCCTAATGGCTCAAGAAGATAGCTCACCTCTCAACAACTAAGAGAGAGGGGTCTTGCACATCTCTTATCACCAATCGAGCGACACAAGAAACAACCCTAACAAGGTTTACAACCACCACAAAGCTCACCTTTCAAGTCCATGGTGAGAGGAGGGTGTTGCTCAAGCAACTAGAACACAAGCTCACCTCTCAACTTAAACGAGAGAGGGGTATTGCCCATGCTACTAGAACTCAAGCTCACTCCTCTGGACCAAGGAGAGAAATGAGTATTGCTCACCAAGAAACCCTAGAACATAGGTTCGGCCAACAAGGTGCAACTAAGCAAGAAACTAAACTAACATCATACCTAGCCGATCATAAGCAACATACAAGAACATAAAAGAAGGTAGTGTAGTTAAGGTTAGGAGTTATGTAACCCGCCTTAAGCCAGCTCCAAGCTCCTAGCACCAAGCTCCAAGCACCACCAAGGAAGGAGAGCAAGGTACTCTAGGGTTCGGACACCACTAGAGGAAGAAGGAGACTCCAAGGCAAGGATCGGCCACCAAGCTTGCAAAAGAAGAGGGGTGTCGTGCACCAAGGGAGAAGGAGACTAAGGAACTATAGGGATCCTTAGCAAGGGAAAGGAAACACATATATAGAAGGGAATGGAGGAGAAACTAAGGTAGAACAAAGAAAGGTGTTGCCCACCTAGGGACACTTGTCCATGTGCAAAGCCACCACTTTAACATGCCCTACACACATGTCCAAGGCCATTGCCACATGCAAGCATCAAGCACTAAGTGTCCACTAGTGGTGACACAAACGAGGTCAAAGAAGGTCAAAGGATCCATGGGCGACATACCTCCACCATGGCCGACACAAACCCTGGGCGACACACCACTGGGCGACACAAGCATGGCCGACACACCACTGGCCGACACAAGCTCTCTTGTCTGACACAAGGTCCAAAGAAACAAAGGCAAGGCACCACAAAGCCCAACAAGCTCAACCAAGCCCAAAGGGACTCAAGCAACGAGCCCAACCCTTCCTATCAACACTAGAGGAAGCAA
This sequence comes from Alisma plantago-aquatica, assembly GCA_963693085.1. Taxonomy (NCBI): domain Eukaryota; kingdom Viridiplantae; phylum Streptophyta; class Magnoliopsida; order Alismatales; family Alismataceae; genus Alisma; species Alisma plantago-aquatica. The sequence continues at coordinate 1,103,355,604 of OY856413.1, read as the reverse complement.
AGAGAGGGTGGAACACCTCTCAAGGTGACAAACTTGCCCACAAACCCTAGACTTGGGTTAATTGCAAGTAGCACCTCCAGCTCTCAAGAAAACACCAACAAACCCTAATCACCACTAAAGGTGATTAGCAAGAAACTAAGCATCAAGGTTAAGAAAAACAAATAGGATAAGCCCTAAACGGAGGTCAGGGTCCTTACACCACCTATTGGCTTTTCTGTACTCTAGTGCCACCATGATCTCTGGTTGATGTTGGACACTACATATTGTATTTTTAAGTAGACTTCCACTAGGGCTTCGTCCCCCATACCACCAGTTAGTACGATCCGACCCTCGTATACTGGACACTGCCATGGTTAGGTCATTTCATCCATACGACGCAGACCTGTCATAGGGAATCTACGGTGTTCAAGGCTATTATTATTATTGTAACTTTGATTATATCTTTCTTTTAGACTGATGTCTTTTAACTCTATATATTATGACTACTCGGACTATTGAATTGAAATCACTGATGATATTGAACTAAATGCTTAACATATTGTTTACCCCTTTCTTAGGGTTTCTCCTTACTCATGCACATATAGCACTTCTCATGTATTCAAACATATATCATGTCTACTAATATAAATATTCTCATTCAACATTTCTCACATTTATGCATGGCATCGATAACATACCTATCTAGGGCATGTCAAATCTCTCCACTTGCAATAGCATAACAACATATGCATTTCGTGACAAGTATTTGAGTTAGAAAATCTGAATCTCATAAACAAAGCATGTATGCATATAAGATAATATTCAAATAAAATCCCATAATATCACGTGAATCATTTCAATCAGCCATTTACTACTAAATTAGATATGTATACTTGTAAAACATTACTAGATTGGGTTTCCATCCTTGATTACTTGCTATTCACAGGATATGTATTGTGAAAATCAGAAACTCTATTTTTCCATATATCAAATCATAGAGATCAAACATGTAGCATTATATGCACTAGGAACATAAGTAAAATCATATAAGCATAAATCCAAATTTCAGCTATAATGTTGTTCAAGCACCCTAATAACTTGAAAATTCTAATCTTTAGAAGTTTCTCAATAAAATTCTTAATTTTGTAGTATTCAAGATACATGGATATCTATATCCATGTCATCATATAAACATTTTCAGATCATAGTTGGAACTTGAATTGAAGTATTCTATAAACTGAATTCAAGAATAGTTCTTTTCATTTATTGTCATCTAGGGAGAAGTCAAGATTATAAATTAAAACCATCTAATTGAGTACAATTGACTGAAATATTCTTTTACCCACTCACCCTAAGATGTAAAATAGCTTAAAAACGTATCCCATATATGAAAATCTTGAATCCATATCAAAACCCGAGCAATCGCCACTTTCTTCTTCCTTTCAACTTGGAAACCCTAGAATTGAAGATTAGGAGAGAAAGAGTGAGAAAAGGACTTGATTTGATATGATTTCAAATCCAATCAGGGGAGGGACAGAATCTTAACATCCGAGAGAAGATTCACAATGAAACAATATCCAAAGAAGCTAAACTGACATGATTTCATCATTCCTCAGACCGCAAAACCCTAGGACAACATCTCCATCACTTTCTCCTATCAAACCCTAACTCTCCCTCTCTCTCTAGGATTTCATTTCTCTAGATTGAATCACAAATTATGAGAGCTCCTTGTGTGTTAGGTTGACCATATAGAGAAATTGAGCTGCTTGGGTCAATTGCACATTGACCCCTCATTATACTTTCTCTTATTTCAGCTGAATTTTTTATCATAAAAATATTATTGTAATTTCTCTACTGATAATGTCTAAACGCATCCAAAAATTATTAAATTTTACATATTATTTATGATTGAGTTTCAGATCTCTAGTTAAAATTTTAGATCATTTAGAGTTACCAATAAATAATAAAAAATAGAATAGTGCACTACTATCCAAAAATTTGTAGAATAATCAGTTGAAGAGAAAATGCCCCAGAACAGCCATGCTAGCTGCCACGACCATGCTAAGATGGACCCAACATGTCCGTTCTGCATACCACGACCATGGTGCATTGTTTTCATCATATTTTAGTATAAAAGTTGGTCAATAGTTCAATTCTTTCAAAACGGCCGTGTGGCCTAGAATGCCTGTGCCACCAACTACCCACCACGGCCATATTTCCCACCACGGCAGTGCTATCCTATCCTTCAATTACCATTTTCATTCTCCTTTGCATACCTCTCTCGTTATCCCCAACGTGATCCTATTTGATGAAAACCCTAATTTCAACCGACTAGGGTTTATATTTTCTCAAACCCTAATTATGCAAAGAGATAGCATACTTGGGGTTCTCATTAGGTTTAACATATCATGATTGAGATATCATCATTAATCATGTTCAATTAGTGACCAATATAACTAAGCATGTAGTCGTCCACATAAACCCTAACTTACCCATTAAGCTCAGATACAGTCATAACAAAAGATCCTTTCCCATATGAGGCATTGATCAAATTGTGAACGTTCATATCTTCTTATGATGGTTCTCTTCCGTATGAATAACTCCCTAATTTGTTAAAATTGATATGTAAAAGCCGCTTTGATTGTCTTCTGACCTAATCTTATTATCTATTTGGGTCCTCTGATCCCACAAGTTGACAACTTTTTCTTCTTACCCTTTGTATGAATACTATTTCATCTTGTTCTTGCCTACCTTATTAACATGGATAATTGACTAGTCATAACTAGAAGTAGTGGCACCATGTTTTAGGCACTAAGATTTTAGTCCTCCTACCAATGAACTGAGGTTTTAGTCCTTCTATTCTATTATATTTTGTTTGGCACTAAGGTTTTAGTCCTCCTGTCTGGGTATGATATACATGGAATTTCCTATCCTGCTTTTTGTTTTATGCTAGTTAGTATATTCATCACCATGCAAATGTCTATTTTGTGATGTACAAATATATGGCAATACTCCTTTTAATTATCATATCTCAATTATGAAATGCCTCATCTTTTAATCATGTCAAAACTTTTTGGAAAACCCTTCTCTTTTGAATAAGTCATTATCGACATCTTTTTATTCCAAATCTTCTCTCAGTTTAATTTATACCCAATTATTTACTCTGTGCATATTCAACATTCCTTGACATACTTTTATTTATTTTCCTTTTTCTTGGGTGTTATTTTTTAACCCACCCAGAGTTAGCTCAACCCAAGATTCGGGGAGGAGAGGACTTTGCTCAGGACCAAGTTCAAGGATGAGTTCTGAGATGGGAAGGTTTCTAACCACAATATGATCGTGATAATTAGATTTATAGTTTAGATTGTGTGTATAAGGCACAATGTTAATATGAACAATGAACTTGTGTAATAGTTAGAGTTTTATCTTCTTCTTCCATGAACTATGTTTGTGTACTCATCTGTTTGAGAAATAATATTGCACCCCTTTTATTTGGTCATATTTGTGTTCATGGGGTTATATGCAAATTATTTTCTTGAATTAAATAAGGAGTGATAATGTGACACCCACCCGCCACACTAAATGACAAGACTCAAAAACAAAACACGTGATCAACTACTAAACATCTAGATTACCACAAAATAGTGTAAATTAAAATCGATTAAACATCACTAACAAGAGCGGAAACATTTACATAAAGGTTTATGAACTTGTAGAGCAACATACACCATACCATGTATTTACACATCTGTCCAGTGACTGAGGACACAACCTATATACAAAAGATGTGTTTCATAATTACATGCCATATACAATATCAACATATTCCAAAAACTCAAGTCATTACACATATCATCTACAAAACATCCCCTGCTTGGACCTAAGCATACATGGATGACTCTAGGACTCTATAACTACTTGAATTAGTAGCGAACCTTTAACAACTACTACTCTCCAAGATGCTCCTCTTCAACACCTCAAATCTAGCCACATCACTGGTGACCACCTAAGAATATGTGGTAACTCACGAGAGTGAGAACCATGTCTCGGCGAGGGATATAACTCTCAACAATGATTATTGATTACAACAAGATATATTATTAAACAAGATAAGTAGGCTAAATAACTACAACAAGTTTAATAGGTAATATGACAACAAGCTTGATTAGTAGAATATCTACAGAACTAGATAAGATACCACAATCTAAGCAGTTGTACAATATACCAACTAAGCAGCATAAGAAACAAGGCATGGGTAAACAACTGATGTGAGTCATGTTTAACCCTAAATAGATATACTACATGGTTGAATTATGTCTTTTATTAATCCCTGGGGAGAGTGAGGTATACCACTCAGACTCCAAGTGATCGCTACTATGTTGAAATTAGTTTCGTACAAGATCTAGGATTATCAACATCCTAAGATCTCATCCGCCCTAGGTCAGTATGACTCTGATGAAATGACATATAACGTCAAGTTGCATAACAACCTACTCCACCCTTGGTATATAGGTCGCGACACTAGTGAAAAACCTAGTCTGCCCTTGTAAAGGTCACAGTACTAGTGAAACCAGGGTATACAAAACCCAAACATCCGAGTTACAACCACACCTTTCCTCAATCATATTACATATACTGAATCATATCCTCTGAGATAAGGCCTCAACCATTCTCTTACTAGGGCATGACCGCAGCCATCCTTGTGAACATGCACATACTCAATAGTATATGAATTTGAGCTTCCATTAAAGGAATTCTCATTTCACCATCCAGCAAATCCAGATACTAGAATGGATCTACGACACATGGCACTACATGATTAAGGCTTCACTTGATTAGTAATTTCCAATTAGGTGAATTAAGGATGCATCAAATAAGTGGACATACAAACCCTAATTCATTTCTACGACATTGATATATAACAACTCCAAGAGATATAAAATGTATGAGGTATAAATCTTGTCACATCACCACATAATAACAATCACTGTCACATAAGAAAGAGGATTACACTTCCATTAGGGCTCAACCATGCTCAAGGGTCATTAAGACCATCACATCATTATCATGTGCAAGATCATCATGCCTTACTAAAGGCTCAGCACCATACATGTGATACACATGGTTAGCATAAAATTGTATTCAAGAGCTATGATGTCCATATAGAAACACATTAGGGTTACAACAACATTGATAGATTATTTCATTATCAGACAATTCACACAAGGAAGTTAAGTATGATCAATCACCATCATTGAATTAAATTAGGGTTAGGTTCAACAAGGAAGATTAAGTATGTTTAACCATCATCATTTAGTCGTATTAGGGTTACCCATTAGCTCATGTTGATAGCTATTAACTTACATTCATGTGAGGACATAGGTAAGAATACAAAGTTAAGAGCATAGTGCCATTGATTCTACATCATCAAAACCAAACCAACATGTCATGAGCATCACCCCAAAACCAATAGATGTTGAGTAGGTAAAACTATCGGTTGTACACAAACAAACACCTTGAAAAAACCATTTATATAAACCATCAAGTTGTGACCTAGAAAGAGTTTCCAACTTAAACTAGTCAAGCCATTGTTTCATAACATAAAGAGCACCATCAGTTGAGGACATGAGAAGCACCATTGTTTGTTGGCTCAAGGAATACCATTGTTTGTACACAAGCAAACACCTTGAACAATCCATTTATATAAACCATTGAGTTGGGACCTAGAAAGAGTCACCAACTTAAATTAGTCAAGCTATCATTTGATTACACAAAGAGAACCATCAGTTGAGGACATGAGAAGCACCATCGTTTTGGTGGAGGAAAAGAAACCAATGGTTGAAACCATCACTAGGGCATCAAGACCATCGATTCTTGAGCACTAAAAATACCAAAACAAGCCATAAGGTATGAGCATAGGTTGACATGAGTAAAAAAATAAAAATAGAACCAAAAGCAAGTCCATCAGTTCTAGCAAGAAGATAAACCATTGAGTTATGTACAAGGTAGAAATCAGCCCCAAAACTCTAAGGAAAACCCATCATTTAGGAGACATCAAGGACCATCATTTGATGAAAGCATGACCTAAAACTCCCGGTACCAAAGTAAGGTCATGCACAAGATATAGAGCACATCTAAGATTCTAAACCATCCAAGAACTAGTACTTAATCTCAAACCTCAGGCAAAGATACTACCTTTCTACTTAGAACTTAGTTTTAGAGCAAAATCTAGCACATGGAAGCTATAAGTAAGCAATAAACGTGGAGAAAGACACATAACTCATCTCTAGGAATAAGAAGAAGTTGCAAACAATAGGGTAGATCCGTAAAGAGAGAAATAAATCCTAGCTTAATCACTCCACACGGTCAAGCAGACTCCTTCTCTAAGAGAAGAAGCAAACCCAAGGTCAAGGCAACAAGAAAGAGATGTTCTTTAAGTTGTAGAGCGTGCTCCAACATGGAAAACCATGGCCATGACCAAGAATAAGAAAGAAGGAGGTAAGTGTGAGAACATGTTACACTAAATGAGATTACTCAAAATATAAAACATAATCAATCATTAATTAATCACATACCCAAAAATATGGGTAAATTAAAACCAATTTCTACATCAACACCTGCTCAGAAACATTTGCATAAGAGCCCAACATCTTTCTTGTATCCATACTATGCCAAGAATTTGATACAAATTATTTTATCACCTTAGCCACAACATATATACACAGGAGAACAATATTCATATATGCCACACAAACAAGCATTAAAAGTCTGATTTATTTGAAACACCATATACAAACTTTTCATGCCTGGACCCGAGAGTACATGGATGACTCTAGGACACACTAGACATCTAATGTACTTTCTACAAGATTCATTATTGTAGTTCCTCTTTAATTCCACGGTTCTGTTGTCATCACTTCTGATTACCTAAAAAGATGTGGCAAACCAAAAGGGTGAGACTCATGTCCCAGCAAGAGATATAACCTCCAACAACGCTTATTGATTACAAAATTTTAAATAGTAGATAACTGAGCAGTTGGAGTATTTAATAATCAATTGAACAGATTGAATAATTTAAGTATGCTAAATAGATTAAACAAATAATCTTAGCAACAAGTATGATTATCAATGTATATATTGGTAACAAATAAATCCATTTCTCTGGATAGATATCTACTCAAATTTCATCAAATCGCATCTAATAACAATCATAATCATTGATTTGACTATCATCACATTCCTTACTAACAACACAAGCAATCTAGTAGCATAAGCATCCCTGACATCATGAATATGTCTAGTAACATAACATGGCTATCAATATTGACATCTCAAATAAAGGGAACAAATCTATATCATAAGTAGAACTAACATTATAGTACAATTAACTGCATATGCATGATTAGTAGTTTAAGCATTTATAATTGCATAGGCATGGCTAGCAATATTAAACATAGCTAACAACATCATCTTAACCATTAGTGTCAATATATTTGACAACATAATCATGTCTACAACATGAGCATAACTACAACATAAGCATATCTATTATCTCTTATTGTAGAATACATGATCTCAATGAAAAGAAAGCAAACAAGGGTTATCATCCAATATGAAGCATTGTGTATAACCCTAAAAAGATATACTACACGGCTGTCTTACATCTTTTATTACACCCTGGGGAGTTTGAGTTATACCACTCAAAGTTCAACTGACCACCGCTTGGTTGCAATCAGTTCCATATAGGATCTAGGAAGAGCCTGACTCTAAGATCTTCTCCATACTTAGTCAGTATGAGTCTGCACCATAGTGACATATAGTCAAACTACAAAACAATGACATATAGTCCTATAACTATCCCACCTTGGTACAGGTCACGACGCTAGCATCTAGGGTATTCAAACCCAATCAGTGAGGTACAACCACACTTTTCCTCTAATCACATCATGTTATAATCATTGCTACCTGACCAAAGTCATTCACAAAAGTGGGCTAGGTATGATCGCAACCATCCTTCTGAAGCACCTAGTGTCAGGATGACAAGAACCCCACATACTCAACAATATGTGCTCTGAGATTCCCCTAGGAATACTCATTTCACCATCCAACAAGTTCTAGCAGGGAATATGGTTCTACGACACAGGGCACTACATGATTAGAGTTTCACTTGATTAGTTATATCTAATTGGGTGAATTAAGGCTGCATCAAACAAGTGGACATACAAATTCTAATTCACTTCTAGCAAGCATATAATTGTCACAACTCCAAAAGATATAAAACATGTGAAACATAATTTCTCATCTCATCATCACATTGTACTATTCACTTGCCATTCATGAGACCACACGAGTCATCATACTATCACAAGATATATATTCTTTTCACAATATCATAGGGTATCAACCCTTGTCAACATAAGAGGATTACACCTCATTCAGGGCTCAACCATGCCCAAAGGTCATTAAGACCATCATACTATTTCTAACAAGATCATCATTATAATTTCATGCCTTATAACAATGCTCAACAACATCACTTACATATAATACACTGGCTCACCACAATATTGCATTAATAAGCTGGGAGATATTAATAAACAATCATAGTAGGGTTATATTAACTATGACACCTCGTCATGCTAACAAGATTACTCAAAATACAAAACACGATCAACTACTAATTTATCCCATAGTAAAAAATGTGAAATATTTAAAACCAATTTCAACAATGTAAATAAACTCTAGAACATTTATAAAAGGTCCATTATTCCATTCACATATACTGTAACAAGTATTTACATATGGTTCCAAAGACCACAGTCACATCCTGCATACAAAAGATATATCACATGTACATGCCATATATTTACAAATATTGGCATACTACCAAAATCTTATGTCGATACAAGTATATCATCTAGAAAACACATCCCATACCCAGACCTGAGAGTACAGGGACGACTCTAGGACTCTACTACTACCATCTACAACTAACCAACCTTCTGAATCTATTAATCACTATGTCGGTTCTCTTCCATAGTGCAACCTCGACCTCGATGCCCGCGACCACCTAAAAAAAATGTGGTGACCCATGGGTGAGACCCAGTCCTAGTGAGAGATATAACTCTCTCCAACATATATTGATTATAACATATTGATTGACAGTAAATGAACTGAGCAGATACAGTAATGAATAAGCAATTTAAGTAGATTGAATAGGTTAAGCATACTAAGCCATTAAGCAAATTACCTTGACAATAAGTATAATTACTTAAAGGTCATATGATATCATCTTATAAACATTGAATAGTATAAATACAAGTTAAAGACTAATCAAACAATGTGAGACGTATTTAACCATAGTCAGTATACTACACGACTTATATCACCTCTTTTATTAAATTTCCCAAAGGGATTTGAGAAATATCACTCAAGTCTCAACTGACCACTACTAAGTCAAAATCAGTGCCATAAAAGATCTAGGAAGAGTCAGACTCCTAAGATCTTCTCTGCCCCCGGTAAGTACGGGTCCGCCACAACGACGCATAAGGTCAAGCTACTAACAGCCTAGTCCATCCTTGTTATAGGTCATGACAGTAGTGAAAGGAGGTGGGTACGCATACCCTACCATCTGAGGTACAACCACAGTTGTCCTCCAATCTCATCATATATATATATATATATATATATATATATATATATATATATATATATTGTCAGGCTAGTGTACACTTGAGTGTACCGGAGGCACCATACACCTCAGTCATTTTTGAAGATGCAATAAATTTTTGAAAAATATAAACCGTTGATATTCTTAATTATCATAAGAACATACTATATAATAAATTTTATCTCATTTGGACACTTAGAGGTCATGCATCTAAAGGAGGCATAAATCATGTATTTCAAATTAGTTTTGTGCGTCAAATTTGTTGTCCTTGGATGAGTGACTTAAACTCATCCAAATGAGTTCAAATTTTGTATGTGACCTATTATTATTGTAACCATGAATGAGTGACTTAAACTCATCCAAATGAGTTCAAATTTTGTATGTGACCTATTATTATTGTAACCATGAAGATCAATGGATTAGATTTTGGAAAAACATGGTCCAGATAGGGAAACACCATTGGGGTGTACGGCGTGATCTGTACACTCGAGTGTATTCTAGCCTGACTATATATATATATATATATATATATATATATATATATATATATATATATATATATATATATATATATATATATATATATATATATATATATATATATATATATATATATATATATATATATATATATATATATATATATATATATATATATATATATATGATCACCGAGACATGACTGCAACCGTTCTCAAACTGAGGGCTAGGTATGACCACTGTCATCTTCCCTAACACTTGAATTCAGTATGACAAGCACCCTAGATACTCATCAGTATGTGCTCTGAGTATCCCTTAGGAATACTCATTTCACTATCTGGCAATTTCTGACACTCAGATAGATCTATGGCACATGGCACTACATGATTAGAGTTTCACTTAATTAGTTATGCCAATTGGGTGAATTAAGGCTAAATCATATAAATGGACATTCAAACCCTAGTTCTTTTCTAACAAGAGTATATGTATAACAACCTCAAAAGATATAAAGCATTTGAGATATAAATCTTAATCACATTACCACATGCTATCATTCATTGCAAATTAATGGTCCACACTTATCATCATACTTTTACAAGATACCAATATCTTATCACAAGTTCCAAAGTTTTAACCCTATTGGAACAAGAAGTGGATTTCACCTCAATCATGGATTCAAACATGCCCAAAGGTCTTTAAGACCATCACATTATTCATAGTAAGGTTATCATCATCATTCCATGCCTTAAACAAGGCTCAAAAGATCATTAGCACATATGTGTCCATAGATATTAACATGGTAAGGCAATATGATATCCAAATTTTTGCACCAAAAAAAATGATATCCAAATAGTACTACATTGTGGTTTCAACACAAGAAGAGTGTAATTCATTATCACATTAATCATTCAAGAGGTCTGATTATAACCAATCAACATCATATAATTGCATTAAGGTTAATTATAACAAGCTAGTTCACATGGGAGTTACGCATCCACTTATTATAGTGATTTATCAAATATAACTATATGATGGCAAAGGTAAGACTAAAAATATTAATGGCATTAGAGCATCAAATTATCATCACTAGGACCCACTTATAATACCATGTGATTTATTCCAATCTATTGGATGTGTAAGCATCCAATATTATTCATTAGATTAGGTTCATTATTCAAGGTTATCAATTGAAGTATAGGTGTAACCATTAGATCAATTGAACTAAGGAACCATTAGTTTAAGGTTTAATCAAATCTACAATTACATTATTAACTCATCATATATGGTGATGACCTGATCCACCATTAATTGTGATCATTAGGTCACCATTGGTTGTTAGATTAGTAATACATTCAGTTAACACCATCAAATATTAAGCTAATGTCATCATCGATTGATAACATCATTAGAATACTTAGTGGATGATAATTAAATGTCTAATTGAGCCAAAACCTGAACTAATGGGGGTTACCATAGGTTGTCACCATAATTTTGACACCCTTGATCATGAATATAAGTTGCCAAGATAGAAACACCATTGGCTATTGAATGATATGACCATCAATGGTGTGATAGGGAAGGAAATAGCTTGAAAACCCTAATTTGAACCATCAACTATTTTGTGCTTAGCACCATAGGTTGATGCTATCAACCTATACCAGATCATGTTACACCTTAGAAAGGTCATACACATGTTTACAAGTTCATATAAAACTGGAACAAAATAGGGAACACCACAAAAATTCGTAATTCTAAACAAGCATGGTTTCTTTATGCTTAGATCATCACATTAAAGCATAAACATGAACTAACAAGCTTCTAGTAAGCAATATAAGTGAAGAATGTTATATAACTCACCTCTATAGAGTAGGTCAGATCCCAAACAGCAAGAATATAGGGAAAATGGGGCAAGAAAACCTTGAATTCAGATCTAAACTTGGCCAAATAGGTACTTCTCTCCACAAACAAGCAAAATCCTAGAAAAAGAAACAAGAAGGATGTATTTTTGAGTTCTAGAGCCAATTTCACCATGGAAAAGCAAGATTCCGACCTGGAGGATGGTATAAGGAAGGAGAAGAGCAAGATAGATGGAGAAGGAAGGAAGAAAACAGCTTTCTTTGGTCAAATTCCCTAGAAGATGACGTTGGAAACCCTAGGTAGGGCTAGATGGAGCTCTAGGAGACCTTCTTCTCCAAAAAGAGGTTGTCTTCTACCTTAGAGTACTTGGTTCAACAGAAAAACAGAGTGGAGTCATTGATCCAGGTTAGAGGAAAGAGAAAGCATGCATAGTTTCGTACTTGGGAAAGGAAGAGGTAAATATAGCCCATGGATAAGGATAGAATCAAGCATGAAGTGTAAAAGTAGCTTCCCCATGTGTCTATGGCCTTAAATTATTAAGAATATACAAACACACACACAAGCAGCTCCCCCACCATCCATATTGACCTTATTAGCTTTAATTTGTCGAATTTCTCAACCAATCACATAATTCATTAATTGGTAGCTACTAAAGGTAGCTCATCCATGAAGGGGTAAACCCTAAAATACCTTTGAGGAAAACACCTTCAAACCATGGCTCAACTAGGATCCCCATGGCTCAAAAATCTCAAAAATGATAATATAACATCTAAGGAACATAATGTATGTGAAAAATTGCGAATAAAACCCCTCAATTGGGTAAATTGCATAAAAGTCCAAAATGTACAGAAAATTGCATGACTTGCTCAAATAGTGTCCAAATTGGACCAAATTTGAAACTTAAGCTTGTCTTATGATTTCAAAACATATAAAAAGGTTAAAGTAGGGTTCTAAGCATTCAATTATGGTAATTAATATTATTCAACTCATTAAGCAAGTTCAGGGGCCTTACATTAACATTAAGAATATTCCTTTATTACATCAACATGAAAGGAATCTAGATATGGTAAACCCTCATCATATTCGAAATGCACATGTTTAGCATAAGAAAGTATCAACCATGTGGCTATGATAACCAAAAATTAACACATTAAGGTTATGGTCATATTAAGGACGTTATTTCACCATCATGCCATCATATAAGAAGGTTAAACATGAATACTCATCTTTATCTATTTGCATTAGAGTTAGGTTCAATAAGATAAATTATACTAATGTTACTAATTAGAGCTCATACCCAAACCCTAACTCTTGACATCCCCATTGGATCATAGATGCATAAGCTGAAGCATCACCATCACATTACATACTATTCTCAAGTATGAACCCACACATAAATCAAGGTTTAACCATCGAGTTATATCATACTAGGGTTTCAACAACAATAAGAGAGTAATCCATGATTGTATTAATCATTCAAGGACTATTGATACCCAATTACCATAATTTAGTTATATTAAAGCTAGGTAATACAAGTTATACCTCATTGTAGTTACCCATTAATTCATTGTGGTGATTATCAATCATAATCATATAAGGGTAAGGGTAATCCTACAAATTTAAGGCATTGAACCATCAAATTCTCATCATTAGAATCATAACATTAAACTATAGGCTTCATCCAAAACAATGGGAATATTGAGGCATCAACTTCTAACCATTAAATGTTGAAAAGGTAAAGCCATTGGTCGTTAACATAAGTAAACATATTGAACAAACCACCTATGAAGTCATTGAGTTGTGCTCTAGAAACAGTCACCATCTAACCCTAGACATCCCTTGATTAATAACATAAAAAGTTCCATTGAGAGTAGGGTAAAACCCACAAGAAATTGTTTATTTAAAATAAGTCATCATTAAATGAGCTTCTTAAGTTGATCTCATAAAGAAAACCATTTAAATCACTTTATTAGGACCAACATATTACATTTAGGCATCATTCCAATTTATTGGATGAAGAAATAATAGATATTAACCATTAGGTCAAGTTCATATATTAAAACCATCAATTGGAGTGTAGGTCCAACAATTACATCAAATGACCCAAGAAACCATTGGTTTAAGGCTTCATTGATGCTACAACTACATGCTTAACTCACCATAGGTTGTGGAGACCTAATCCACCATCAGTAGTGACCATTAAGTCATCACTGGTTGTTAGATCAGCATTGTATTATTTCATCACCAACGAATATCAAACTAATATCACCATTGATTGATAGCATCATTAGGGTACTTAGTTGTTAATCACTAAGCTTCTAATTAGGCCAAAACCTGACCTAAAGGGTGAACGTAAGTTGACACCCTTGGTCGCCACCATCAGTTGTCATGAAGACAACACCGTCGGTTGTTGCAATGGTACCACCATTGAGTCATGTGTTTATAGAATAAATCAGCTTTAAACCCTAAAATTGACCATTGGTTGATAAGTGTTTAGCACCATCGGTTGTCAAACCAGCCTGATCCAAGTCATATTATACCTTAGGAATAATGTACACATGATTACCGGTTCATCTAGAACTAAAATCAGAGTAGGGAACATTATAAAAGTCGAAATCCAAGTCAAGCATAGCTTTTTAGTGCATGTATCATCATTTAAAAGAAAGAACATGATCTAACAAGCTTATGGTAAATAATACATGTGGAGAAAGTTATAAAACTTGCCTATAATTAGAAGATAAACTCCAAAACAGAATAAAACATGAGCAGGTAGGGTAGAAAATCCAAGCATAAGTTGTGAACTCGTCCATCTAGCACCTTTCTTCATCAAATGAGCAAACCCTAAGCATAAGGAGCAAGAAAGGTAGAGTTTTAGAGCTTTAGAGCAATTTATACCATGGAACAACAAGGTTCCAACCTGGAGAAAGGTAGGAGGAAGGATAAAAAAGAAATAAAAAAAGGAAAGAAGGGGATTCTTACTCTTTTAAGTCAAGATCACTAGAAGGAAGCTTTTTAAACCCTAAAAGGAAGTCAATTGCAACCCTAGATGCTTTTCCCTCAAGAAGATCCCCACTTTCTTCTTCCTTGGATAGGAACTTCGTAGAAGCACAATGGGAGAACAAGGTTCATAGGAGGAAGGATGTGGTGGAGAGCCAATGGTTCATTTGGGTGCTTAGGGATAAGTATATATAACTTTAAGATAAAGAAAAAGAAAAAATTGAAGTTCTAGTATCTTTCCAAGTGTCCATGGCCTTAAACTATTAACAATATACAAGCACACATACAAGCAGCTGACCCACATATCATAGAGACCTTCTTATCTCTCGTTTATTGAATTTCCAATCAAAACAAATAATCATTAGTTGATAGCTCCTAAAGGTAGCACATCCATAAAGGGGTAAACCCTAAAATACCCTTGGAGAAAACACCTTCAAACCAAGGTTTAACCAGGAGCCCCATGACTCAAAAATATCAATAATTATAAGATAACATCTAAGAAACATAATTCACATGACAAATGGCAAAGAAAAACCCTGAATTGGGTAAATTGTATAAAAGTCCAAAATGTACATAAAATTGCATAACTTGCTCAAATAGTGTCCAAATTGGACCAAATTTGAAACTTAAGCTTGTCTTATGATTTCAAAGCATATCACAAGGTTATATTAGGGTTATAAGAATTCATTTATGATAATTAAGTTTGTTCAACACTTTAAGCTAGGTCAGGGGCTCACAGTAAGTAAGCTAAGAAAACGAAGGGAAAGAATGATAGCTTACTTTCTTAGATTAAGAACAAGCAAAGGAAGCTCCACAAGCTCTAAGAGAGGGTAGATTTGAACCCTAACAACACATGCAAGGATATTGACCACCTTCTACTACCTTAGGCTCCATCTTCTCCACTGAAACAAGGAGTAAGAATCTATAGATAGAAAGGAAGATAAAGGAGTCCAAAATGTTCATTTTAATGAATAATAGGCGGTCTATAAAGGTATGGGAGAGAGAGAGAAGAGAAGGTTTAGGTGTTCTACCATGTTTGCCAAGTGTTCATGACCATGGGACCTCACGTCCATGCAAGAAGAATATCCATTGGTTGTGGAGTATGAGGGCCATATGATCTTGGCCTCATAGGGTGTCCATCCAGTTCCATGCATGGTGACCATTGTTTCTTGAAACCCTAGGTACACCAGGTGGAAAACCATCGATTGAACACCCCTTCCCACCAAACCATCGATTCAAGGAGCCTCAAGAGAGAAGATCATCGACCCTAAACATATAGAGAACACAATAGGTTTTCCCCACCTAAGGAGGACCATAGGATGTCACCCATCCAGGGGGACCATTGGTTGATGGCCTCCACGGTAGCTCATCCATGACAGCAAAACCCCAACTCAACCTTAGAAAGCTATCACCACCAAACCAAGAAGCAACAAAGCAACCCATGACACAAAATGATCAAGAATGATAAAAAAACATACAAGTAAAAAAAGCATGTGACAAATTGAAAAAAAAACTCAAATATGGGTAAATTTTCAAAAAAGTCCAAAATGTGCACAAAATTGCATAACTTGCTCAAACAATGTCCAAACTAGACCAAACTTGAAACTTAAGCTTGTCACATGATATAAAAACACATATTAGGGTTTTATTAAGGTTTTAAGCATACAATTAAGATAATTAAACATTTTCATATATTAAGCAAGGTCTGGGGTCTTACATGTACCCTACTGGGTCCCACTCCTTTCATGACTACAACCTTGCATCCTCCTACAGGAGATCTCATCAGGCATCCCAAACTGAATGCCAAGAACTTGGAGCATATCAAGGTTTTAACTACTCATTCTGGCCTTACCACTCTATAAAGAGAAAATCCTCCTCCCATAATTTCTAACAAAGGGGGTGATGATGAAGTAGTTGTCCCGGATTAACTAGTATCATCCACACTCAAGATGACAATAATGTTTATAAGAAGTGTATACCCTATGATGGATGACTAAAGAAGACCCAGTTAGAATATAGGTTCAACACATTTAAATAAACTATGAGAAATTTATGTGTCAATATTCCACTCTTAGACACCATGTAAAAAATGTCTGAGTGGACAAAATTCTTCAAGGCTCTATTGAATAGAAAATACATTACTGATGAATTTGAACTGCATCAGACATTATACAAAGTAAGATGTCACACAAATGCAAAGTCCCATATCCTTTTGGATTACATGCAATATAGGCGATTCTACTAGCCAATATGGGTTATCTGATATCAGAGTAAGCATATCCATTATTCCCTTGAGCATGTGTAGGAGTCTCGGTCTCACCGATGCATGACCCACCCATATGAGCACTCAACTAGAATACTCTTCCATCACAAAGCCACTTTCCATTATTGATGATGTGCCAGCCAAGGTCAGACAATTCCACATCCCATGCGACTTTGTGGTGCTAGATATAAAGGAAGATCATTGCTACCCCCTTATCTTTGGCAAGCCATTCCTTGCCACTGCTAGGTCATTGATCGAGGTTGAGGCAAGTGGGAATTGAATTTATCAACTTCCAAGCCTCTAGAGGTAGCACAAAGTACACCACATAAGAAGCAATCGACTTCCTCAACTACATGGATCAGTTCAATTAGATGAAACAATGCTTCCTCGACTCTGAGACCCCACCAATGACCAAATATCAAATCTCTCTGGAGGACAACCAAGATGTAAATTAGATAGGAGCTAAACCAGCCAACCCCATGATTGTGGGCATCCAATTCATCCCCATCCCTACTCTGGTAACACCCAATTCACTGATCAAGAGCTATAACTCCCACTACCTCTCCACTTCCCTCATGCCAAACCTCAATCTACCCCTATTTTTCTTCCTCCTCCCCTCTAAAATCACCTAGTCTATGATATCCATTAGGTCCCTTATGATTTACCAATGCCACACTCAAGAAGAATTGCTAAAAGTCAATGATGAAGTCTTAATTTATCATCCCTTTGATCCACTCCCCATTGACACTAGTGACAAATATGGTGGGATGACCAGGGATCCACACTTGCATCTAAACTCTGCAACTTCTAATAATTATTTGTATACAACTACAATGCCCCATAACTATTCCTTGTCACATATCAAACCATGGGAACCCATCCATTGTGATCTCAATTATTGTCCTTGGTACCCAGATGTGAGCCAAGATATCCAAAACAGATTCTAATGAGATCAAGAAAATATGGTTGAGTGGCTACAAGGGAAGCAATTGAGTCAATTAACACTCTAAATCTTACTCTCCCTTGGGAAATACCACTATCGTTGGGCCTTCAATGTTAAATAGGGCACTTGTTGGCAATCCGCCCAATGATTTTCTTCCCTCCACTTTGGATTTAAGTTTTGATCAAGATGAGAAAAATTTTAAGTTCAGGGTGGAGGTGGGTGGTAGTATCATTCCATCCACTCTATCTTGAACTTCTTGCATATTTTCATTATGTTGTGTAGTTTTCCTTTACATTTTTTATTTTTTTATTCAAAATATTTCGTATAGTTTTGGCCCTTATCTAGTCGTCCCCCTATATTTTTGTTATTTCCATAAAAGGGATTTATTCTATGCTTAAATTTGCTAAGAAAAGCAATGAGATCATTGCTTTTAAAGATTCCCATCGATTATCTATTTCTCATGTTTCTTTTTTGGATGATTTTGTTCTCCTTTTTATGTTGGTCAGGTGTTTGTTATTGAACTTGCTAAGATTTATTTTTTTGCTTTTGGTGCTATTATGGGCATGGAGGTAAGTAATAATAAGAGTTACATATTCTATAACAAAGATGTCAGTGGAGTTCTTCTTGTTGATGCCTTCAACATTCAAATTGACTATATACCCAACAAATATATGTGTTTGCCTTTATTTAGGGGTAGGATTATGAGCATTCTTTGTTTATCTATTATAGATAAAATGAAGGCCTAGATATAGGGTGAAAGGTCAATATCTCTCATGTATGCTTGAAGGGATCAACTGATTGTTTTAGCTCTCTCTTTATTTCATCAGTATTGGGTTGATTCTTTTCCCAATCCCACCCATATTGCCATGGAGATTGATAAACTAATAGTGTAGATATTTCCTATGTGGGGAGCTAGTCTGTATAAGAGGATTCATATGATTGAATGAGTGGTGTTCTCACCAGAAACGGAAGGGGGCCTAGTATAATATTCAATAAGGGGGCCTAGGTATAAGATTAACTAGAGATATTGTGAAGACTTGTATGGAAACGAACATTTGAAATATTGCAAATAAAAAATACACTATAGGTTCATTGGGTGCATGAATGGTAATATTTGTATGCGTAGTTTCAAATTCCAATCCAATTCCACTTGGATGTAGAAAAAAATTATTGCATTCAAGGGAAATATTTTTCCAAATATTCTATATTTGATGGGTAATGGTGACAAGATCATGCTATGGAGAGATCCTTGGATTTCTTAAGAGATTTTTTTGGAGGATTCTATAAGACCCCTAACCTTTCTTTATGGTTGAACATGCTGGCTTATCATAATTTGATTCATAAATCCTTAATCAAACCCTTTTTAATGCTTTAATGTCATTTGACAAAGCTAAGTTTCAAGTTTGGTCCAATTTGGACATTGTATGATGGAGTTTCACAATTTATGTGCTTAAAAGGCTTTTATGCAATTTTATTTCACATATGTAGTGTTTTATCTGTAATTTGTCACTTGGATGTTGTGCCTCATAAGTTTTTTCATAACATGTTTTATGTGGTTGCATCTTTGGGTGCCTAGTTGCACCATTAAATGAGTGTAGTGTTATCTACCATAGGGTTGATATCTAGGGTTTGTCATCTATATGCTATAACTCGATGGGTTCCCTTAGTATGCTTGGGATTGGGGGGTTTTTCTTGAATGTGTGGGATCTGATGGTTGTTTCTTGGTGATTAATATTTGATGTTTTTGCTTTAAGGTTCCCAAGGTTGATGGTTTTCCTTATGTTGAGCACAACCAATGATGGTTTAGGGGTTTGCCTTGGTGGCCAAGTGATGGCATGATCCGATGAGCCACCTGGTGGTGGAGGTCAATGGTTCTCCCAGGGTTGACATCCGATGCTCCCTATATCTTCATTATTTGATGGTTGACCTGGTTTTGCATGGACATAAAGTTTTGTCTTTGGACACATGGCATGCATGTCTTCACACCTCTATCCATCTTTCTCTCTCACTCGAAGCTTTATATACCTCCCTCCTTCCACCCAAACAAACTCTTTGCACACCTTCTTCACCCTCTTCATCTTCTTATTTCTTAGAGGTCTATTCCTCTTTCTTGGTATAGGAGAAGGAGCTCTAGAGGAGGAAGCTTGGTTGATCTTGCTTGCATGTGCATCTAGGGTTTGGATCTACCATATCTTGGGTCGTGTGGAGCTTCTTTACCTAGTTTCTTGACCTAAGCAAGTAATATCACGTTCCTTTGTTTTCCTTTCTGCCCTCCTTCTCTTTTCCTTCTTGTTCAGATCCATGGTGTTCTTGTTGGAGCTTGTGCTAGAGGTTGAATAACACCTTCTTTCTCCTTCTTTGAACTAAGGTTCCTTGTGCTTGAAGAAAGTATCTAACTTAGATGTGTGGAGTGCTCAAGATAGGGTCTTTTCCTTCTCTCCTTGAGCTATCTTTCTATTTGCACCATATTCATCTTCCTTGAGGCAAGTTATATAACCTTATTCACCTTTATTTCCTTACTCTTAACTTGTGTGTATAGATATTGCTCTAAAAATGTAGTCCTAAGTAGAAAGATGATATCTTTGCCTATGGTTTGAGCTTGTGTGGTAGTTCTGGAGTAGATAATCTTCCTTGAAGAACCCCTAAACCTTGTGAATGTTTCTTCCTTAGAAGAAGGAACTTTAGACCCTTCATGTTCATGAACTGATGGTTCTTTTGTAGTGTCAAATAATGGCTTTTTCTTAAGTGCTTTGAACTGATTAATTTCTTGTTTATTGATTTGATGGCTTGTCTTCTTGTAACAATCAATGGCTTACTCTTAAGTGTTTTTTTGATGGACCTCCTTACGCTTGAGAAACGATGATCATGTTTCCCTCAACAACCAATGGTATTGATTCTCTCATTAAGCGGTTCAAACAATGGTTTTCACCTTATGTGTAAGTTTTGATTTCATCTACTGCATCAGATGGCTTGCTTTTGTTCAAGAACCAATGGTCCTCTTGTTTGTTCAGAACCAATGGGTTTCCTAATGTCATTATATGATTGTTTCTCTATGTTGACAACCAATGGGTCACCTAGTTTCACAAATGATGGTCCACCTAGTGTTGACATCCAGTGGCCTACCTAGGTCCATGATTCAATTTCTGCACTAGGTGTATGATTTGATGACTTGTCTAGGTAAATATTTGATGGCTTTTCTAGGACAAGGATTTGATGGCTTTTCTAGTTGCATGATTTGATGGGTTGTCTATGCTGGTTCAGAACTAATGGCTTCTCTAGGTTTAACATCTGATGGTCATGCTTTGTGTTAAGTATTAGTCCTTGCTTGTTTATTTTGTAGTATGTAATCTGATGGTTGGAGTTGAGGAATATGATTCCATGGTGATGTTTTGGTCTAGATATATCCATGATCCGAGGGGGATGATAAGTGTATATGCTTGTACTCTTGACCTAAGTAAGTGTTTGATTCGATGGTTTACTTTTGAGTGCTAATTTTTAATGTTAACTCAATCCACCTTGCTTGAGCTTAGTTGAATATCTAGTGATAATGGCTAGTCATACTTAAACTTCCTTGTATTATGATATGATGTAAATATACTCTCATAATGTTGTGGTAACCCAAATATGTTACCTTGTGAGAATCATAGCTCTTATGTGTGATGCAATCTTATACTTACCATGTGCACCACCAATATGGTTATGATGTGTTGAATCTTCTATAAGTCTTCAAAGATAATGATGTTCTTGCAAGAAATATATGAATGGTCTTAATGGCCTTTGGGAACGTCTTGATCCCTAGTGGAGGTGTAACCCTCTTCATGACATGACACATATTTGACACTCTTTGATGACGTGATAACAAATATATGTCATAGTTTTCTATCTTCTGGAGTTGTTATATACCAATGTTTTGTACAACTCTTCTAGGGTTTGTATATAACTTGATTGATGTAGTCTCAACTCATCCAATTATAAATAACTAATCAAGTGACACCCTAATCATGTAGTTCCATGTGCCATAGAATTATTCTAGTGTCAAAATTTTTTGGATACAAAAACAAGTACTCCATAAGGGAAACTCAGAGTCATATAATGTTAAGCATATGTGGGTGCAGGGAGGGTACATCCTTTTCATCCCGATACCAAGGTTATGGAGAATGGTCATGGTTGTATCTCGGGTGATTATGAATAATGTATATGTGCCATTTTGAGGACAACTATGGTTGTAGCTCAGATGGTAGGGTTGTATACCATGGTTTCTAGTTTCATGACCTATATACCAAGGGCGGACTAGGCGGATTGTAGCTTAACTCATATGTCACTGCAATAGACTCGCCCGACCGAGGGGAAGCGATCTTAGAATTCTGACTCTCCTAGATCTTGTACGAAATTGATTGTGACTTTGCAATGGTTAGTTGGAAGTTTGAGTGTATATCTCAAACTCCCCAGGGCTTAATAAAAGATGTAATCCAGTTGTGTAGCATATCTGTTAGGGTTAAATAGCAATTCACATTTATTGATAACCCTTGCCTTGTTTCTTATAATGCTTACTTGATACGTGATACGGTAAGAGAAATCAACTATTCAAAGGTGTTAGCTTTATTTTTTCCTCTTATTATCATGTTAATCATGCTTGTTGTAATACTATGTTCTTAATCTATTTAACCATATAACCTATTATAATCGATAAGCATTGTTGAGAGTTATATCTCTCGTTGGGACATGGGTCTCACCTCGTGGGTCATCACATCTTTTTAGTTGACCATCAACAAATTTTTCAAGATTGTAAAGGTGAGGAATAGAAGCTTGGGGATAAGTAGGACCATAAGGTTGGTGATGCGATGATTTTGAGTCACATTTATAGACTTGTTTTATTCATGTTTTATGCATTTATTGGTCACTTTGGAGGTTAATATTGCATAATTCACTTACTTTAGTCTATGATCCTTCTAAGTGTCAAATCTCTCTTATTTTATCATTTTGAGCATAAATGATTACAATAATAGGTTTTATCTCGGCTGATGTGGTTTTGTTTTACAATTTCAGGAAAAACACATATCTACAGCTGTCGATACCATCGACATAAGTTGAGACTATCGACACAGCCATAGGCAGGCAGCCGCAAGGAGCAGTGCAGAGTTGATACCATCGATTGGGAAGTCGATGGTAGCAACTTACCATCATTTTGCCAATGACCATCCAGTCGATGCTATTGACCCCAAAGTCAATACTATCGACACGTGTAGCTTCAGTGACGGAAAAGGGATAAAACTGACGCCTAAGGGTGTCGATACCATCGACTCGCGTCGATGGTATCGAGTCAGCATCAGGCAGGATGACAGAAAAGAAGGAAGGCTTGCCGATATTGCGAGGGGTCGATACCATCGACCCACGTCGATGGTATCGACACCGTCAGATTAAAGTTTGTTTTAGATCGACCCAAATCTGATGGCTGTGATATTTTTGCGACCTAATTCGGTGATTATACCTAATGACGGTGGACAAGAGCAGGGTATCACATAATTAGTCGTTGCACACATCCTGAGAAGGTGTGGAGAGAAGAACGGAGCCTAGAAGCACGCCACAGCCATTTCGGAAGCTGAAGAAGACGTTTTCCACCGCCGAAAGGCTGTAGATCGTGCACTCTACACGGAAGAACGATTGGATCTTTTCCGTTCAGGGGTTTCATTACTTTATCTACATTTTTATCAATGTTTCCCCTTTCCTCAACCATGGCTTGCTCTGAGATGAACATGCGGGGCTAATCCCCTTTTTCTTTAGGACCGGGAGTAGCCCGGGGAAGCATTGTATGATGTTTTTATCAAAGTAATTCATCACTTGTCTCTTAAATCCGTTGTACGATTTCATTTTCTCAATTATATTATTATGATTGATCACCATAATGATAATCTAATGCCCTTAATTACTTTGAAAGAAGAATTAACAGTTGAAAAGAGACGAAATTCACATTAATTAACAAATCCCTTGAACAAGGTGATGTACAGTTAATGGTGGAAACCCAGAGGTCGATTTTAATGCACCTAGTTTAGGGTATAGGTTGCTACGAGGGTGGAACCGACCTAGACATAGGTAGTGAATTGTACCACGACAGTGGACAGTTCTGACTACAGGCCACTACCTGGATTGAGAGATGAATCTGATTAGCAATGTGGAAATTCATACAATGAAAACCTGCGGTGAAATCGCAATCCTAAAGATCTCCATTTGAATTGATTAAACTAAACACTTAATCGATTGCTTTGTTTTATTTTATTTTCTTTTTCTTTTTAAACAACTTTCATAACCTTTTTATTGGTCTAGCTGATTGTGAGTAGTTAGTAGTAGTCTACCGATAATTCAGTGTCCCTGAGTTCGACTCGGGCCTCACAAGGGCCTGTACTACATTGACGCGTGCACTTGCATTATACGCACGGTAAAATCGTGTTAAGTTTTTGGCGCCGTTGTCGGGGACACGGAAATTGTCGGCATTACGATTGCTGCAAGCGGCCATTTTAGGCCACTTTTTATATTTATTATTTTGTAATCATTTTTTAAATTCATAGTTTATCTTTCATATTTTGTACTCGTCTAGCACGGTACTGAACTGAAATTATCATCTTGCAAGTACTGGTCCATGGTGAGGATGCGTAGCACTGACTACACGCAACAATCACCAGAGGTTCCACTGCCGGGACCAGACGACGAGGAGAACTATATTCAAGACCAACCAGATGAAATAGATTCCGATTCAGAATAAGAAGCCATGGCAGAGGAGCAGACGATATGGGAGAAGATAAAAGCTTCTTCCTCATCCGCATCAAAGCGGCCAATCAAGAAGCTGGTAGTTAACATTCCGACATATAAGATTGATCCAACATTAATAAATTTAGTCAAATCGAATGTGTTCCATGGGCTGAAGAACGAGGACCCGGTCACACACATCAGTACTTTTTTGGAAAACTGTGGCATGATCAAGATTGATAGGTTTCCACAGGAGATGCTTTACCTGAAGTTGTTCCCCAGCTCTCTGGCAGGTAATGCACATGAATGGTTGCATAATCTGGATGATGAGACAGTGGAAACATGGGACCATATGATCGAGGTGTTCTTTGAGAGGTTCTTTCCGCCTGAGAAGACCAACGATTTGGTCCAGAAGATCCATAATTTTAGCCAGAAGGCAGGGGAGACTTATTCTGAGACCTGGGAACGGTTCCAGATAATGCTAAGGAGGTGCCCGCATCATGGGCTTGACAAGGAGAAACAAGTTAAAATATTCTATTTTGCTGTTTACGAGCATGATAGAAGTAACTTAGATTCCGTAGGTTTAGGTTTCTTCTTAAACAACACAGGCACGAGGTGTTGGGAAATTTTGAAGAACATGGCTAAGAAGCAATCTTGGGGCGACAGAGACACCATAGAGCATGTTCGGGCTGTAGGAGAGTCAAAGGCCATCAAAGAGCTAAATGAGAAGATGGACCTTCTAGCAAAGAAACTGCTTGCAAAAGAAGACGTGGAATCTAATGACGAAGCTCAAGTAAAATTCATGCGCCAGTAGCAGGGGTACAGAAACAACGACTACTCGTGGAGGAAAGATAAGAAATTTTCCTGGAAGGACCCAAATAATTTCTTGTAGGACCTTGACGTAAAACCCCAACCGGCGCCAGAGGATAAGAGAAATGAGTTGCTCAACCAAGTTATCAAGCAGAATCAAGAACTAATGAGTACATTTAGCCAGCAGATAAAGCAACAAGGGGAATTCATGAACCAATTTGGGCAGACCTTACAAAGTCACGCGGCTCAGATGAGGACTATAGAGACATCTTTGACACAGATGGCAGCTGAAATAGAAAATTTGAAAAAGCAGTGCAGCACGACTTTCTGGGAAATACAAACATTCCAGGAGGAAACCAACAGGCTAAGGCAATTATGCTATGGAGTGGCAAGGAGATTTTAAATTCTAGGGCCGATGAACCAAGCACACCCCAACCAGAAACCACAGGTGAGGCCACTGAGGAGGTTCCGATTCCAATCACAGAGCTGGTAGAGGATGTGGTAGAGAATGTCACATCAGAACCAGTTGCTGAGGAGGACACACAGAAGAGGATGCCATATGTGCTGCCACATCAAAGGGCACAGACTGTCCCGGTCCCATATCCAAACAGCGTGAAAGCCAAGAAAATGGACGCTCAATTTAAGAATTTTCTAGATAGATTTAGAAAGCTTTCTGTCAACATTCCATTGTTAGAGGCAATAGAGAAGATCCCCTCTTACGACAAGTTTTTGAAAGACATAATCACAAAGAAGAGGAAAATCCCAGATACTGAGGTCGTGGTTCTTAAGGAACAAGTGAGTGCGTTCATCATGGGCACATTTCCACCTAAAAGCCAGGATCCGGGCTACTTCAACATTTCATGTTACATTGGTAAAGTGAAATTCGGCGAAGCACTATGTGATTCCGGGGCAAGTATAAATCCGATGCCTCTCTCTACGTTTAAGAAGTTGGGACTGAAAGAATCAAGGCCGAGCAGTATGACGATTCAGTTGGCAGACAATTCTGTGGTGAAGCCATACAGTATTTGTGAAGACGTTTTGGTTAAAGTCGATTGGTTTGTGTTTCCAGTAGACTTTATAGTAATGGAAATGCAAGATGAATAGGATAATGAGCTACTCCTTGGACGACCCTTCCAAGCCACTGCAGATATGATACTTGAGATGGGAAGAGGTCGTTTGACCTTGGGTGTTGCTGATGATCAATTTGAAATGGTCATGCCCTCAAGCACAACACAATCTAAAGCAAAGGCGCAATTCCGCATGGTGAAGCACTTTGATCAGAATATTTCTATTTGTTTAGGGAAGCCATTTCAAGATATGGCTCATGTAATGACTAAGGTGGAAAAGGGGACACTGGATGTAGACATTATGGAGCAGACCAAAGTTGTTTCTCTTAGCAAGATTGTGGGTGTTCCGAATGATGCAGAGGAGGACATCCCTCGTTCTACTAAAGATGAGGCCATAGCAAGTTCTGTCTTCAATGCATATCCATAACTACCTCTTGAAGCCTGCATAGTTAATATAACGCATGACTGGATGAGAAGCAAGTCACTACAAGAGTGTGTCAAGATGCTTCAGGTGCTTCCGTGCTTTTATGCTAGGTACTATGAAGATCTTGGAGAACTCCCACCACCGCTTCAGTCATCCTTGATCATTCCTCCAGAGTTAGAATTGAAGCCACTGCCGCCTCACTTCAAATATGCATTTCTAGCCGAGGGTGAAAAGCTACCAGTGATTATCTCAGCATATCTGAGTGCCGAGGAGGAAGACCAACTGCTGATCATGCTGAAGAACCACCGAGATGCATTCAGGTGGTCGGTTGTGGACTTCAAGGGGATCTCCCCTACACTGTGCCATCACAAGATCCGGCTCGAGGAGGGAGCCAAACATGTAATTCATCCACAACACCGACTAAATCTAAGCATGATGGAGGTAGTCAAGAAGGAGGTGATCAAGCTCCTTTCTGCAGGTATCATCTATGCTATATCTGACTCGACGTGGGTGAGTCCTACACAGGTAGTCCCTAAAAAGGGGGGAATTACTGTTACTCATAATCTATTGAATGAGCCGATCACAACCCGCCTGGTAACCGGGTGGCGTGTGTGTATAGATTACCATAGATTAAATGCTACTACGTTGAAGGATCATTTTCCGCTTCCATTCATTGATCAGATTTTAGAGCGATTAGCAGGTCGATCTCATTTTTATTTTTTAGATGGTTATTCGGGTTACAATCAGATTTCCATTGATCCTAAGGACCAAGAGAAGTCCACCTTCACTTGTCCTTATGGAACATTTGCATACCGCCGTATGCCCTTTGGTTTGTGCAACGCACCAGCAACCTTTCAGCGTTGCATGCTTGCCATTTTCTCCGATATGGTTGAGCACTGTTTGGAAGTCTTTATGGACGATTTCTCCATCTATGGTGCGTCTTTCGATGAAAGTTTATACAATTTGGATAAAGTTTTGCAACGATGTGAGGACACACACTTAGTTCTCAATTGGGAGAAATGCCATATGATGGTTAATGAAGGGATCGTGCTTGGACATAAAGTGTCTAGCAAGGGGTTGGAGGTAGATCCGGTGAAGGTTGAAGTTATTTCCAAATTACCCCCACCGAATTTAGTAAAAGTGGTATGGAGTTTTCTTGGTCACACCGATTTTTATCGCCACTTTATAAAAGATTTCTCAAAAATTGCTAAACCATTATCTGAGCTGTTGGAGAAAGATGCGGTCTTTGATTTTAATGAAAAATGTTTGCATGCATTTAATGTTCTTAAAGAGAAATTAATTTCTACACCGGTTGTGCAAACACCGAACTGGACAAAGCCGTTTGAATTGATGTGTGATGCATCGGATTTCGCAGTAGGGGCAGTTTTAGGACAACGTGTTGACAACAAACCCGCTGTGATTTTCTATGCGTCCAAAACTTTAAATGAAGCACAACTGAATTACACGACAATAGAAAAAGAGCTTCTTTCCGTTGTTTTTGCTTTTGAAAAATTCTGGCAATATCTTGTAGGATCTAAAGTCGTGGTATGGATGGACCACGCCACCATAAAGTACTTGATGGAAAAGAAAGATGCCAAACCTAGACTGATTAGGTGGATCTTACTGTTATAAGAATTTGATATTGAAATTAAAGATAAGGCGGGCATAGAAAATGTGGTTGTGGACCACTTGTCTAGGTTGGAAAGGGTAGATGAGAAGGACATTCATATACCCATTACCGAGACGTTCCCTGATGAGCAACTTCTATCTGTTAAATCTAAAGATCCATGGTTCTCTTATATTGTTAATTATCTTGCATGCAAAATTATCCCAGATGATTGGACATATCAAGAGAAATTTTTTTTTTCCATTCTTTGTGATATTATTTCTGGGATGACCCCATTTTGTTGAAGCAATGCAGGGATGGCGTGTTGCACAGATGCGTACCAGAGGTTGAGTATGAGAGCGTACTTCGTCATTGTCATACTTTACAAACGGGTGGCCATCATGCAAGTTTTAGAACTGCAGCCAAGGTACTTGAGAGCGGTCTTTACTGGCCTACATTGTTCCGGGATGCATATGATTATGTGCGGCGATGTGATTCCTGCCAACGGGCAGGTAACATTTCAAAGAGACAGGAGATGCCCCTCAATGTATTTCAAGAGGTCGAGGTGTTTGATTTGTGGGGTATTGATTTCATGGGACCCTTTGTGTTCTCAAACTCTAACTTGTACATTTTATTGGCTGTTGACTATGTATCGAAGTGGGTAGAGGCAATACCCACTAGGACTAATGATGCTGTTATAGTATGCAGGTTTGTCAAGGACTATATTTTCTACAGATTTTGTGTACCAAGGATGATTATCAGTGATGGAGGTACCAATTTTAGAAATCAGAAGTTCGATGTATTGTTGAGAAAGTATGGGGTAAGGCACAACATTGGTACCCCGTACCACCCGCAGACATAGGGGCAAGTCGAAGTCTCCAAAAGATAGATTAAGAAAATCTTAGAGCGCACAGTGTCTTCGACACAGAAGAACTGGAGTACCTTGTTATCGGACGCTTTATGGGCATATAGGACGGCTTATAAGACACCTATAGGCACTACGCCTTTTAGGTTGGCTTATGGGCGGGCCTGCCATTTGCCAGTGGAATTGGAGCATAGGGTGCTAAGGAAGCTGAATTTGAACTATGATGAAGTAGGAAAGAAATGCTTGTTAGAGCTAAATGAACTAGACGAGCTGAGGATGAATGCATATGAAATCTCGCGGATTTACAAGGAGCGAACAAAGCTGATTCACAATCGACACATTCAAATGTGTGTCTTCAAGAAGGGAGATTGTGTGCTCTTGTTCAACTCAAGGTTGAAGATGCATCTCGGGAAATTGAAATCCTGATGGAGTGGACCTTTCACTGTAGAGGAGGTCAGGCCACATGGAGCAATCATGGTGCGTGATGGTGAGACAACATTTTTGGTTAATGGACAACGATTGAAGTTGTACTTCCGTGAGGATTACACGAGGAAAGTGCATGAGGTCAAACTCATTGCACTTACGGATGCATGAGGAGCTTGATTTCGTCTAGCCTAAGACGTTAAATAAGGGCGCTTGTTGGGAGGCAACCCAGCCATTGGTAGTTTCATTTAGTTTCTTTCACATTTGTAAGTTAGTTTGATTTGATTTTGTTTTTAGTGTAAAAATGATACCATGATCTTTTGTTCAGTGTGCAGGCCTGAGGCAGGATCGATACCATCGACCCTTGTGTTGATGGTATCGACATGGGTACAGTTAGACGACTGCAGAAATTTTTCTGAGTCGATACCATCGACGTCCTCATCGATGGTATCAACCTACCATCAGTAGCGCTGAAGAAATCATCAGAACGGGATCGATAGTATCGACATGGCTGTCGATAATCGCGAGATCACTAAAGATATTCAGATGAAATTTGTCTCAGTGAAGTCGATACCATCGACGGGCCTGTCGATGGTATCGACCCAGTTATAAGAAGAAAGTGGCAGTCGGGCCTCGTGAGGGTGTTTGCCCTAAGAAGAATCGATACTACGTCAAGAGAGTCGATCTGATCTGTGAGAAGGAATCAACGACGATCCGTGGGATGGGTTGATACCATCGACGCCCGTCGATGGTATCGACTCGTCATCAATCTGAGCCCCCACATCAGGCTCTCGACAGCCGTCGATACTAGCGGAAGACCGGATTGTGCTACAGGTGTCGATACCATCGACCCGTGTCGATGGTATCGATGGGTGCACAACAACGACGGCCACAGTTATAAAAGGGAGGGATGGTTGTCATATGACGTCACACCTTCAGAGTCTTTTCCCCCTACTTGTGCTTTGCACTGTGTTGTGCGACCGTAGGCCTGCCACGAGTATCCAAGGGGTGCGATCTTCACCGAGTCTTCACTGAGCGGAGATTGTCTTCTCTGAGATCGTCTTCACTGAGCTCCGTCTTCTATTCCTTCTTTCTCGATGACAATGGTGCATACCGTAAGAGCATCTTCCTCACGGGCGGTACCCAATGAGATTCCCGAGTTCATTCCTCTGCGAACCGCAATGATTTCTCGTCCGAGGATAGTCCACCCTTCCGCAGAGATCCGGAAGGTCTACGAGGAGCTTTTGAAGAGAAAGATTGAGCCTACGCGTTACGTCCGCGACCTGGGGTTTAATGACAATCTCACCTACGTCTTGAAGGGGCAGGTGAGACACACAACCAGGAGGCCCGATGAGCTGGAGTACCACGCCGATGGCCAACCATTCTTCGACGAGTGGTCGACTTACAAGGAACTCGTGGTGAAGTTCATGGCATCATTGGACATTAATGTTGTGCCCAATGACGTGGTCTCCACCGATCGAGAGTGGAAGAAAGGGCGGGTGTTGTTTAGACTCTTCAATAATAACAACACCATTACCCTCGCCCAGTTCAATTCGGTGTACAACTGGTATCATGACGCTTACCAGCACCGGAGGCCAGACAACAGGATGGACTACGATGATATCTTCGCCCAACTCGTGACTGCGCCTCCGGGAAAATCAGTCAGCTACCACAACGCTGCAGTTGCTGACTTCGAGCATCCGTTTGTGCGGATTATGCACCGCATGCTCTGCACCACACTATTTGCTCGTGGCGACTTGTCTCTTAGCAAATTCCAAGAGACAGATTTGTTCTTCCTGCATAAACTGCTGAAGCGCGAGGAGTGCAATTGGGGCGTTTTCTTCTTGACGTGTGTGGTAGCCGTGAAAAGGAGTACGAGGAAAGATCCTATCCATTTTGGAGGGCTAATCACACCATTGGCCATCTATCTTGGGTTAGATCTCTCCCAGCTTACTCCCCTTTCCAGAAGGAGCAAGGTCAACCTGCAGCATCTGTACCGCTCCAACCTCCTCCTGCTTCGTGATGGCTTGGCATATGCACATTGCCATGTTAATCACGAATATTAAGAGTGTTCGCTCCCAGACCCCTTCTTCAACATCGAGGGCGCTCAGCATTTCAGGTGGCCCATCATAGCCATTGATGACTTGGATGAAGGCGGTGACAATGATGACAATGATAATGACGGTGATGAGGATGAAGAGGAAGAGGAGGCTTTCACTCCTATTTGGGCACGAGTAGCTCCCCAGAAGCGTCCCCGCTTCCACCCGGGTGAATCTTCATCTTCACAGCCTCTGCCATATCAGCCCTCTCATCAAGGAGAGGATGCCTACTCCATGCAAGGGATGTACTCGATGCTGCAGGAGATTCATCAGACCCAGTAGCAGCATACAGCTTCATACGTCGGTATTCAGGATACAATGAACCGTCTGTTAGATAACCAGAGGGCCATTTTCAAGAATGAGTGCCTCCTCCTCGAAAACCAACATAACATCCACGATAGGTTGCACAGGAGGGAGATGCAACAGCAGCCCTTCTATGACAATTACTGGAGCCAGAATTATTTTGGGGGGTATCCACAACCTCCACCAATGCCCCAGTATGATCCGAGCTTCCAGGGGCAGTACCCATCTTGGGACCCCTCAGCCCCGCAGTACCCGCCTCCTCCTTCAGAATGATCGGTATCAATGTTCTACCTTTTAAGGTTGTTTTTTACTATGAGGCCATAGTCAGATTCAAGCTTAGGGGGGGAGTTGGAACAATTTCTATCCTTTAGTTTTTAGTGTTTAGTTTTTATTTCTTTGTGTTTTGTCATTTATTTCTCTTAGTTATTAGTTGTTCGTAGGATCCACACTCTATCTAGTGTAATTGTGGATGTCTAATGTCTTCTGTCATCTTGTTGCTTGTACATGGAAATTAGGGGCACATAACTTAAGGAAATAATTGGGTTTGTCAACTCTAAAACAGGAAATCACAACTGTACATTCCTATGATTCATGAAAAGTGGACGAAACTGGTTGTTTGAGCCTAAACTGACCAAATGATAATGAGACCTTAATTTGAAATAAGAGAGAGAAACCTCTTAATTACTACATAGGTCAGTAAGGAGGGACACATAATATTTTCCAAAGGATCAGTCAATTAATCTTGTGATCTATCCACCCCGTTGTTTTCATACTCCATGATAAGAACTGGAAGCACATTATGGTTTTCAACTCTTTGATTGCATCCCATGTAGATAGGTCTTGCATTACAACTATTTTCACATATTTATGCATGAAAATGAAAAAAAAAAGATAGAATAGTTATACATGCACATTATCCTTAGGTGCGTGTCATTTAGTTGCATAACTATAATTTTGTAGCTGCATTCACATTTTTTTGTGCATATAGTACATCATGCATCTTATGTCTTCTGAACATAAAAGGTGATGAACTTGTTCCATACCTTCTGAATGCCTCAAATGTATAAGTTATGCAACAATATGTGAGCTCGACAAATGATTCATGGTCATCTATGAAAATAAGGGTTTTAAAAAAAAAATACAAAGTTGAAAAAAAAAGAAAAAAAAAGAGAATTGAGAAGTAAGTAGGAATGAGAGGGAGAAAGGAACCTGTTCTCACTTGCATACTAAGAAGAATAAGCACATGGTGCAGTTTCTTAGATATTCCATCTCACCTTGAGACGGAATGATAGTGCATGCATCATTCCACCCAAATGTAGGCATTAGGGCATTTTCATTTGCATATGCATCATTTAGGTCATTATGGATTTTGTGCATTTTAAAACCGTATAATGCTTCCATTTCTTCCACAGCCACCCATTCCATCCACCTGTTGCTCGAATTGGTAGGCCACCGTGATTTTCTCCTCACTCATCAAGACCAGGAGAGCTGCTTCCATTTAGATGGTAGTTAGGGCGAGCAATGTAGATAGGAGATCATAAGATGCACCGAGTCTGGACTGGAGGATTTTATTATGTTAACTGCCTTATGTGATAGTGTTCATAAATTTTAAGGTAGATATCTTTTATGGATGATTATTTTCGCCTTTAGGGTAATTATCATTCCGTGGTTAGTGAGGGCCGGAATGTGAATGTCTGGCGGGGATCATATGGTGCAGTATGTTGTGATAATATGTTCTTTAGTTGACCCTCACAATTCTATTCTAGAGTTTTGTTGCTCAAGGACGAGCAATGTTCAAGCTTAGGGGAGTTTGATGCGATGATTTTGAGTCGCATTTATAGACTTGTTCTATTCGCATTTTATGCGTTTATTGGTCACTTTGGTGGTTAATATTGCATAATTCACTTACTTTAGTCTATGATCCTTCTCAGTGTCAAATCTCTCTTATTTTATCGTTTTGAGCATAAATGATTACAATAATAGGTTTTAACTCAGCTGATGTGGTTTTGTTTTGCAATTTTAGGAAAAACACATATCTGCAGCTGTCGATACCATTGACATATGTCGATACTATCGACACAGCCACAGGCAGGCAGCCGTAAGGAGCAGCGCAGAGTCGATACCATCGACTGGGAAGTCGATGGTAGCGACTTACCATCAGGTTGCCAGTGACCAGCCAGTCGATGCTATCGACCCCAAAGTCGATACTATCGACACGTGTAGCTTCAGCGACGGAAAAGGGATAAAACTGACGCCTAAGGGTGTTGATACCATCGACCCGCGTCGATGGTATCGAGTCAGCATCAGGCGGGACAATAGAAAAGAAAGAAGTCTTGCCGATATCACGAGGGTTCGATACCATCGACCTGCGTCAATGGTATCGATGCCGTCAGATTAAAGATTGTTTCAGATCGACCCAAATCCAACGGTTGTGATATTTTTGCGACCTAATTTGGTGATTATACCTAATGATGGCGGCCAAGAGTAGGGTATCACATCATTAGCTGATGCACACGTCCCGAGAAGGTGTGGAGAGAAGAACGGAGCCCAGAAGTATGCCCCAGCCATTTCGGAAGCCGAGGAAGACGTTTTCCACTGTCGAAAGGCTGTAGATCGCACACTCTACACCGAAGAACAATTGGATCTTTTCCGTTCAGGGGTTTCATAAATTTATCCACATTTTTATCCATGTTTCCTCCTTTCCTCAACCATGTCTTTCTCTGAGATGAACATGCGGGGTTAATCCCCTTTTTCTTTAGGACCGGGAGTAGCCCGAGGAAGCATTGTATGACGTTTTTATCATAGTAATTCATCATTTGTCTCTTAAATTTGTGGTATGATTTCGTTTTCTCAATTATATTGTTATGCTTGATGACCACAATGATAATCTAATGCCCTTAATTACTTTGAAAGAAGAATTAATGGTTGAAAAGAGACAAAATTCACATTAATTAACAAATCCCTTGAACAAGGTGATGTACGGTTAATGGTGGAAACCCAGAGGTCAATTTTAATGCACCTAGTTTAGGGTATAAGTTTCTACGACGGTGGAACCGACCTAGACATATGTAGTGAATTGTACCATGACAGTGGACAGTTCTGACTATAGGCCACTACCCGGATTGAGAGACAAATCTGATTAGCTATGTGGAAATTCATACAATGAAAACCAACGGTGAAACCGCAATCCTAAAGATCTCCATTTGAATTGATTAAACTGAACACTTAATCGATTGCTTTATTTTATTTTTTTTTCTTTTTCTTTTTAAACAACTCTCATAACCTTTTTATTGGTCTAGCTGATTGTGAGTAGTTAGTAGTAGTCTACCGATAATTCAGTGTCCCTGAGTTTGACTTGGGCCTCACAAGGGCCTGTACTACATTGACGCGTGCACTTGCGTTATACGCACGGTAAAATCGTGTCAGTTGGGTAGTGTTAGAGTGTCCTAGAGTCGTCCTTGTACTCTTAAGTATGGGAATGGATTGTTTAGTAGATGATATGTATCGACTCGAGTTTTTGACATTATATTAATATTGCATATAGCATGTACATGTGAAAAAATATGCTTTTGTGTATAGATTGTGGCTGAGGCCACTGGATAGTTGTACAAATACCTGGTATAATTTGTGTTTTTATGTAGGATGTTGGACTTACATGTAAATGTTCATGAACACATTGGCTATGATGAATTTGGTTTTAATTATCCTCTTTTATTGCTATGTGGTTAATTAATTATCAATCCTATTTTTGCATTTTGAGTAATCTAGTTTAGCATAGCATTGTGCCACAAAAATGATTGGTTTGATAGCTTAATGTTTGCAGAGTCTATAGGGACATAGGACATTGATTTTGTGTTTATTCATAGGCAATCCAACATATCTGATCATACCTTATGCTTATGCAGATATGTTTGGAGAACATGATGAGTGGGTATAGAGTATCTATGTCATGCTAGGAGGTGGTGTAGGAGAATAATACCTAATGGAAGAGCACCTCTGATGAGGCAGGAATGGCCTGATGCATGGGTTTTGAGTCACTTTTATAGGCTTATTTTATATCTGTTTTATGCATGTATTTGTTATTTTCTTGATTATATTTGCATAATTCACTATAGTTGGCCTTTAAAATCTTTTTGCATCAAATTATACTTCTTTTATCATATTTATATGATTTTATATAATCCCCGGACTTATACACATGTTTCGGCACTTTTTCAGGCACTTTTGCATTGTCTAGAGTCGATACTATCGACCCTAGTGTCAATAGTATCGACATTTTATCAGAAAGCAACCCCAAAACGTGATCTTGGAAGGAAAAACCTGTATCATGGTGGATACCATCGACCTGGGGGTCGATACTATCGACAGCGTCGGGATCTGGCAATTCTCAGCACTAAAGCAGAGCATTTTAATCCGACAGTTGAGCTTTTTCGGAGTCGTAAAGTGGTCCTGTGACCTAAGAAGAGCACGGTAGGCCCTAGGGGGATATCATATTGTGTTGCACAACATCCAAGAAGGATAGAGAGAGAGAGGAGACAAGAGATGAAGGTCATCAACTGAGCGATCCGGGCACCTCCGACGGGCAATTTTTCTGCCGGAAGACTGCAAAACGCACGTTTCTCGATGAGGATCTCCATGAACACCTTTGTATCAGGGATTATACGAGTTTGATCCATGTTTCCCATGTTTTTCTTCTCTATTCCTATGTATTTTCCATTGTCAACCATGTGGGGCTAATCCCCTTAATCTTTAGGACCGGGAGTAGCCCGGGGAAGCATTGTATGACGTTTTTATCATAGTAATTCATAATTTGTCTCCTAAATCTGTGGTATGCTTTCGTTTTCTCAATTATATTGTTATGCTTAATCACCATAATGATAATATAATGCCTTTAATTACTTTTAAAGAAGAATTAACGGTTGAAAAGATACAAAATTCACATTAATTAACAAATCCCTTGAACATGGTGATGTACGGTTAATGGTGGAAACCCAAAGGTCGATTCTAATGCACCTAGTTTAGGGTATAGGCTACTACGACGGTGGAACCGACCTAGAATTAGGTAGTGAATTGTACCACGACAGTGGACAATTCTAACTATAGGCCACTACCCAGATTGAGAGATGAACTTGAGTAGCTATATGGAGATTCATACAATGAAAACCCGCGGTGAAACCGCAATCCGAAAGATCTCCATTTGAATTGAATAAACTAAACCCTTAATCGATTGCTCTGTTTTATTTTATTTTCTTTTATTTTACAACAACTCTGAAACTCTTTTAATCACTTTAGATGATCGCAACCAGTTAGTAGTAGTCTACTAAAATTCACATTTCCCTGAGTTCGACTCAGGCCTCACAAGGCCTATATTACATTGATACGTATACTTGCATTCTACGAATGGAAAAATCGTGTCATGGCCCACATGACATCCATTTGACGTCAAAACCATGGAAAACCTAGATTTCTAGTACATGTTTGTACATCTCATGGCGACGATTACACACTCACCAGATAGGGAGCATGCACCGAAACCTAGGTCACCTGTCCCTAGTGTGGAAACTCAGGGTCCCAAGAAGATGTTTGAGAGGTTAAAATGTGTGGGAGCTACTGAGTATGCGGGTACAATCGACTCGACAAACATTAGCATGTGGCTAATCAAATTAGATAAGGTGTTAAAGATCATGAACATCCCTAATGAGGACAAGGTGAAGCATGTTGTTTACCTATTGAAGGGTAGTGTTGACATTGGTGGGCCATAAAAGAGGAGAAGAGATGAGGATTCGTTGTGAGTTAGAAAGAGTTTTGCTAGGAGTTCATGAGAAACTACTTCCTTGAGACGTATCTTGATGAGAAGACAACCCAGTTCGAACAGATGCACCAAGGATCAATGTCTATAAAAGACTATGAGGTGAGTTTTATGGAGATTTTGAGGTTCTATTCTCATGTGGCAACCATAGAGAAGGAGAGAATCTAAAGGTTGGGAAGAGTTTGAGTTCTGAGTTCTCTACGACAACATCGACTTTGGAGAATAGGGAGAAGTTCTCTACCTTTGTGGAGTCCATGAGGAGGATTGAGTGGTTTACTCTAGAGAAGCGTGAAGTCAACTCTAGGAAGAAACCAACTTAGTTTTAAGGACAATCATCTTAGGGCTTTATGAAGACAAGGTTCTCATTGCCATAGTATCAATAGTCACAACAGAGATGAACTTTTTTTGAGATGAGATCATGAGTGCAGTCACAATGGTCCCCGAGTAAGGATAGAGGTCATAGATTTCTACCAAGAGGGGAAAATAGTGCAACATCAGTGTTAGTGATAGGGCCTTCTAGGATGCAGTATGATAACATGACCTATTTCAAGTGTGGAAAAGTTGGGCATGTGAAATGGTCATGCCCTTTGAAGGATGAGGAGGTTACACATCAACCGAGGTAGAGCCAATGGGGTTCATAATAGTAGGAGTACATCAATTGTGGTGGTAGAGAATGTGATTAGGCATCAAAGGTGGGATCATCTGGGCCAACTGGTAGGGGACGTGGATGAAAATAGGCAAGGGCTAGATTCTACACTATGAGTCAGTCAAAAGGAGTGGTCATCCCATAGGTTGTGACATGTTATATGGAATTTTTTCATTCTAACTTATCTTCTTCTTCTTTCATATATGTTTTGGTTGACCAGGGTGTGACATACCCATTTATCACCAGAGAGGCGATAAGTAGTTGGTATTAGCCTATTTGTAGTAGATATGATAGCATTTTGCTAGAAAACCCTTTACTTTGTTCTGCTAAGTTGTTGGAAGTGTGTTCATCTTGCGTTCTTTCTTCCTCAAGATGGAACATTGAGGTGGATCTCATACCACTTGGCATGCATGGATTTGATGTAATCCTAGGGATCGATACCTTGGGAAAGTATAAGGTTGTTTTGGATTGCAGTTCCAAGGTTGCAATGTTCTGTGATGGAGGTGTCTCTTAGAATTTCTAAGGAGACAAGAAGATCCTTCCTATGTGTTTGGTTCCAGCTATGATAGTAGAGAAGTTGATGAGATAGGGGTGTCATGCTTTCTTGGCACATGTTGTGGATACCAAGGTGAGGAGTCCTAGTATTCATGAGGTACATGTGGTGCGAGAGTTTGAGGATATCTTTCTCGATGAGTTTCTTGATGTTCCACTTCCTAGAGAGATTGATTTTGAGATCAATGTTGTTCTTGGAACACAACCCATGGCTTAGGGACCTTATACTATGGCACCAACAGATATGTAGGAGTTGATAGAGAAGGGTTTCATAGGACCGGGCACTTTCCCATAGGGTGATCTAGTTTTTTTATTGAAGAAGAAGGACGGTTCTATGCGGATTTGCATAGAATATTGGTAGTTGAACAAGGTCATAGTGAAGAACAAGTATCTGTTACTAGGTATTAATGACCTATTTGGTCAGCTGAGATGTTCTATAGTGTTATCCAACATAGACTTGAGGTTAAGTTATCACCATTTGAGGGTCACAATGAATGACATACGGAAGACTACTTTTACGACTAGGTATGGTCATTATGAGTTCATGGTTATGTTGTTTGGGCTAACAAATGCACTGATAGATTTCATGGATTCGATGAATAAGGTGTTCAGACTGTATCTAGATTAGTTTGTCATAGTGTTCATAGATGATATCTTGATAACTACAAGGACAATCAACAACATGAGCAACATCTTCACCAAGCACCAGAGTTGTTGGAGGCTACACCTCGTGTATGCCATGTTCAGCAAGTGTGAGTTTTGGTAGACCGAAGTGTCTTTTCTTGGTCATTTCATATTTTCTAAAGGTGTTTGTGTATACCCAAAGAAGGTGGAGTTTGTATTGGAGTGGGAGAATCCTAAGACATCGACTAAGGTTTGAAGCTTTTCTAGGTTTGGCAGGTTACTATAGGAGATTCAGTAATAATTTCAGTGTTGTAACAATACCCCTAACCAAGTTGACTATGAAGGGAGTTCTTCTTGTCTGGGATGACAAGTGTCAACATTGTTTATAGTTGTTGAAGGAGAAATTGACTAGTGCTCTAGTGTTATTTCTTCTAGAGCAAGGGAATGACTACATTATTTTCTATGATGCTTCAAAGAATGGTTTCAGATGTGCTGATGCAGGACAAAAATGTGATTTCTTTTGCTTCACAACAACTTAAGAAACATGAGGAGAACTATCCAACTCTTGACTTTTAGTTAGTAGTTGTGGTTCTTACCCTGACGATTTGAAGATACTATCTATATGGGGAGAAGTGTCAGATCTTCACATACCATAAGAATTTTCAGTATATCTTTTCGAAGTGGGAGATGAACATGAGACAAAGAAGATGGATGGAGCTGATTACAGACTATTATTGTACAATGGACTATAATCTTTGAAAGGAGAATGTGATGGTTGACGTGTTAAGAAGGAAATCATCTTCATCATCATCTCAGACAAAGGACAATTACACTCCATAGCGTGTCACAAATGGGACATGTTAGTGTCACTTCAGTAGATGAACATACAATTGGAGGTTTCCTTGTTGGAAGGATTGTTATCACAATTGCATGTTAAGCCAACATTGAAATAATAGATTAGGGATGCATAAAGGAATGATATCACGATACAAAATATCATATTATAGTTTGGCATCGGGAAGCACAATGGGTTTCATGATCCAAATGATTGGGACATTATGTTTCCATAATAGGACAGTTGTTGCAGATGTTAATCTTCCTAAGGGAGATGGTATTTGAGGAGGCTCATTCCTCAATGTATGTGATGCATCCTGGAAGTACAAAGATGTACATGACCTAAAGGACTTGTATCAGAGGCCAAGTCTAAAGTGTGATGTGGCAGAGTTTGTTGCCAAGTGTTCTCTTTGTCAGTAAGTCAAGGGGGAACATCAGAAGAATGAATGTAATTGCAACCTTTGTCGATACCACAATAGAAATGGGATCATATCACCATGGACTTTGTGGTTTCCCTTCCAAGGACATCCAATGGTCATGATTCCATTTGGGTGATAGTTGATCGATTGACAAAGTAAGCTCACTTCCTACCAGTCAAGACAACATTTACAATAGATATATGTTGATGAGATATTTTGATTGCATGGTATACCCGTTACCATATTATGAGATAGAGGCACTCAATTTATGAGTAGGTTTTAGGAATGTCTACATGTAGTTGTACGGACACACCTGAGGTTTAGCACAACTTTTGTAAGACCCCTAACCTAGATTTGTGATTGATCTTGTTTTATTAGCATAATATGATGCTTAAAACGTTAATCTAATCATGTGATATGCTTTAATAACATGTGATTTGCTTATGTTTTAAGTTTGGTCCTATTTGGATGATGTATGAGCTAGCATGTTATATGTGTGCTTGTTTAGGACTAAATTTGTAACGCCCTGGCCCACTGCCCAAGGCTCTAGTAGAGTTTCAGGAATGGCGACTGGCCCCACAGACCACCACTAGCCTTAACTGCGCACTTTGTCCACACTGACGCGCAAGCCAGGATCAACTTCCCGACTGGTCACCCATCCTAGTACTACTCCAAGCCGAGCACGCTTAACTATGGAGTTCTTTAGAGATGGGCTCCCTGAAAAGGAGGTGCACCTTGGTGATATGGGTAGTCCAATCATTCCTTTTAAGAGTGTTTTATCTGAGGCCTCAAATCCTGGGATGTTACAATCTCCCCCACTTAGACTCTTGATGTCCTCGTTAAGGCTCAACCATATGGCCTCATAATCTGACCCCATTTCAGTACAGACCCACAATGGCCCATGGACATCCAGCTCCCGTCCACGGCTACCAGCGCAAGGGCGGCTCCATCTCGTCTCTACGGATAGCCCTTTCCAACTTGCCTGGACCACACGGCTCAAGACTGGCATGCCACATGCCCATGTGGGCCCCACCTACTGGAGGGGTTATGGCTCTGATACCATTTGTAACGCCCTGGCCCACTGCCCAAGGCTCTAGTAGAGTTTCAGGAATGGCGACTGGCCCCACAGACCACCACTAGCCTTAACTGCGCACTTTGTCCACACTGACGCGCAAGCCAGGATCAACTTCCCGACTGGTCACCCATCCTAGTACTACTCCAAGCCGAGCACGCTTAACTATGGAGTTCTTTGTGATGGGCTCCCTGAAAAGGAGGTGCACCTTGGTGATATGGGTAGTCCAATCATTCCTTTTAAGAGTGTTTTATCCGAGGCCTCAAATCCTGGGATGTTACAATGGTGTCAGAAGTGGGATTTATTAAGTATAAGACTAGTTTTCATGAATGCATAATGATATGATCTACTTTGGATGCTTGTGTTTGCATATAAATTCTTGGATGTGTATTAGTAGTATATGCTCCGCAAAACATTACAGAACATAAAAGAATATAGATAATTTGTAGCTACTGAGTGGATATATGATCTTTCTCTCTCTCTCCCTCAATCCTCTCTCTCTCTCTTCCTCTAAATATAAGGTCGGCACTCGGTCCCCATAGCCCAAGGGGCGGGGAAAAATGAAGTGCGACATCTCTCTCTCCCCTCTGAATATAAGGTCGACACTCGGTCCCCATAGCCCAAGGGGCGGGGAAAAATGAAGTGTGACACCACTTAGTAGTACAAACACATCAAAAGGCATCTATAAATGTGTTTACCTGATTATCACTTTAAATAATGTTTCCTTTTACTCTTTCTTTCTCAAGATTATTTCAATTATGCAAGCATATTAGTATGTATCTTTCTACCCACATGCACAACACCTTGTGTGTTGATTCGTTGTTTCACGTATGTTTTAGGTTCAGAGCTAGCTTGGGATAAGAGACGGGAAGTGAGCAGTTGTCCAGGTTGTACCTATTGTCTAAGATCATGTTAGCATGCATGTCCAGACTTGTAGAATTTCATTCAATATGTAACTATAAATCATGTTGTAATAATTCATATTGTATAAATTTACATGTTGAATGTTGAGAATGTTATGGTTGTATGTTCATGTATGCGTATTATGCTTCCGCATCGCTTTCTGATATGATTGGATGATGTTTTCGGATTTTGACATCTCATTCCCAATAGGGTTTGGAGAAGCCAAAATCTGGGGACGTCACAAAATTGCAATTTACCCATGTTGAGGGTTTATCTTGCAATTTGTCACATGTTGAATTTGCCTCCTATGTTTTAGAATCATGATAGAGAGAATGATGCTTAGAGGTGTCTTGTTGAACCTTGGTTGATGAGGTGGTGTCATCAGTGTTGAAGTTAGGGTTGAATGGGTTGCTTGAGTTGATGGGATGTTGACCCTTTATGTTGTTGCGACTTATATGCTTTCCCTTGGTTTTGTTGTTGTGATCAAAGTGTTTTGGGTGTGATCACCTTGGTCTCTATGTGCTTATATTGATCTCTAGGGTTTTGAACCCTAGGTCCCTATGCTTTTGGGTCTCCATGTTTGTAGTGATTACAAACCTTTGTAGGACGCCATTTTTCCTTCTTCAACTGAAGCACC
Organism: Alisma plantago-aquatica; assembly: GCA_963693085.1. Classification (NCBI taxonomy): domain Eukaryota; kingdom Viridiplantae; phylum Streptophyta; class Magnoliopsida; order Alismatales; family Alismataceae; genus Alisma; species Alisma plantago-aquatica. Next base: position 1,103,311,581 of record OY856413.1, on the reverse strand, counting down.
TTGTGGACCAAGTGGTCGCTACCCTCACCTAGGTTTCAATGATCTTGTTTGCATGCTTGATTTAAGTGCTTGCATGGATGTTATACGGAGGACAAGTGGAACTTATGTGCATGACACCTAGCTCTCTTACCTCTCTCCTACCCTTGGGTATTTATGCCCCCTCCTTGCATGTAAATGATCCCTTTAGCTCTCTCTTCTCTCTTCTTGCTTGGAGTTCTTCCCTTTTCTTAGTTGTGCAAGTGGAGGTTCTTGATCTTGAAGAAGGTGGTCGTTTCCCCCTTGCATGTGGTGATCTGGGGTTGGATCATCTCTCGTTGTTGATTCTTTGGTGATCCATGATCTTGGTAAGTGGTTTATCCTTATTGATTTTGATTCCTTGCAACCGTACCCCTCTCTTTTCTTCTCTTGGATGATCCATGGTTTTCCATGGTGGCTTTCTTGAGGAACTTCTCTCCAATAGGGGTTGAATCCATGGTTCTCCCATGGTAGTACCTAAGTGAGATGAAGTTCTCCTCTTTTCCTGTTTCTTTTCGGCATAGGGTTTGTATCCTCTCTTCATTGAGCTTTCTTTTGATCTAGGTTTGTTCTTCTTCTCTTGAGGTTATCTTGCTTGTCCATGGAGAGGAATCAAGTTTGGGTTTTCCCTCTTCTCTTGGAGCTTCCTGGATTTGAAGTTGTTTCTTCATAACCTAAGGTGAGTTATATAACTTTCCCCTCAACTATTTTTGCACTCATCTTGCATGTTAATGATCTATATTTAAGATGTGATGGTGTAGTGATGCTATCTTGATTTAGGGTTTACGATTATGTGGTAATCTTGCATAAATTAACTCTTTTCTTAAACCCTAATTCTTGTACCTAAGATCTAATAGATGGTGGAGTGCTTGGTTCTTGCATGTACATCTTGAACATTTGGCTTTATCCTCATAAGCTTGGATTGGTTTTCTTATTAAGGATGGAGGATTTGAATTTGACATGCATTTGCTTAATGTTTAGTTTTCCTTCATTAATCATGGTTTCTATGTGATCCTTGTGATGACATTCTTAGGGTTTTGGTGTTCTTTTCCTTCATGTGGTTTTCATCATGGTGACACTTTGATTTCTTAGTGCTAACCATATGTTTTAGTTGCCATGTTTCTTTGGTTCCTTCTAGTCATTATGGCTAGGATGGTTGTTGAGTTTGGGGTTATAGTTTAGTCTCTATAGACCTAACCCTAACTCCCTTGGTGACCATGTTGCTAGAATTAACGATCACTATGTGTGCCATTGACCTTGCATGGTTGTTGTGTTTCTCTAAGTCTCATGACCGTTATGTGTTGCTTGAAGTAGTTCTCTCTTGAGTCATTGCATATGGAGTCCTCCTTGCAGTCTCTATGCAGTGTTTGATGTAGGGTTCTATGCTTGATGCTTGTTGCGGTTTCTATGGTCGATGTTTGATCTTGATCGCTACACTTTGGTCCCTACATTTGATAGGTATTGTTGGTCACTATGCCTTGGTCATGTTGCATTCTCCATGTGTGGTGATGATGTGTGTTGGTTTCTATTATGTTAGACCCTAACCCTAGTGGTAACTAGTACACCCTAGTCCTAGCAGTTGCTAGAGGTGGTTACATCTGGTTTGTCACTACACTTCATTTATTTCCATGATCGTTTGGTTATGATGTGATGCTTGGTCTTATGGCTTTCAAGAATGTCTGAAGTGGTGTACTTTAGGGTTGGTTATTATGTATTGTTATTTAAACCCTAATTGATTAACTATGAGTATCCCTAACCCTAATTTGAATACATGATGATTAATTTTTACTTTCTTGAGTAATTTTCATGTTAATGAAGTGATATCTATCTCCTACTTATTGTAAACTTAACTTGCGGGTTGAATGAGCATCATAACCAATGCTTGCTCGTGATAATGTTTATGTGTCACACGTGTGGTGATTATGAACTTGGATAAGCATGATGAGATAATGGTTCTATGTAGGAACTATGAGAATGGTCTTATAACCTTAGCAGAGGCTTAGTGTCGAAATTGAGGTGATATCCTCTAGAGATGTGATGAGAGATTTGTTATCCCATAGTGATGTGACAATGGTGATAGCCTTGCATATGGTAGTGAGACAATATCATGTGGTGTTGTGATCAACTTTATGCTTAATGTGTTTTATCTTCTGATGTTGCAATCAACCCTAATCTTTGTAGAATCTGTTTAGGTTTTGTATGTTGTAACTTAATTGATGTTATATAAAAGATACCTAATTGGGCTAACTAATCAAATGAAACCCTAATAATGTAGTTACCCTATGTCATAGATCCATTCTAGTGTTAGAACTTTTTGGATGGTGAAACAAGTCTTCCCACGGGAAACTTGGAGAGCATATTGTTGAGTATGTGGGGTTCTTGGAGAGTACATCCTATTCATCTAGATCCCATGTCCTCTAAGAATAGATACGGTCATGTCTTAGTGATTATATTATGTGATGTGATTTGGAGGAAAACTATAGTTGTACCTTAGTGCAGGGTTTCGTACCCTGGTATCTAGTGTCATGACATGTACCAAGGCAGGCTAGGTGTTTTCAACTTGATTGTATGTCATTGGTGGTAGTTGAATATTATGTCTCTATAGTATCTCTCATACTTATCGGGAGGTGGAGGTGAGATCGTATATTCTGGCTCTTCCATATATCTTGTATGGCACTGATTTTGACTAAGTAGTGGTTAGTTGGATTTGGGTGGTACGACTCAAATCCTCATGGCATAATAAAAGATGTAATATAGTCATGTAGTATATCTTCTTAGGGATAAATACGATTCACATTAGTTGTTTCCCTTGCCTTGTTTCTTATACTATTCAATTGTATTATAATGATGTAAGAGAAATCAACGGTTATACATGTTGTTCATATTCCTTATAAATGCATGACTTTTTCTACTAATTAGTTGTAGTTGTTTAACCTATTTAGACTATATAACCAGTGTTAAATATTCATTTAGCTGAATCTACTCATCCTGTTAATAATGTTACTTTCATGCTTAAGTATAATCTATGTTTACAATAGTTGTTGGCAGAGAGTTATATCTCTTGTTGGGACATGGGCCTCACCCTTGTGGTTTGCCACATCTTTTTAGGAAGTTGTGCACGACGTGGTAGAGATCATGTTGTTCAATAAGAGAATCAAGGACATCAGTGAACGCAGAAGGTTGGACATGCTGCTAGTATTCTATAGTAGAGTCCTATATGTCGTCCCTATATTCTCAGGTCCCGGGAGGGGTGTTTTGTAGATGTTGTATCACGATATGTATATTAGAAGTATGCATTGGTTATATATAAGTGGCTTTTATATATGAACAAGTTATCATTTGTAACAGGTTGTGGAAGGATGGCCACTATACAGTGATGTAATACCTTAATGGTATGATATGTGATATATGTGGTGACAAGTTGTGAAAGTTGATGTATATGTTTTCACTTGAGATGGTTATATGAGATCAATTTTAATTTAGTATGATTTGTGGTAATGTGGATGTTATCTGTTAATCATTCACTTTGGTTTGGAGTGATCTCACTTTTTAGAATTGATTTTTCACAATGTTTCACCTGCAGACAGATGGTCAATCAGAAAGGACCATTCAGACATTAGAAGATCTTTTGAAAGCATGTGTTCTATAGTTTTTTGGAAGTGAGGATGTTCATCTGAGTTTGATTGAGTTTTCCTACAACAACTATCAAAGAAGTATATATATGGCACCATATGAGGCTTTGTACAAAAGATGTTTCCAGTCACCCCTTTGTTAGTATGAGGCAGGTCAGTATCAACTTATGGGTCCTGAGTTAGTGCAGCAGACTGCAAAGAAAATCAAGGTGATACAACAATAGTTAAAGGAAACTCAGGAAAGATAGAAGTCGTACGTTAATAACCATCACAGACTATTGGAGTTCCAAGTTGGATACTGTGTGTATCTTATGGTTTCCTCTTAGAAAGGAGTGTTGAGGTTTGGTAAGAAGGGTAAGTTGGGTCCTAGGTTTAAGGGACCTTATCTTATCTTGTTTCAAGTTGGTAAGGTGTCACATAAGTTGGAGTTACCACCAGAGTTGCACAAGTTGCACATTGTCTTTCCTATTTTCATGTTGAGGAAGTGTCATCCAAATGCAGAGAAGACAATACAATAGTGGAGGTTGAGTTAGAGGAGGATGTTTCTTATGTGGAGGATCTTATGTTGATCCTAGATAAGCGTGTGCAAAATATGAGGAAGAATTATATAGCCTTAGTGAAGGTGTCATGGCATCACAGTGGTGTGGAGGAAGCCACATGGGAGTTATAGGATGAAATTCGTAGGAAGTATCCGTCTTTGTTTGCGTAGAATTTTGACAACAAAATTCCTATTAGGGGCTTATGGATGTAAGACCCCTAGCATTTATTTATGATTGAGCATTCTTTCTTATCATAATAGTATGCTTAAATACTTAATCAAACATTTACCCATGATTTGATATCATGTGACAAAGCTAAGTTTCAATTTTGGTTCAATTTGGACATTGTTTGTTGGAGTTTTGTAATTTATGTGCTTATACGGGCTTTTATGCAATTTTTTTACATATCTTTGGGTGCCTAGTTGCACCATCACATGTGTGTGGTGTTACCTAACTTAGGGTTGAGATATAGGGTTTCACATATAGATGCCCTAATTTGATGGGTTCCCTTAGCATGCTTGGGATCTGGTGGTTACTCTTAGATGTGTGGGATCTAATGGTGGTCTCTTGGTGCTTAATATTTGATGGTTTTTCTTTGGGGCACTGAAGGTCGATAGTGTCTCTTGTGTTGAGCATAACTAATGATGGTATTAGGGTTTGCCTTGGTGGCCAAGTGATGACATGATATGATGGGCCACATGGTGGTGGAGGTTGATGGTTCACCTAGAGTTGACATCCTATGGTTCCCCTATCTTCAATATTTCATGATTGACCTAGTTTTGTATGGACGAGAAGTTTTGGCTTTGGACACATGGCATGTGTGTCTTGACACCTCTACCCATACTTCTCTCTCACCCTAAGCTTGATATACCTCCCTCATTCCACCCAAACTAACCCTTTACACACCTTCTTCACCCTCTTCAGCTTCTTGCTTCTTAAAGGTCTGTCCCTCTTTCTTGGTGCAGGAGAAGGAGCTCTAGAGGAGGAAACTTGGCCTAGCTTGCTTGCATGTGCTTCTAGGGTTAGGATCTACCCTCTCTTGGGTCGTGTGGAGCTTCTTTACCTAGTTTCTTGACCTAAGAAAGTAAGATCACCTTACTTCATTTTCCTTTCATCCATCCTTCATCTCTCTTCCTTCTTGGTCATATCCATGGTGTTCTTGGTGGAGCTTGTGCTAGAAGTTGAAGAACGCCTTCTTTCTTCCTCTTTGACCTAGGGTTTTCTTGTGCTTGAAGAAAGGAGCTAGCTTGGACGTGTGGAGTGCTCATTGTAAGGTCTCTTCCTTCTCTCTTTAGGATATCTTTCTATTTGGACCTTCTTCATCTTCCTTTAGGTGAGTTATATAACCTTCTTCACGTTTTGTTGCTTACTCATAACTTGCATGTATAGATCTTGCTCTAAAAACGTAGCCCTAAGTTGAAAGATTATATCTTTTCCTAGGGTTTGATCTTGTATGGTAGTTCTTGAGTAGATAATATTCCTTGAAGAACCCCTTAACCTTGTGAACATTTATTCCTTGGAATAAGGAACCTTTGACTTTGCATGTCTAGGAACTGATGGTGCTTTTTGTATTGTCAAAGATGGCTTTTTCTTAAGTAACTGATTTCTATCTTGTTTCATGATTTGATGGCTTGGATTCATGTAAAAACTGATGTTTTACTGATAAGTGCTATTTTGATGGACCTCCTTGCTCTTGATAAATGATAGTCATGTTTCCCTCAACAACTGATGATTTTCAAGCTCTCACTAAGCAGTTCAAACAATGATTTTCTCCTTATGTGTAAGTTCTGATTTCATCTATTGTTTACATCTAATGGTTTGCTTTTATTCAAGAACTGATGGTCCTCTTGTTTTCTCAAAATCAATGTTGTAAGAACCCGTTACACTAAATGAGATTAACCAATACATAAAGCGCAATCGATCACTATTAATCACATACCCAAAAATATGGGTAAATTAAAATCGATGTTAACATCAACACTTGCTCAGAAACATTTGCATAAGAGCCCAACATCTTTTTTTTATCCATACCATGCCAAAAATTTGATACAAATTGTTCTATCGCCTTAGCTACAACATATATACACATGAGAACAATATTCGTATATGCTACACAAACAAGCATTAATATGCTAACAAAATTCATTTGAAACACCATATACAAACTTTTCTCACCCGGACCTGAGAGTACATGGACGACTCTAGGATACACTAGACATCTAATCAACTTTCTCAATGATTCATTACTATAGTTCCTCTTTACTTCCACAGTTCTGTTTTCGTCACTGCCGATTACCTAAAAAGATGTGGCGAACCACAAGGGTGAGACCCATGTCCCAGCAAGAGATATAACCTCCAACAATGTTTATTGATTTCAACATTTTTAGGTAATGAGACAGTTTAAGCAGTTTAATCATATATAACAAATAAGCTCAATAGCACTGAAGATTAACAAAATACATAAAGGAGCAGATAATAACTATCTTCATTAGCCAAACTATTCTCATATCCCTATTAACAATATAAGGAGTCTAGCACCATGAGCATCTCTAACATCATGAATAAGTCTAGTATCATAAGCATAGCTAACAACATCAACATGTCTAACAGGTTGAACATATCAACATCATAAGAAGAGCTAACAACATAAGCACAACTATCTGGATAAGCATGATTAGTAGTATATGCATCTCTAGTTACAAAGACATGGCTAGCATGCTAAACATAACTAGCAACATGAGATAGCTAGCATCATGATTATAATCAGCAATAGCAATATAGTTATCAACATCAACATAGCTACTAAATGTACGCATCTACAATCTTAAGCATATACACAACCTAAGTATATCTACTATCTCTTAATTGCACTAAGCATCGTCTTTATGTAAAGATAACAAACAAGGGTTATCATCCAATGTGAAACATCATGTATAAACCTAAACAAATATGCTACATGAATGTATTACATCTTTTATTAAACCCAGAGGAATTTAAGGATAACACTCAAGTTCCAACTAACCACTTCTTGGTCACAATTAGTGCCATACAAGACCTAGGAAGAGCCAGACTCCTAAGATCTTTTCTGACCCCGATCAGTATGGGTCCACCACAGTGACACATAAGGTTAAGTTGCTAACAACCTAGTCTGTCCTTGGTACAGGTCATGACACTAGTGAAAGGAGGTGGGTACACATACCCTACCATCTGAGCTGCATCACCCAGACACGACCTGAACCATTCTCAAAGTAAGGGCTAGGTCTGACCACAGTCATCCTCCCTAAACAATTGAATTCAGGATGACAAGCACCCTGCATACTCAGAACTTTCCAGATGGTGAAATGAGGATTCCTAAGGGAAACTCGGAGTGCATACTCATCAGTATGCACTCCGAGTTTCCCTTAGGAATCCTCATTTCACCATATGGAAAGTTTTGACACTTAGACGGATCTATGGCACATGGCACTAAATGATTAGAGTTTTGCTTGATTAGTTATACCAATTGGGTGAATTAAGGCTGCATCAAACAAGTGGACATACAAACCCTAATTCACTTCTATAAAGCATATAAATATCACAACTTCAAAAGATATAAAATGTGTGAAACATGATTTCTCATCTCATCATCACATGGTACTATTCACTTGCCATTCATGAGGCTACACTAGTCATCATACTATCACAAGATAGAAATGCTTTTCACAATATCACATCGTATCAACCCTTATTAACATAAGAGGATTACACCTCATTTAGGGCTCAACCATGCCGAAAGGTCATTAAGACCACCATACTATCACAGGATATAAATCCTTTTCACAATATCACATGGTATCAACCCTTATCAACACAAGAGGATTACACCTCATTCAAGGCTAAACCATGCCCAAAGGTCATTAAGACCATCATACTATTCCCTGCAAGATCATCATTATCTTTCCATGCCTTATAACAAGGCTCAACAACATCACTTACATATAATACACCAGATCATCACAATATTGCATTAATGATCTAGAAGATATTCATAAACAATCACAGTAGGGTTATATTAACATTCAGAACATTCCTTTATTACATCAACATGCAAGGAATCTAGATATATTTAACCCTCATCATATTCGTAATGCACATGTTAATTATAAGAAAGTATCAACCATGTAGCTATGATAACCACCAATTAACACATTAAGGTTATGATCATGTTAAGGAGGTTATTTCACCATCATGTCATCATATAAGAAGATTAAACATGAATACTCATATTTATCTATTTGCATTTGAGTTAGGTTCAACAAGATAAATTATATTAATGTTACTAATCAGCACTCATACCCAAACCCTAACTCACAAAATCCCCATTGGATCATGGATGCATAAGGTGAAGCAACACCATCACATTCCATACTATTCTCAAGTATGAATCCACACATGAATCAAGGTGTAGTCATTGGGTTATAGCATACTAGGGTTTCAACAACACTAAGAGATTACTCCATGATTGTATTAATCATTTAAGGACTATTCATAACCAATTACCATCATTTAGTTATATTAAAGCTAGGTATAGAAAGCTATACCTCATTAGGATTACATATCCACACAACATGGTTATCATCCCTTCTATTAATATGAGTGAATAGGTAAGACTACCTTATTAAGGGTAACCCTCCATTTGTTCCATCATCATTCAACCCATATCACCATACCACAATGTCACCCAAAACCATTGGATGTTTAAAAGGTAAGACCATTGGTTGTTTACATAAGTAAACAACTTGGATAAACCACCAATGAAGTCCTTGATTTGTGCTCTAGAAAGATTCACCATCTAACCCTATACATCCCTTGATTAACAACACAAAAAGTTCCATTGAGAGTAGGGTAAAACCCAAAATCGACTGTTCATTTAAAACAAACCATCCATTGTCAACAAGTAAGCTCCTTAAGTTGATAATATAAAAGAAACCATATAAATCACATTATTAGGACCAAAATATTACATTATCCATCATTCCACCTTATTGGAGGAATAAATATTAGATCTTGACCATTAGATGAAGTTCATATGATAAAACCATCAATTACAGTATCGATCCGACCATTGCATCAAGTAACCCAAGAAACCATTGGTCTAAGGCTTAATTGATGCTACAACTATATGATTAACTCACCATAGGTTGTGGAGAGCTGATCCACTATCATTAGTGACCATTAAGTCACCATAGGTTGTTAGATCAGCACTATATTCATTAATCAACATCAAATATTAAGCTAATGTCATCAATGATTGATAACATCAGTAGGGTAAGTAATGGTTGTTCATTAAACTTCTAATTGATCCAAAACCTGACCTAAGGGGGTGACCATAGGTTGTCACCATCATCTGACACCTTTGATCCTGACCATCAGTTGTCATGAAGACAACACCATAGGGTTGTTGCAATGGTTCCATCATCGGGTCATGGGTTTATAGAAGAAATCAACTTTAAACCCTAAAATTGACCATTGGTTGATAGGTGCTTAGCACCATAGGTTGTCAAACCAACCTTATACAAGTCATATTATACCTTAGGAATGACGTACACATGATCACATGTTCATCTAGAACTGAACTCAGAACAGGAAACATTATAAAAATCAAAATCCAAGTCAAGCATAGCTTTTTAGTGCATGGATCATCATTTAAAAGCAAGAACATGAGCTAGAAATCTTATGGTAATCAATAAACGTGGAGAAAGTTATAAAACTTGCATATAATTAGAAGATAAACTCCCAAACATAAGAAAACACAATCAAGTAGGGTAGGAAATCCAAGCATAAGCTATGAACTCATCCATCTAGCACCTTTCTTCATCAAATGAGCAAACCCTAAGCATAAGGAGCAAGAAAGGTAGGGTTTTAGAGATTTAGAGCAATTTCTACCATGGAACAACAAGGTTTCGACCTGGAGAAAGTTTGGAGGAAGGATAAAAAAGAAATAAACAGAGGAAAGAAGGGGATTCTTACTCTTTTAGGTCAAGATCACTAAAAGGAAGCTTTTTAAATCCTAAAAGGAAGGATCAGTTGCAACCCTAGATTCTTTTTCCAAGAAGATCCCCTCTTTCTTCTTCCTTGGACAGAAAATTCGTAGCCTAACAGAGGGAGAATGAATTGCATAGAAGGAGGGAAGTGGTTGAGAGAAAATGACTCGTTTGGGTGCTTAGGGATAAGTATATGAAACTTTAAGATAAAGAAAAAGAAAAAGTTAAAGTTCTAGTATCTTTCCAAGTGTCCATAGCCTTAAACTATTAAGAATATACAAGCACACACACAAGAAGCTCCCCCACAGTCCATAGATACATGATAATCCCTCATTTCTTGAATTTCCAAGCAAAACAAATAATTCATTAGTTGATAGCTACTAAAGGTAGCTCATCCATGAAGGGGTAAACCCTAAAATACCCTTGGAGAAAACACCTTCAAACCAAGGATTAAATAGGTGCCCCATGGTCAACAAGATCAATAATTATGAGATAATATCCAAGGAACATAATGTAAGTGATAAATTGCAAAGAAAACCTCTTAATTGGGTAAATTGTAGAAAAGTCCAAAATGTGCATAAAATTGCATAACTTGCTCAAACAATGTCCAAATTGGACCAAATTTGAAACTTAATATTATATTATCATTTAAAATCATATCAAAAGGTTATATTATGGTTATTAGAATTCAATTATTATAATTAATCTTATTCAACTAATTAAGGAAGTTTAGGGGCCTTACAACTATAAACCCCTAACAGGGATTTCATCCCTGAAATCTAAGGTAAACAAAGATGGGTACTTCCTTTGCACCTCATCCTATTACCTTCACATGGTTACTTGCATATCATGGTGATGTTACATCATTCATACATATCTCATCTTGGGTCAGCACAAAAACCCCCACATAAGAAGACATTTGCAAATACTGAACATAGAAACTTGTTGTGTCACTTGTACAAATCTAATAGTGACTTTCAACTTTAAATTCTAGAAATAATCCTAAAATTATATCTATTATATCAACAAACCATCTATTCTTGATAGTGGTCTTGCCCAGCTATCACTAGACCATACACAACATTATAGAGTCACTTTTGTTTTTCCTTCCAAACAATATTTATAGGATCATCATCAACTCTCTCTCTCTCTCTATGAGAGAGAAATACTTGGAATGTTCATCTAATAAACATCTCCAACCTTCACATATTTCTCATATTGTTGATACATCTTGGATACTAGGATTCATTACCTTGGTATCCACCTCATGTGCTATAAGTAACTCACATCATTACCTCACCCACTTTTACCAACATAACAAATATCAAGACATATAAGAGGAGTATTACTAATTATTGGAAGGCTCAAAAGAAAAATCATCACAAATTTTATGATCTTGGAACCATAGTTCAAACAACCTTATGCTATAATAAGCTATCATGTTTACAATGAATCTACACATATCAAGTGGCAATGATCCACTTGAAAGTTGTGCCCTAGAAAGGAAAGACATAAAGGGAAATACACTTCCCACATCATCGCATCATTGTTCAAGGGTCACTAGAAAAACGTTAACCAAATCAATTTTCATTATGGAGGTTACAACTTCTTATGTGTCATTTTACCTTTTTCATTTCAGGTTCCTTGCCATTAACATAGGGATCATCATGATGAACATATCTCATTACTCCTTCCTTGCTAACTAGTTATCACACTTGGATATGTTTTCTTGTTTTATTATGTTTTTCAACCACTTATCAATGGGTAAATCATCATATTCCACATTTTCTTCATTAAACAGGGATCATCTCCCTTAATTTTTTTCACAACCATGCCGATTTTACATTAACACTTTCTTAAACACATAGGTTGGTCTGAGATTAACTCAAGTTCCACCTTATTCCTTTGTCATTGTTCCCATTCATCTTCTCATTTTATACTTATTATAGGTGTTCTCTCCATCTTATGTGGATTTCATACCTTGATTCACGTTATAAGCACAGACTTATCTATCTTTTTCTTTATTATCTTTGTGAATCACATCTTCAAGAACTCCTTCTTTTCTTATTTGTATTCAGATTTAGATTTCATTGTGTTGTATCTTTCTCTTATAGTTACCAAACATTCAAGTTTTGATAGATTATGATGCAATTCTCATCTTCTTTAAGGTAGGATTTAGATATTCACACCATGATTTCTTATTCATTATGCTCTTTAGATTGTCTCAAAATGACTACTTGATTAGAGTAATTAGAAAGATAACAATCTAAGAGTTCCATACCGACCTTCTCTTCAATAATTGAATACCTGGCCAGGGCATCCAAGTACTAAGATTAGGCATTATGCACCATGTTTTTGTGTTATATTCCTAACTTAGACATCATCCTAGTCTTAAGTCCTAGTGTCCATGTAGACTCAGTGAACCTAAAGCTTTGATACCAACTTGTGAGAACCCATTACACTAAATGAGATTACACAAAACATAAAGCACAATCGATCACTAATTAATCACATACTCAAAACTATGGGTAAATTAAAATTGATTTCAACGTCAGCACCTGCTCAAAAACTTTTGCATAAGAGCCCAACATCTATCTTTTATCCATACTATGCCAATAATTTGATACAAATTGTTCTAACGCCTTATCCATAAGATATATACACAAGAGAACAATATTCGCGTATGCCACACAAACAAGCATTAATATGCTAACAAAATTCATTTGAAACACCATATACAAACTTTTCTTGCCCAGACCTGAGAGTACAAGGACGACTCTAGGATACACTAGACATCTAATCAACTTTCTCAAAGATTCATTACCGTAGTTCCTCTTTACTTCCACAGTTCTGTTTTCGTCACTGCCTATTACCTAAAAAGATGTGGGGAACCACAAGGGTGAGACCCATGTCCCAGCAAGAGATATAACCTCCAAAAATGTTTATTGATTCCAACATTTTTAGGTAATGAGATAGTTTAAGTAGTTTAATCATATATAACAAATAAACTCAATAGCGCTGATGATTAACAAAATACATAAAGGAGCAGATAATAACTATCTTCATTATCCAGACCATTCTCATATCCCTATTAACAGTATAAGGAGTCTAGCAGTATGAGCATCTCTAACATCATGATTAAGTCTAGTATCATAAGTATAGCTAACAACATCAACATGTCTAATAGGTTGAACATATCAACATCATAAGAAGAGCTAACAACATATGCACAACTATCTGGATAAGCATGATTAGTAGTATATGCATCTCTAGTTATAAAGGCATGGCTAGCATGCTAAACATAACTAGCAACATGAGATATCTAGCTTCATAATTATAATCAGCAGTAGCAGTATAGTTATCAACATAAGCATAGCTATTGTATGTACGCATCTACAATCTTAAGCATATCCACAATCTAAGTATACCTACTATCTCTTAATTGCACTAAGCATCATCTTTATGTAAAGATAAAAAATAAGGGTTATCAATCAATACGAAATGTTGTGTATAACCCTAAACAAATATGCTACACAGATGTATTACATCTTTTATTAAACCCTGAGGAATTTGAGGATACCACTCAAGTTCCAAATGACCACTGCTTGGTCGCAATTAGTGCCATACAAGATCTAGGAAGAGCCGAACTCCTAAGATCTTCTCCGTCCCCAGTCAGTGTAGGTCCGCCGCAGCGACACATAAGGTCAAGCTGCTAATAGCCTAGTCCATCCTTGGTACAAGTCAGGACACTAGTGAAAGGAGGTGGGTACGCATACCCTACCATCCGAGGTACAACTACATTTGTCCTCCAATATCTTCACATATATAATCACCGAGACACAACCACATCCATTCTCAAACTAAGGGCTAGGTATGACCACTGTCATCCTCCCTAAACACTTGAATTTGGGATGACAAGAACCCCACATACTCATCAGTATGTGCTATGCGTTTCCCTTAGGAATACTTATTTCACTATCTGGCAAGTTCTGGAACTCAAATGGATCTATGGCACAGGGCACTACATGATTAGAGTTTCACTTGATTAGTTATGCCAATTGGATGAATTAAGGCTGCATCAAACAAGTGGACATACAAAACCTAATTTTCTTCTAGCAAGCATATAAATATCACAAATACAAAAGATATAAAATGTGTGAAACATAATTTTTCATCTCATCTTCACATGGTACTATTCACTTGCCATTCATGAGGCTACACTAGTCATCATACTATCACAATATATAAATCCTTTTCACGATATCACAGGGTATCAACCCTTATCAACACAAGAGGATTACACCTCATTCAGGGCTCAACCATGCCTAAAGGTCATTAAGACCATCATACTATCACAGGATATAAATCGTTTTTACAACATCACAGGGTATCAACCCTAATCAACACAAGAGTATTACACCTCATTCAGGGGTCAACCATGCCCAAAGGTCATTAAGACCAACATAATATTCCCTGCAAGATCATCATTATCTCTCCATGCCTTAAAACAAGGCTCAACAACATCTCTTACATATAATACACCAGATCAACACAATATTGCATTAATGAGCTAGAAGATATTCATAAACAATCATAGCACAGTTATATTAACATTAAGAACATTCCTTTATTACATCAACATGCAAGGAATATAGATATGATTAACCCTCATCATATTCAAAATGCACATGTTTAGCATAAGAAAGTATCAACCATGTGGCTATGATAACCACCAATTAACACATTAAGGTTATGATCATGTTAAGGAGGTTATTTCACCATCATGTCATCATATAAGAAGGTTAAACATGAATACTCATTTTTATCTATTTGCATTAGAGTTAGGTTCAACAAGATAAATTATATTAATGTTACTAATTATCACTCATACCCAAACCCTAACTCACGACATCCCCATTGGATCATGGATGCATAAGGTGAAGCATCACCATCACATTACATACTATTCTCAAGTATGAACCCACACATAAATCAAGGTGTAACCATCAGGTTATAGCATACTAGGGTTTCAACAACAATAAGAGAGTACTCCATGATTGTATTAATCATTCAAAGACTATTCATACCCAAATACCATCATTTAGTTATATTAAAGCTAGGTATAACAAGCTATACCTCATTAGGGTTAATATCCACACAATATGGTTATCATCCCTTATATTCATATGAGTGAATATGTAAGACTACCTTATTAAGGGTAACCTTCCATTTGTTCCCTCATCATTCAACCCATATCACTATACCACAATGTCACCCAGAACCATTGGATGTTTAAAAGGTAAGACCATTTGTTGTTTACATACGTAAACACCTTGGATAAACCACCAATGAAGTACTTGATTTGTGCTCTAGAAAGAGTCATCATCTAACCCTAGAAATCCCTTGATTAAAAACACAAAAAGTTCATTGAGAGTTGGGTAAAACCCACAATCGACTATTCATTTAAAACAAGCCATCCATTGTCAGCAAGTAAGCTCCTTAAGTTGATCATATAAAGGAAACCATATAAATCAATTTATTCGGATCAACATATTACATTAGCCATCATTCCACCTTATTGGAGGACTAAAGATTATATCTTGACCATTGGGTCAAGTTCATATGTTAAAATCATCAATTATAGTATAGGTCCGACCATTGCATCAAGTGACCCAAGAAACCATTGGTCTAAGGCTTAATTGATTCTACAACTATATGATTAACTCACCATAGGTTGTGGAGACCTGATGCACCATCATTAGTGACCATTAAGTCAGCATAGGTTGTTATATCAGCACTATATTCATTAATCAACATCAAATATTAAGCTAATGCCATCATTGATTGATAACATCAGTAGGGTACCTAATGGTTGATCATTAAACTTCTAATTGATCTAAAACCTGACCTAAGGGGGTGACCATAGGTTGTCACCATCATCTGACAGCTTTCATCCCAACCATTAGTTGTCATGAAGACAACACCATAGGGTTTTTACAATGGTACCATCATCGAGTCATGGGTTTATAGAAGAAATCAACTTTAAACCCTAAAATTGACCATTGGTTGATAGGTGCTTAATTAGCACCATAGGTTGTCAAACCAACCTGATCCAAGTCATATTATACCTTAATAATAATGTACACATGATCACAACTTCATCTAGAACTGAAATCAGAATAGGGAACATTATAAAAATCGAAATCCAAGTCAAGCATAGCTTTTTAGTGAATGGATCATCATTTAAAAGCAACAACATGAGCTAGCAAGCTTATAGTAAGCAATAAACGTGGAGCAAGTTATAAAACTTGCCTCTAATTAGAAGATAAACTCTCAAACAGAAGAAAACATGAGCAAGTAGGGTAGGAAATCCATGCATAAGCTGTGAGCTCTTCCATCTAGCACCTTTCTTCATCAAACGAGCAAACCCTAAGCATAAGGAGCAAGAAAGGTAGGGTTTTCGAGCTTTAGAGAAATTTCTACCATGGAATAGTAAGGTTCCAACCTGGAGAAAGGTAGGAGGAAGGATAAAAAAGAAATAAATGGAGGAAATAAGGGGATTCTTACTCTTTTAGGTCAAGATCACTAGAAGGAATCTTTTCAAATCCTAAACGGAAGACAATTGCAACCCTAGATTCTTTTTCCATGAGGATCCCCTCTTTCTTCTTCCTTGGATAGGAGATTTTTAGAAGCATAGAGGGAGAATGAGGTTCATAGAAGTAGGGAAGTGGTGGAGATAAAATGGCTCGTTTGGGTGCTTAGGGATAAGTATATAAAACTTTAAGATAAAGATACAGAAAAAGTTAAAAATCTAGTACCTTTCCAAGTGTCTGTAGCCTTAAACTATTAATAATATATAATCACACACACGATAAGATCCCCCACCATCCATAGATACATGCTTATCCCTCGTTTCTTGAATTTCCAAGAAAAACAAACAATTCATTAGTTGATAGCTACTAAAGGTAGCTCATCCATGAAGGGGTAAACCCTAAAATACCCTTGGAGAAAACACCTTCAAACCAAGGATTAAATAGGTTCCCTATGTCTCAACAAGCTCAATCATGATGATAGAATATCCAAGAAACATATTTCAAGTGATAAATTGCAAAGCAAACCTTTCAATTGGGTAGACTGCAGAAAAGTCAAAATGTGCATAGAATTGCATAATTTGCTCAAACAGTGTCCAAAATTGGACCAGATTTGAAATTGAAGCTTATCTTATGATTTCAAAGCATATAAAATCTTATATTAGGGTTATAAGAATTCAATTATGATAATCAAGCATATTCAACACATTAAGTAAGTTTAGGGGCCTTACACAATCAGTCTCCTTATATCAACATCCAATGGTTTCTCTATCTTGACAATTGATGGTTCACCCAGTTTCACAAATGATTGTCCACCTAGTATTGACATATTATGGACTACCTTGGTCCATGATTCAATGGCTTCACAATGTGTATGATTCCATGACTTGTCTAGGTCAAGATTCGATAACTTTTCTAGGTCAAGGATTCGATGGCCTTTCTAGGTCAATGACCTGATGGATTATATAGTTACATGATCCAATAGTTTATGATGGTTCACAACTGATGATTTGACTTGGTTCAACATCCCATGATCATGCTTTGTGTTAAGTATTAGTCCATGCTTGTGTATAGTATGTGATCCAATGGTTGGAGTTGAGGCATATGATTTGATGGTTATGTTTAGGCCTAGATGCATCCATGATATGAGGGGGATGCTAAGTTTATATGTTTGTACTCTTTACCCAAGTAAGTGTATGATATGATGTTTACTTTTGAGTGTTGATTTGTAATGTTAAGTCAATCCATCTTGCTTGAGCTTAGTTGAATAATCTAGTTATGATGGCTAGTCATACTTAAACGGTAAGACCCTAACCTAGATTAGTGCTTGGTGGTGAATTATTTGCTTAATAAGATGCTTAAACCTTAATATGATCATATGATACACCTAACAACATGTGACATGCTTGTTTTTTTAGCTTGGTCCAGTGTGGTTGATGTTTGAGTAAGTTATGCTTGTTGTGGACCAAGTTGAAATTTACCCATGTTGAGGGTCTATCTTGCAATTTTTTATAGGTAGGTTTTGTCCTTTATTCCTTGAGTAAGTTATGCTTGTTGTGGGTGAATTGTTGGGCCTTGGTTGATGAGGCATCATGAGATGATAGTAGGGTTTATATCACTTTGCATGGATGCTTGAGTTTGATGGATGTTTCGACCTTATATGTTGGTTTTTGTGGTGTTGCAACTGCAACACTCTCTTGGTTGATGTTTTTTGCGACCTAGTGCCTTGGGCATGCATTTTGGTCTCTAGGGTTTGTGCTCTTGTGGAGTTTTTCTTCCATTTGGTTTTGCTTCAACCTCGAGGGTGTAGTGGACCTAAGTGGTCGCTACACTACCTTGTTTGTATCACCCTTTGATGCATGCATGTCTTGAGTGCTTGCATGGTTGATCCTTTGTGGGACATGTGTGATTTTTGGTTCTCTCATATCTTAACACCACATGATCTTTACCTCCCTCCTACCCTTGAGTATATAATATCCTTCTTCCATGTGCAACTATCGCCTTTGTCTCTCTTCTTCCTCTCTTCTTCCTTGTGTTCAGCCTTGAGCGTGGAGGGTCAAGAGAAGGTGCTAATCTTGGAGCTTTGGTGGATAAACAACTTTGCATGTAGTGGTCTTGAGTTTGATCATCTCTCTTGTGGTGATTCTGGGTGATCTTCCTTCTTAGTCATCAGTTTATTACCCTTGATCTCGTTTCTCTTGGATCCTATCCCCCTCCCCCTCCCCTTGGCTGATACCATGGTTCTTCATGATAGTTTCTTGAACATCTTCTCTCCATAGAGGTCTTGAAGATCTTCTCTCCCTAGAGGTCGAGACTATGGTTTGAACATGATAATACCTACATGAGATGAAGCTCTCTTCTTTCTTCTCCCTTATTTGACCTAGGGTTGGGCTTTCTTCTTCTTGAGTTTTCCTTTGACCTTGGTATGTTTTCTTCTTGTTGGGGGTGACCTTTTTCTCTATGGAGTTGATCCTGGGGGGAGTTCCTCTTCTCTCTTAGAGCTTGTGGTGGATCTTCTTCTTAATGTGGGTTATATAACTTTCCCCTCTACTATAATTGCACCATATTCTTGCTTACATGATACTGATTTATCTTTGAAATGTGATCATATTATGCTACATGATGTTATCTTGATCTAGGGTTTATAATTTTTAAGTATTCTTGTATAGGATCACTCTTTCTCTTAAACCCTAATTCATGCACCCGACTTCTAAGTGATAAAGGAGTTGTTTTTTCTTACATGCATTTTGATCCTTGGTTGTATCACCATGTTATAGTTCGACCATCATGTAGTAGATGAACGTTTTGTTTGTTATGTGTACATGTTAGATGATGATTTTCTCTCCTTGTGTTCTTATGGTTTGATTATCCTATGATGCATGGAGGTTTTAGGTTCCTGTTTGCAGGTGCTTGAAGTCTGGTTGCATCATTCATATCGTGGGTTCTCATGATTGACTGTTATGGCACTTGATCTAGGGGTTTTATGTCCATCTTTGCATGGAACTTTCCTCATTGATGATGCTTAGTTTCTTTATGTTTATCATCTATTTTGATCATGGTTCAACTCACTTTTGAGGTCGGTTATGTGCTGTTTGGAGTAGCTTGATCTTGAGGTCGCTACACTCATCTTGGTTTATTTGTTGTTACATGCTTGTTGATGTGTTGTGGACGCAACAAACCCTAACCCTAAGTGGGTGGTTTCTACACATGCTTGAGCTTGTTTGGTTGCTACTATGGTTGCTACATGGGGTCTTCTTGCGGTTGCAACATTTGGCTCTATGTTTTGGCCGCTACACTTACCTAGTCCGATCGCAAGGGTGAGCTAACCCTAATGGTCAATACACCTAGAGGTGGTGATGGTCGTTACCCATGACTGGGTGAGTGGTTGCTAGAGGTGGCTATGTTTTTATCACTACCCCTATTGGTTTTGTTGTGGTTGAAGTTCTTTATCTTTGAGATGATCGCTACACATGGCTCAGTTTGGTTGATCGAGACTCATGTTTTTTTGTGTGGTTGTTGCAATGACTTATCTTCGTAGTCGACACATGTTGATGTTCATGTGGCTATGATGTATGATCGAACATGTTCCAAGATTGTGGGAATGATGTGCCATGGTGTACAATGACACATGCTATATGATAAACCCTAACCCTAGTTTGGGTGTAATGTAATTACTTACCTTGCTTGGATTAGTTATCTATATGATAAACCCTAACCCTAGTTTGGGTGTGTAATGTAATTACTTATCTTTCTTGTATTAATTAGCATGTAATGATGTTTTCTCTCTCCTAATTGTGTAACCAAATTGTTGCAAGTTGAATACACTTCATAGATTGTGAATGTTATGGTATCTCTTACATGATTTAGAGTGATGATTATGAGCCTTCATGTGGCATAATGAGACAAGGGATGATGTGATTTGGGCCTTATGACCTAGTAGAGGGTTAATGACTAGTGTGAGGTTCTATCCTTCAATAATGAGATGAGGGATTGTTATTCCACAGTAATGTGATAAAGTTGATGGCCTTGTATGGCAGTGATATCAAGTGATGATGTGATAAGTTTATACCTCATACATTTTATATCTTCTGGAGTTGTAACTTTACCCCTATTTTTGTAGAATTTGTTTAAGATTTATACATTGTAACTTGTTTGATACTAAATGATACCCAATTGAATTAACTAATAAAGTGAAACCCTAATCATGTAGTTCCTTGTGCCATAGATCCATTCTAGAGTCTGAACTTTGTTGGATGGTGAAATGGGTAATCCAAGAGAAACCCATAGTGAATACTATTAAGTATGTGAGGTGCAAATTACTGTGTGTGTGTCCTTTACATCATGATCCCAAATGTTTTGAGAACAACTGTGGTTGAGTCTCGCTGATGGATAAAATGTGATATGGTGTGACAGAGGACAAATGTGGTTGTACCTCATTGATTGGGTTATATACCCTGGTTTCTAGTGTCGTGGCATGTACCAAGGTGGGCTAGGTGTTTATAGGACTATAGCTTTGACTATAAGTTGTTTTTTTGCAATTTGATTGATATGTCACTACGCTACAGACTCGAACTGATCAGGTAGTGTGGGAAGATCATGGAGTCCGAATCTTCCATAGATCTTGTATGGAACCGATTTCAACTTAGTAGTGGTCAGTTGGATTTGGGTGGTACGACTCAAATTCTAAAGACAAATAAAAGGTGTAATACAACCATGTAGTATATTTTCTTAGGGTCAAACACGATTCACATTGGATGACCCTATACCTTGTTTCTTGTACTTCTTAGTTAATAAAGGTTATACATGTTCTTCATATTCCTTCTAAAAGTGTAAGATGTTCTACTGCTCAATTGTAGATGCTTAAATTGCCGAATCTGTGTTATTTCCTTACATATCATTTAGCTAAATCTTCTCATTCTGATAATAATGCTATTTTCCTTCTTTAATCTATATGTGTTAATAATCGTTGTTGGAGGAGAGTTATATCTCTTTCTGGGACATTGAACTCACCCTATGGTTTTCCATATCTTTTAGGTGGTTATGTACGACAAGGTAGAGATTGTGCAGCTGAGGCTGCGTAGCAAGATGTCACATACTCAAATCATAAGTATATAGTTTAATCTTTCCTATCCTTAGACTCACGTTAATTATATAAATATTAAACCATTTTCACCTCAAATTAGATTAATTAGGGGTAGCTGGATTCTAAAAATGATAATAAAAAATAATCTATTATATAATGTCAATGTATAACTAATTAATAAGTAATCAATTATGGGTTTATTATATAAATTCACTAATTAATTATAGTTGACCCTAACTCTTCACTAAAAATAAAACCGCCATAAGTTATTTTGATAAAATGAATTCGATAGATGTGAAATAATGCATCCAATTGATTAAGAAAAACATTAAATACACTAAGTTAGCATTCCACTTACAAGTAATAAAATGTATGACCAAACATTTCCTAAAGATGAAATAGATGTTCAAATTTGATTATTCATACCTTAATTAGCTTTGGAATAAGTTTCATATTAATTGAAAGTCATTTACTCCTCCAATTTATTAAAGAAATGAATATATTTAGTCTTAATGAGTCCAAAAAAATAACTTATATAGTCAACTCATTTATGTTGGTAATGCCTTCATCCCCGACTTTTGTAGATGCCCCCCCTCCAGTCATCTCTCCTGGTCACATGCCCTAGCACCCGAAACTGTGGTCATGCCATTTTTTCTCCTCATCCCATCCTTTCTCTCCCATCCTATATCTCCTCCCCATTCTTCCCTTCCTTCTCACCTCTTCTTTTCCCCTCCTTGTCCTTCTCTCTTCCACTTGTACACACAGTTAAACCCTAGCGCCAACTTGCCTTTCTCTACCCATGTCTCCTACAAAAATCTCATCGCCGCCTCCGCCTCCCTTGTAATTCAGCGCCATGAGCACTGTGCTAGCCATCACCCGACCTCTATTGAAGACCTACATAGTGGACTCCTCTGACCTAAAATAGGTCGACACCCTCTCCTCAGCTAACTATCTCATCAAAGGCAATCATCTTCAAATACCGCCACCTCTACATATAGTTTTATCCATCACCACCCTCATCATTAGTGCCCCCACCATTGTGTATTCCTCTCCCAATCCATTGTGGTGCTATCTGCCTCAACCACCAGCTACCTGCAACCACCACAACACCCTGTCTACCAAGGTCACAACAAATTGCAACACTAGAAGAATGAATCTCTTGCCTCCATTGACTGTGGCAACACTCAGTGCACCACAACCAAATTTGAGCAGAACAATAAAGAAAACATGACCCCCTTCATCTCTTCTCTAATCAGCAGCAACCGGTACCAACCAGGATCAGGCATCACCTTCAATGTTTACCTCAACAAGAGGCATGACATACCTACAACCCAACTCCAGATGATAGAAAATTCAAATAGCATGTCACCCTTCATTTTTTAACCAGCGGTGACTTGCAACTCACCTGGATCCAGTTGCAGATCGGAAACACCCCTACACCTACATGGATTGTGATGGTTCAGGAAGCCACCACCCAGCCACACACGACACCCACCTGTGGAAGAAGCCTCAACCCTTCATCTGTTGTCTGTCATTTCACTATCATCCAACAAAGAGCATCCTTCTCCTTTGGTTTATGAAACCTACAACTTCCACAGACCTCATTCTTCCTCCTCTATGCCATCGAACACCCCCCAGATCCCTCTCTTGCTTAGCTAACACCATGGCGTGCTTCCCTTTATTCCTGAGACTGAGCTTTGGTCTGGGTGTTTGCCTTCCCCCTCCCTCACCTTCTACACCATCACAACTCCACCTAGAAGCTGCCACCAATGGTTGGACTATTGTTGTCCTGGACACCCTCCTACTGATTCTGGCAATGGCTACAATAGATTGGGGAGTCGATCACCATAGATATGTGTTTGACTCCACCACAATCTATAGAGTCAACATCAGGGACTATTGATATGTAAAACTATGGGCAGGTCAACCTCTTCTTCTATTGAGATTTGATTCACCGTGATGCAATAAATTAGATAAAGAGTTAATGATTCATATAATTAGTTAAATACAAGAGTAATGTAGATATACAAGAGATTTGAGTATGACTTTCAAAACTACTTAGCAATTCAGATATGTAAGAGTTGAATACATAATATGAACCCTAATGGCTATGTTAATTACAACTCATCTACCTAACCATATAAAGGACCTAGGTATGTAAAAAAGATCCTATGGATTATGCATAAGTGGCATATTATAGAGTGCAATCAGTAATCACACCTACTATAAGTGTATAATTGGGTCGGTACATAGAGAGTTAATAGAAGTATTTGGTAGTATTAATACTAAATGAATAGGCTATAACCAAGTCTAGTAATCTTCAAGACTCCTTAACCTTTTAGACAAATAATATAGGTATATACATAAATTCAAATCGGTTCACTTGTACCAATATATTAGACTAAATTATGTTAGGGTTGTAGTTCAGTAAACGATTCCATAATCTATTACCTTGGTTAAATGACTCTTGAACACTATTAATTTGGAGAAAAAAATAGTATATATACATATACTACTCAAACTCCACAAGAAATATGATTTAATAGACCCTCTCTATATTAAAATGTTTGTTATAAAAGTGGGTCGACACTGACATATTGCATAAGACAGGTGAGGATAATGGCAAAGTTTTGGACAAATGAAAACTCATCTAAAATGTTCAAGAGAGATAGTTCATGTTAATATTTGTAGTGATACAATAGTAATCTAAGACTGTGAATAGGGTTACAAGTTTTGCAAAATTGGATCCTAATGATAATAAATATGATATATGAAATTTCCCTAAAATACCTACCTATTCATAACACTAAAAGGAGTTATTTGGTCAATAGAAACCGTAATTTAATTATATTAATGTATATTGGTGCATTAAAAATAGTTGAATGAAAGTCTACACATTATGTACCTAATAACTCTTAATATTTGTGTTATCCCATATCAGAAGGAGAAAACCCTAATACATTATTAGGTGTTGTAGACTAAGATAAGAAAATATTAAAAAATTATAAAATAAAGATGTGCAAGTAGGTTCACTTGGGTTTGACTAACATACATAATATGATTATAGGATGACTACTCGACTAAGGGGACTAAGTATACTTATTGAATCGACCTTTAGTCATGAGGATCATGTATGTACTCCTCTCTATTATAACTAGGCATTATTATGACTGAATTTTTCCATAATGAGGCAGTTTTTAAGTAACTACTCTTATTCAATTTGTTGACATATCCTATCTCCTCAATTGTAACTTGTTATTACTCTTTTGAAATTATTATCAAGTTGAATTGGGTCAATGACCCCACCTTCTATTGTGCCTGAATTATGCCATGTATGTTTGTGAACAGTGAATCTTGCCACTCTATTTATGCATGTTACATAATTTGACTAGTTTAACTATTGTATACGCTTATGTGTAACCATTAGGGCATGTCTATTTCCACCCGGGGTGCGTCTTTCCACCTCTTTTTATACAAGGGCATGCTATTTCCACCCATGGTGTGCTATTTCCACCCATTTTACTTAGGCCATTGACTCAGTGGTGTCGTGGTCCTACCATAGTTACTTTAGTCAAATATACCGACATACAAATATTTATGTGATTGAATGGTTGATATTGGAAAGAGTTGTGATTTTAATGGTTTAATTACAGTACCTCATTCTTTTAGAAATTCCTTCTCTAGTTACTTCTCATTGAAGCTTACCTAGATTTAATGCCCCCCTTTGATGGTAACATTTTACTTGACTTTTAATGCCCTAGTTAATCCTCTAATGTACATACTCAACTTTTGGTGATGCATAACTTGTTTTCCTATTTCCTGGGTGTTCCCTCCAACCAGGTGTAGGTACTTTATAGGGCAGAGACTCGGGATGATTTTGAGCTTATTGATGAATTTAAGGATAGCTTGATATAGCCTTGTTACCCTCTGCATATGACCTTTTAATTTTATGTACCACCATTAGGGCGAGAAAGTTATGTACATGGAAACAATTTTTAACTTTTTAAATAGTTATGTTTTGTTCTTATTAATTATTTTGTGGCTTTTGTTTGTACCATTGAGTGGGACACTATCGGGTCCCACTCTTTACATAATGGTATCAAAGCCTAAGCAGTCGACAACTAGACTATTTCAAGTTATCCAAGATTGTTCTTAGTAGGTAGATGACCCTTTAGAGGTTGTTATCATAACTAAACCTAAGTCATGTTTTCCAATTAGGGTTTCACCACTATTCGGTTTGGTGGTATATATGTATCCCAACCAAAGTATGTGGATGACCTAGTTTTAGGTGAACTCTTAGTAATCCTTCCCTCTCTTTATAAGCATATCTTTATATACATAAAGGTTGACCCTCCTAGGAAGTAGAATCTACCTCCCTCCTTAGGGGAGGTCAATTCATCTACTATAAAGAGTAGGTGGACTAGAAGTCACATAATTTTGTGTAACCTTAGTACAAGTCATTAAACCTTTTTCTTTTGTTGTTTTCTAGCATGCCTATAATATACACATTATGTGGAATAATCATGCATAGATACAAATTTAGAACATTGACATGAGTTTTATATTTTGAGATGTCCAATGATAGTAAGTGATATATGAACTAGATCCCTTAAGGTTTGGCTTGACTTTCCTACAATGCACAAAGTTATCGCAACATAGTTTTGCTCCAAGGGCTGGATACTATACTAGTTAAACTTGGGGCATCCCATATATAAGGATTTGTTGAAGGAAGATATAGGTTTCAAGTTACTATCCTTGGTAGCTCATCCCTCACATATCTATAAGGTATGGATGATTCTATCTCCCTTGTCCTATAAAGGAATGATCATCACATAATAAATCTTTGTGTCATGCTATCTTTCCCCGGGGACATATGATGGCACAGTCATGTTTGGAAGGTATATTGGATACCATTTTTCTTGAAACTTTGGATGTACATTGACATTGAGGTTATGTGATGTAGGCATGTCTAGTGTTGATCCTTAAAGAATTGACTACTCTCTCATTGCCACCATGTAATTTGTTTATCTGAGGTCTAACATGAGGAGTAGTTTGACTATTTAATTCACCTAGACTTATAATGACAATATAGATATAAACTAACTAGGGAAGTATAAACCCTAAACTATTCTTATATAGTTACACTGTCTTATAAATAAATGATGTTTTGGGATGTGATGGTCTAAGTCATGATTATGAGAATGGTGGAATAATGGAGGTTGTACCTAGTAGGACCTATTAGAAGTTTATTGTATGCTAGAAGAAACATGTATCCCCTCCTCAACTAGAATTGAGATATACTAATTCTATGCCTTGATAATGTGTGTAGAGAAACCTACTTGTGAAAATTAAATGAGTTTAGAGTGATAGTATATGTTGTATGCAATAGAAAGTGGTAGACTTGGTTCTCAGATTTGATTTTGGCACCATTTTGAATTCCCATCACAAGGTTTTCATTGTCAAACTTATTTTCATTATTGAATTATATTTACACAAAAAAACTTTTTTAGATTTCATCGATTGTTTTGGAACCAAGTCACCACCATAAGGAAGTTGTAGTAGTAGATTGACCACCAAGAATGTAGCAAAAGAAATGTTAGTAAAACCTAGAGACTTTATGTATGTAACACCATCACAATGATAGATTAATAGTAAAATTATCATAACATTACATGTAACCATGAGTAATACGACCTAGTTATTATAATCCTAGGATGTGGTGTTACTTTCATAGAAAAACCTTTAATAATGAAGACATGAGGTATGGAGAAACATAATTTCATCTTAGAAATGTAATATTTAAATATTATGATATTATCAAATTACTCAAGTCAACTAGAAATATGAAATTTGATTAGGAGATATCACTTAGTAAACTAGTCTATAGCTGAGTGGATTTCAGGGACAAAATCATCTTTAAGGGGTGAAGTGTTGTAACATACTCAAACTAAGTATATAGTTTAGTTTTTCCTATCCTTAGACTCACTTTAATTGTATATATATTAAACCATTTTCACCTTAAATTAGATTAATTTGGGGTAACTAGATTCTAAAAATGATATTAAAAAATAACCTATTATGTAATGTCAATGGAGAACTAATTAATGAGTAATCAATTATGGGTTTATTATATAAATTCACTAATTAATTATAGTTGACCCTAACTCTTCACTAAAAATTAAATCAGCATAAGTTATATTGATAAAACGAATTCATTAAATGTGAAATAATGCACCAATTGATTAAGAAAAACATTAAATACACTAAGTTAGTATTCCACTTAAAAATAATAAAACGTATGAACAAACATTTCCTAAAGATGAAATAGATGTTCAAATTTGATTATTCATACCTTATTTATGTTTGGTATAAGTTTTCATATTAATTGGAAGTCATTTACTCCTCCCATTTATTAAAGAAAGGAATTTATTTAGTCTTAATGAGTCCAACATAATAACTTATATAGTCAATTAACTTATGTTGGTAACGCCTTCTTCCCTGACTTATGTAGACACCCCCTCTAGTCGTATCTCCTATCACACACCCTAGTGCCTGAAATTGTGGTCGGGTTGTTTCTTCTCCTCATCCCATCCTTTCTCTCCCATCCTATATCTCCTCCCCCATTCTTCCCTTCCTTCTTGCCTCTTCTTTTCCCCTCCTTGTCCTACTCTTTTCCACTTGTGCACATAATTAAACCCTAGTGCTACCCTTCCTTTCTCTACATATGGCTCCTCCAAAAATCTCGTCGCCACCTCCCCCTCCCTTATAATTCACCATGAGCACTATGCCAGCCATCACCTGACCTCTATTCAAGACCTATATAGTGGACTCATATGACCTAAAGCAGGTCGACACCTTCTCATCACCTAACTATCTCATCAAAGGATACCATCCTCAAACACTGCCACCTCTGGATATTGTTTTATCCATCACCACCCTTATCAGTAGTTCCCTCACAGTGGTGTATTCCTCTCCCATGCCAATGTGGTGCTATCTGCGTCAACCACGAGCTGTATGCAACCACTAATACGCCCCACCTACCACGGCCACAAAAAACTGCTACATTAGCCTAATGCCTCTCTTACCTCCATTGACTGCGACAACACTCAACACACTACAACCAAACCTGAGCAGAACAATAGACAAACCTTGACCCCCTTCATCTCTTCTCTAATCAGCAGCAATCAGTACTAACTAGGATTAGGCGATGCCTTCATTGTTTACCTCAATAGGAGGTACGACAAACCTGCAACCCAACTCCAGTGACTGAAAATTCCAATAGCATGTCGCCCTTCACTTGATGACCAGAAGTGACCTGAAACTCACCAGGATCTAGTTGCAAATAGGTAGTAGCCCTGCACCTATAGGGATTGCGATGGTTCAGGCGGACGCCACATAGCCGCACATGACACCCTCCTATGGAAGAAACCTCAACCCTTCATGTGTTGTCTATCATTGCACTGTAAGCCAACAAAGAGCATCCTTCTCCTTCGGGTTATGAAACCTACAACTTCCACATGCCTTCTCCTTCTTCCTCAATACTATCAGACACCCCCTCTTATCCCTCTCTTTCTCAATTGACACCAGGGCGTGTTGGCCTTTGTTCCTGAGACCGAGTTTTGGTCTGGGTGTTTTCCTTCCCCCTTCCTCACCTGCTACACCATCACAAATCCACATAGAATCCTCCACCAATGGTAGACCCTCATTGGCCTAGAAACCCTCCTACTGATGTTTGTGATGGCTATAATAGATTGGGGAGTCGGTCACCACAGATATGTGTTTGACTCCACCACAATCTGCAACTCAACATTAGCGACTATTGATCTGTAAAACTATGGGTAGGTCAACCTCTTCTTCTATTGAGCTTTAATTCATCATTTTGCAATAAGTTAGATAAAGAGTTAATGATTCGTATAATCAGTTAAATACAAGAGTAGTGTGATAATACAAGAGATTTGAGTATGACTTTTGAAACTGCTTAGCAATTCAGATCTGTAAGAGTTGAATACATAATCTGAACCCTAATTACTCTTTTAATTACAATTCATCTATCTAAACATCTAGAAGACCTAGGTATGTAACCAAATCCTATGGATTACGCATAAGTAGCATATTATAGAGTGCATTCAGTAATCACACCTAATATAAGTATATAATTGGTTTGGTACATATCGAGAGTTAATAGAAGTATTTGATAGTATTAATACTAAATGAATAGGATGTAACCAACTCTAGTAATCATCCAGACTCCTTAACCTTTTAGCCAAATGATATAGGTATATATATAAATTCAAATTGGTTCACTTGTACCAATATATTAGACTGGATTATGTTAGGGTTGTAGTTCAATAAACAATTCCGAAATCTATTACCTTGGTTAAATGACTCTTGAACACTATTAATTTAGAGAAAAAAATAGTATATATACATGTACTACTAAAACTCCACAAGAACTATGATTTAATAGACCCTCTCTATAGTAAAATGGTTGTTTTAAAAGTGGGCCAACACTGACATATTGCATAATATGGGTGATGATAATGACAAAGTTTTGGACAAATAAAAACTAATATAAAATGTTCAAGAGAGATTGTTCATGATAATATTTATAGTGATACAATAGTAATCTAAGATTGTGAATAGGGTTACAAGTTTTGCAAAACTGGATCCTAATGATAATAAATATGATATATGAACTTTTCCTAAAATACCTACCTATTCATAACACTAAAAGGAGTTATTTGGACAATAGAAACCATAATTTAATCATATTAATGTATACTAGTGCGTTAAAAATCATTGAATGAAACTCTACACATTATGTACCTAATAACTCTAAATATTTGTGTTATCCCATATCAGAAAGATAAAACCCTAATACATTATTAGGTGTTGGAGTCTAAGATAAGAAAGTATAAAAAAAAAATCTATAATAAAGATGTGTAAGTAGGTTCACTTGGGTTTGACTAACATACAAAATATGTTCCTAGGATGACTACTCTACTAAAGGGACCAAGTATAATTATTGAATTGACCTTTAGTCATGAGGATCAGGTATGCACTCCTCTCTATTATAATAGGGCATTATTATGATTGAATTTTTCCATAATGAGACAATTTTTGAAATACATGCTCTTGTTCCATTTGTTGACATATCATATCTCCTCAATTGTAACTTATTATTACTCTTCTGAAATTATTATCATGTTGAATTGGGGCAATGACCCCACCTGCTGTTGTGCCTAAATTATGCCATGTCTGTTTGTGAAAATTGAATCTTGCCACTATATTTAT
This sequence comes from Alisma plantago-aquatica, assembly GCA_963693085.1. Classification (NCBI taxonomy): domain Eukaryota; kingdom Viridiplantae; phylum Streptophyta; class Magnoliopsida; order Alismatales; family Alismataceae; genus Alisma; species Alisma plantago-aquatica. Next base: position 1,103,280,405 of record OY856413.1, on the reverse strand, counting down.
GCATGTTAGATAATTCAACTAGTTTAACTATTGTAGACGCTTATGCGTAACCATTAAGGCACGTCTATTTCTGCACGGGGTGCGTCTTTCCACCCTTTTTATATAGGGGAGCGCTATTTCTGCCCAGGGTGTGCTATTTCTCTCCCAAGACTTCTCGTCTTCTCGTTTTCTTGGGTGGATGAGATTATCCGTTGAGGAGTGGCAGATCTCTCCCAAGGATGTTAGTTTCCTTTCCCCTTGAGTGGTCGAGGTTATCCTGGATGGAGTGGCAGACCTCACTCAAGCTTGTCTTGGATCTATCCTTCTTAGCTGCTATGCTTATCTTTTGAGGTTTGGTTGGGTCTGAGGCTCCCCTTTTCTGAAGTTGCTGCTGATGAAGCTGGATTGGAGTTTTTTATCTTGGCTTGTATGGTTGTTTTTTCTGCGGGAGTGGCAGTCTTCTTTCAAGCTGGGCTTCTTTGCTTCTTTGTTTGCTGGAGTGCTGGTTCCTCTCTCATTGCTCTGTCCTTGTGGCTTTGGTTCTTTTTTGTCTGTTGTTGCTATGGGGCAGATGTGCCTATTTTTCCTTTGTTGATTGAGGTTGCTCTGAGCTATGGTCTGCTCTGTGGTTGGCTGCTTGTTACAGTCTGCAGACCCAATCCTTTCTGTCTTTTTTCTGTCATGGGCATCAAGGCGTTTTCTTCTCTGCTCTGTTGTGTTGGTCCTGGTGTGAAGGATGCAGGTGGCCTGCTGCCATGGTATGGGTTCCCGCTTCATAGTGGCCAACATCTTCCTGGGTTTCCTGCTAGTTTTTGCAAGTTGTTATGGAGCTGTGGGTCTGTGGCTCCCTTTTTCTGAGTTTGCTGCTGGTTTGCTGTTGTCTTGTTTTTACTTTGTTTGTTGGTGGCCCCTTCTGCTGGAGTTGTTCCTTGGCTTAGTAGCTGCTGCTTTTTCTCTGCTGACATGATGAGATGATGAACTCTCTGGTTTTGTTGCTCTCTTTGGTTCTGCTAGTTGCAGCTGGTCTGGAGTTTTTATCTTAGCTTGAATGGTAGAATTTATCCTATGGGAGTGGCAGAATTATTTCAAGCTGGGCTTCCTTGCTTCTTTTTCTTGCTAAAGTGCTGGTTCCTCTTTCGATGCTCTATCCTTGATGGTTGATGTTTGTTTTTTCTGACCTCTTTTGGCTATGGTTTCATGAAGGCTCAGCCTTTCTTTTGATGTAAAGATAGATAGATTTTCCTTTAGTCTCCTCTTCTTCTATGTGCTTTTTGTCTATCATCTCTTGATGTAAAGTTGTTAGTTTTTTCTTCCTTTTTTTAGTTGGTTTCACTTTGGAATCAACAAGTTTTGTACAGACACAAAAGGAAAAATGAAAAAAAGCATCAGGAGTTTTGGCCGACCAAAAAAAAAATGTTGCCGTGGTCCTACCATAGTTACTTTATTCAAATATATCGGCATGCAAATATTTATGTGATTGAATGGTTGATAATGGCAAGAGTTGTGATTTTATTGGTTTAATTACACTACCTCATTCTTTTGGAAATTCCTTCTCTAGTTACTTCTCATTGAAACTTACCTAGCTTTAATGGCCCCCTTTTTGAAGGTTGGATATGTTGCCAGTGTTTTGTAGTAGAGTCTTATGTGTCATCCTTGTATTCTCTGGTCTTTGGATGTGTTTTGTAGATGTTGTTTATCGATACGAGTTTTTTGGCAGTATGCCATGGCTATACATTTATGGTTTGTATATATGAACATGTTATCATAATAATAGGTGTGTTGCATATTAGCCACTAAACAATGATGTGTAATATCTTTTGACATGATATATGATACATGTGGCACAGTTGGTGGACTCAGATGTAATATGTTTCTGCCTTTGTGCATATATGGAATCAATTTTAACTTACTGTGTTTTGTGGTAGTCTATATGTTTAGTTTTAGTTCCACACTTGGTTTTGAGTTATCTCAATTTTGTGTGGAAACTGTGTCACATAAATTTTCCTGTATGATGATATGATGTAAGAATACTTTCATAATGTTGTGGTAACCATACTATGTTACCTTGTGAGTGTCATATCTCTTATGTGTAATGCAGACTTATACTAAACATGTGTACCACAACTATGATGATGTGTTGAATCTTCTATAAGTGTTGAAAGATAATGATGTTCTTGCAGAAAGTATGTGAATGGTCTTAATGGCCTTTGGGCATGTCTAGAGCCCTAATGTATGTGTAACCTTCTTCATGATGTGACAAGAAATGGAACCATGTGACGATGTGATAACAAATATATGTCATATGTAATTATATTTTGGAGTTGTTATATACTAATGCTTTGTAGAACTCTTCTAGGGTTTGTGTGTAACTTGATTGATGCAGTCTTAACTCACCCAATTGGAAATACCTAATCAAGTGAAATCCTAATCATGTAGTTCCATGTGTTGTATAACTATTTTAGAGTCAAAACTTGTTGGATAGGGAAACAAGTATTCTAGAAAGGAAACTAAGAGTCGTATAGTGCTAAGTACATGTGGGTGCAGGGAGGGTACATCCTTGTCATCTGGATCTGAAGGTTATGGAAAATGGTCGAGGTTGTATTCTGGATGATTAGGAATAATGTATATGTATCATATTGAGTGACATATGTGGTTGTACCTATGATGATAGGGTTGTATACCCTTATTTCTAGTGTCGTGACTTATATCCAAGGGTGGACTATGTTGATTGTAGCTTGACTAATATGTTGATACGACAAACTCGTACTAACTGAGGGGAACTAATCTTAGGATTTTGGCTTTCCTTGATCTTGTATGGAACTGATTGTGACTTTGTAGTGGTCAGTTGGAAGTTTGAGTGGTATACCTCATACTCTCCAGGGCTTAATAAAAGATATAATCCAGTCGTGTAGCATATTTGTTAGGGTTAAATAGAAATTCACATTGGTTTGATAACCCTTGCCTTATTTCTTATAATGTTTACTTGATATGTAATACAATAAGAGAAATCAATTGTTTAAAGGTGTTAGTTTTATAGTATCATCTTATTATCATGCTAATCATGCTTGCTATAATAATATCTGCTTAATATGCTTATTCTGTTTAATCATATAACTTGTTGTAATCCATAATCGTTGTTGAGAGTTATATCTCTCGTTGGAACATGGGTCTCACCTCGTGGGTCACCACATATTTTTAGGCGATCGTTTGTGACATCATTAGGATTGCGATGATGAGGAAGTGCAGCTTGGGGATCAATAGAAGCAGAAGGTTGGCTAATGTTAGAGTGTTCTAGAGTCATCCTTGTATTCTTAGGTCTGGGCAGAGGATGTTTTGTAGATGATATGCATCGACTCAAGTTTTTGGTAGTATGTTGATGTTGTATATAACATGTAATGTGAAACAATATGCTTTTGTATATAGGTTGTGGATGAGGCCACTAGATAGTAGTATAGATACCTAGTATGATTTGTGCTTTTATACATGATGTTGGACTTATATGTAAATGTTCCTGAACACGTTGGTGATGTTTAATTTGGTTTTAATTATCCTCTTTTCTTGCTATGTGGTTAATTAGGGATCGATCGTGCTTTTTTTGCTTTTTGAGTAATCTTGTTTAGCGTGACGGTGTGCCATAAATTCTCTTTCAATAAATAGCATGATTAACTATGGATTTAGAAAATTTGCAAAGACCAATTGCTTTTGCAAGGATGTCGGTTACATGGCTACTAGATCTATGCATGTTAGACTGGTCATTGATTTTGTTAAAGAGAAAAAAGTTAAATTCTCTTGCAGGAAGGAAGACTATTTTGTTGAAATGGAAGGAGGTTGGGAAAATAAAACATTTTTTGGATTCCTTGAGAGAAGGAAAATGCTTGTTCACTGTGAAGGGTGGCTATAGAATTCTAAAGCTCCAAATAAGTGTTTACTGACTGCTCGAGTTTGTTGAAAGGAAAGTTGCTGACCCGTGATAATATTAAGAAAAGAGGTTTCTAGTTTCCATCAATGTGCATCCTATGTAGGTGGGATTCTGAAAGCTTTGCACATCTCTTCTTTCAGTGCAATTTCTATGTGGAGAAGTGGGTCAGGGCTGAAAGGAAAGGATATGTGAAGGATTTTCTCTCATATATGGATGATTTTTTATTATGCTTGATGGCAAATTAAATATTTCTATTATATTCTGTGTTCATGAAGTCTAGAGGGAGAGGAACAATAGAATATTTGAAGGGAAAGAACACATAATATTTTTTAAAACTATGTAAAGATAGGTGTAGGTAGTATTTTGTACTCTTACTTGTTTTTATTTGTCACATAGCTCGTTGTATGGTTATGTACATAAACTTTTTCTCTATATCAGTAATTAGAGGTCACAAGCTTTGACTAACCAAAAAAAATATTATTAACATGTAGCATCCCTTGAATAAGATGTAGTCTATCATAGCAGTGAAAGCATATAATATAAGCCTCAATTGTGCAAACCCACCCATATCCACTATAGGTGCCAAACACACAACATTCAATCACGACTAATTTATAAAACACCAGCAACAACGAAATCAACCTTCGTTCTCTGACCACAAAAAACCCAATTTCAAAGAAACTAACCTTCAGTCACTAACGCCAAGAAACTTGATAAGCTAACTTTTAGTTATCAACAAACCAACATCGGTGTCAAAGAAACCAACGCTCGGTCATCACATACCAATTCTATCTCTAGGTGCCCAGGAAACAAGCATCTCATGACCCGATGCTATCTCCAGATGTCAATAGAATAAGCTTTGTACATCAGTAGGTGCCAACGAAAAAACATCATACAACCCAACCTTATCGGTGGATGCCAAAGAAACTGGCACATACATCGCTGATTGCAGACTGATTAGTGTAAGGAATTAGGAAAATCAAGACGAATGAGTAGGTGGGAGGATCAACCAGGAGGCGTGCCATGTTTGGCTCACGCATGGAAGCATAGGAGTCCATCCGCTTATTTGATCCCTTGCTCAACACCGATAAAAGAAGAAATTCAATCTGTTGTCAAAGACATACAAAGAATGGCCAAGATTCACACATATGAAACAATACGTAAACATATTACAGAATGTTTCCTAACCATTTCCATATTGTCTTGTGGGTGATCGATTTCAGAGTGTGCATACTTGTCTGTTATTTTTAATAACATAAACAAACATATTCATAATGGTATAATAATTAAAAAAGGATTTCTTCTGAGTTATGATTGATAAGAGACCTCATAATAAATTTGAAAGCACTGAATGATATATGTACACTAACTTGTTTACCCTATATAGACCAAAGGGCGTACTCCATCAGTGGCTAACCATACATAAAATGGAACACATCTCCTGAGAATCTATAATTTTTTCTTTGCATTTATCTTGCTTGCAACTGAATTGTGTATTAAAGGGCTAGTTTGGTTGAGTGTACAAGGGTGCAGTTGTGTGAGTTTGCAATATAAAAGAGTACATTAAACACACACTTTGTCATCCAACTACACTCTACCAAACATGCTCAACTCCAATTGTGTCTCCTTATTCGATGTCTTTGCCAAGGAAACACGTAATCTACCACCGTATTTTTTTATTATCGAGAGAATCGCCCACGTAGAAACATCACTTTGTGACCCCCCCAGACAGCGTAAAACTCTAGGACCCCGAGCGCCCCACGCACCCGGGAACCGGTTAAAGTGCACAGTTGGTCGGCATGCACGACGAGTACCATTTCGGAGGCGGCCGCTGGGTTTCGAACTCGGGTCCCTTCATGAGGGGACACCGTACCGAATCACCTGAACCACTCCTCCTCGACAATCTACCACTGCATTTACTTGTTTGGAAATGGTCTAATATGCCAAGTATAAAGAGAAATACTCGTAATCATTATCTAACACTGTTGGATAATTATTAGTTTGGCAGATTAATCTATGAGCTCTACTTGGTACCGTGGCATCTTATGTGAGAGTAGCTTGAACTTTGGGAAAAAAAGTCAAAATAGATAGAGTTTGGTAAACATATTGACCAAAATACACAAGTTCGTAATAAAATGATCTGAATAGACGAGTTTGAAGAAAGGAAAGAGAGTGGAGACGCCATTTGGTCCGGCGTCTCCATTTTTAATGGCCTACATAATTGTAAAGAAACAAAATCAAAACATTCACCCTGCGCATGGTGCCACTTGGTGGTCTTAAAAAGAAGACGCCAAATAGAATGACGTCTTCACTCCTGGGCTGCCACATGATGCATCCGCTCATTTATCTTTTTTTTTTGTAAAGTCTTTGATACCATGTAATTAGTTAATGTATATAATTTAATATATATTATTTTACATTAATTACATATACCATCTAAAAAAATCACTTTAATAGTAGTCCTATAATATTTTAGTATTTTAATAATATGTTATATGTTAATATAGTTATATATAAATTCATCTATTTATGATATATTTAACGACATATGCATATAATTAATGCTTATAGATATATTTATGACATTGAATATAATAAATTTTACAACAAATTTCAAAACGATATAGTATACAATATTATCCGAATGTTGTATGTAAAATATTACGATACACAAACAAAATAGTTATTATATTAATCAAATAATGTTTATATATATATATATATATATATATATATATATAGGGTATATCTTCGCTACCCGTGCGGGTAACTAAGATTCGCTACCCGTGCATCAATTTTGTAATGGGATGACACATATATGTAATGAGACAATCAAATTTATAATGAGACAACCGAAATTGTAATACAAAGACTCGTTTTGTATTACAACGTTGTTACAGTAATAAATAAAACGAGTCTTTGTATTACAATTTCGGTCGTCTCATTACAAATTTGGATTGTTTCATTACAAATGCATACCTTACCATTACAAAACTGATGCACGGGTAGCGAATCTTAGTTACCCGCACGGGTAACGAAGATATACCCATATATATATATATATATATATATATATATATATATATATATATATATATATATATATATATATATATATATATATATATATATATATATATATATATATATATATATATATATATATATATATAGACACACACACACACTACACCAATATAGAAAATATTCAATGTAATATAGAAGTATATATACAATAATATTATATGTAATATATATTCTTTTTTATATTATATTTATTAAATTTGGATTAGATATCTAACACAAAAATAAGTAAAATTTTGGATAATATTGTGACTAAAAACTACATTAATGATTTTTTTTGCACATATAAGTAAAATATATAATTTATAGATAAATATATAGAAAATAATATAATCAAGTATATCTAAATTTAATAGAACCATATAGTATATATATAATTTTTATTAATATGTTGATTATGACTTATGTATACCATAATTTTTGCATATAATATTCATATAATAGCTTGTATCATATAGTTTTAGAACTTATGGAAAACATGATTATGCTTGTTTGATAAATATATTTAAATACAGTAATTGTATGCATATATCTTAAATATTATATTAAAAATGGATATATGAATATTGACATATAATAGATATAACATTGAAATTAAATTTCATATATATATTATTAATATTAATTTGCATAGTATAATATACTAATAGAATATCTAAAAGAATATTAAATATATACATATAACGTGTGTGTATATATTGATCTATTATATTGAATATTTTTATAGTGTGTAATTTACATATAAAGCTTCATATCATATAGTTTTAAAATTCATTTAATAATCATTATATTCAACTAGTAAATATATCTAGATATAGTAATTGGCATCAAATTTATCATTAATAGATGAATTTATAAATAAATATATTAAAAATACAACATATTATTTAGATATCAAATATATATTTCATTAGTTATATAAAAGTGATATTTTATTTATATTGAATAAGTAATTAATGTAAAATAATATATTAATAGAAATACAAATAGTATACAATAATTAAATACATAGTATCAAAGTTTTTGAAAAATAAAAATAAAAATAAAAATAAATAAATAAGGGTAGTGGAGCTGTTGCATCATGTGGCAGTTTAGGAATGAAGACGTTGTTCTATTTGACGTCTTCATTTTTGGACTGCCAAGTGGCGTAATGTATTGGTCGAATGATTTGATTTCATTCGTTTTAAAGGCGTGGGCCAATTAAAATGGAGACGCTAGATCAAATGGCGTCTCCAGTCTCTTTTCTCTCCCCAAACTCGTCTATTCAGGTCATTCTATTACAAATTCATATATTTTAGTCAATATATTTACCAAACTCGTCTATTTTAGTTTTTTTTTCTAGAATTTTACCATTCCACAGGCATTTTAACATCCCTGGCCCTTGGAACTTTTTCATTAATTTTAGGACATGACATTTGTCGTCCTTTCTGTTTTTATTTTATTGGGCAAAAAGCATGCGGGAAAGTAGTTATCAACTCGGATTTCACTAATGCCAAACACAGGCTACAAATAGAAAACTCCCACTGCTTATATGGAACGTTACGCGATCAGCACAAACTTGCGCGACTACCATGCGTGCCACGCGATCGCGTAGAGCTCTTGCTCTCGGCGTGTGATCCGCACAAGGCTACACATGCATAGCGGGCAACCTGAAAAAAAAACGACAGCAGCATCAGAGAAACAAACCAATGTAGTTAGGCTGCCCATGACGCACGCATTATGTCGCCATCGTGATGTACAGGTCATTGTGCCGGTGGGACGGATATACCAAATTGGACGTCTAACGTGTTGGAGAAAGATTATGTGCATTCATAACCGGTGAGTTGAATTGAATACTCTTGTGAAAAGGAACACGATGAAGCATTCGACATATTTTTTGTTTGGAACAGGAATCTTTTTAAGGGCTAGTTTGGTTGGTTGCGAAATCAACCCACACCAATAGTTTCAAAACAGGAAAGCCAACGTTACGAATTGGAACTGAACTTTTTCTGTCTGGTTTAGTTGAAAATGGATTCGCACATTTGCATAATTTTTGTTTGGTTAGAGGTTGTTTAGCAGAAAAGGCAATATATTATTATCTTCAGCTGTAACAAAATCAATGGGATGGCCTTCGTGCGTTAGATGCTGACGCCGATGGAAACGAACCGCGCCATAATAGAGTGCAGTCCGTTTTCCTCAGATTTCCATGCACCGGAGTGAAATTGTGCAGTTGAATTTTGCACCTTGAATTAGAGCCACGCACAACCAAACGGTTGAGGTTGCAACATATACGTACTTGCAACTCGCGGGTTTGTTTGTTGTCCAACCAAACGGGCCCTAAGGGTAACACTAAAAACCAATGGCTCGCAATTTACAGTATGGAATTAATCAAACATTACACCGAAAACATGTAACACTTTGATCATACTCTGGCATAAACCGTGAAAGCCGACACACATCAATCCTTTCATGCCCAATATTCAACAGTCTAGGAAACGATTTAACGAAGTTAGTGGACAACAAATAACGTTTCCTTCACATCTATGTTTTCTCACAACGAAATTGCCTAATACGACTAGTATGGTAGTATAAAATGGGACACTCACTGTGATATCATACAAGAGGAGACGCTGCTTTCGCTGCCTGTCAGTCATTAACTGGCCGTGGCGTCTTATGTGAGGGAGCGTGGGTTGACCTTTAAATGCCGTAAGTGACTAAATTAGGATGCAAAATGACTAAAATTGAACGCAAATAAAAAAAATCAGAAAATGACAAAAAACGGACTCACAAATCAAAACATCGTATCAAAAGACCAAAAGTGAGCACAAAAGACAAAAATAGGTGCAAATTATGCAAAATAAATATTGCGAGTGTGTCAAAAATGACCATGAAATGCCAAAAGTAGAAAGTAAAAGAAATACATAAAGTGTCTAAAATAAATATTAAGCACACTTGACAAAAACCGAGTGACAAAATATCACTACAATATTAGAATTTGTTGTAAGCAAGCACAACCGATGCAGAATGACCAAAAACACAACTGATAAAAAGTAGACACAAAAAGATAAGAAATGGGCGTAAAGAAAGGAAACTTTGGCTCGAGTGATTAAAATTAAGAACAAAACATGAAACTAGCGTAAAAAGACCACAAAGGAACAAAACTGATAAAAACTATGTACCCGCTGAAACAACAAATGGACAAAGTAACACAAAAGTCGAGTGACCGGTCTAAATCACATGTCTAAAATACAGTGGATCTAGAGTAGTCGGACTCTTAGATATATAATCTGACACTTAGGCCCCCACAACTATTATATGGGGTTTGTTGTACAAGATCAGGGTCAAACCACAGGGACAAGGTTGGTATATGTTAGGAACATAGAGCCTCAGACTCAAATACACCAAACAAAAAGGTAGAATAAGGTAGTGTTCCAAAGGAACTTTGTCACTCTAAAAATGTAACAAAAGCAAAGAAAAAGAAACAAAATAGGAGAATAAGATCAAACAAGAAAAGATGTAATCAAGTATGGATGAGAACTTGGGTTAGGTTTCATCTACTAAGATCTCTCACCAGTATGCAATACTTACACCCTTTTGTATACACTTAGCAAGATTACAAGCAATCATCATTTATGTCTAGTCCTTCCTCTCTCGAGCTTAGGATAGATCTAGATTGTAATATTGTCTCTCTCTCGAGATGGAAACAGGCAAACCATATGACCTTTATCTTTAGCATTCCAACATTTTCATACATTCATGAAACTCCATATCACTTAGATAATATTAATACTACTCTTTCGAGGCATTGACAATCATACATCACAAGATGGTAGCTAATCATGTAAGTGAAGTATTAAGAACAAGAGTATGGAGATAATCTTTACTAGGAGCATATATATATAATCAAAAGGATGTAAGTATATACATGTTGGGAGAGCCTTAGTGGCTACTCCCAACCCATGTAAGGTGTTTAGCCAGACATGTTAACGGGAAACATAACAACGTTACAAAAGTGTAGATACATCAAGAATAACGAAGAGGGGAAGATACAACGTGGGGAAGATAATAGATCTGAAGGAAGAAGGAGGCGATACACCAATGATACTTCTTCAGCTCTAGATCTGGTACGAAAGTAGAAGATGACAACTCTTTCTCTTGAAGAAAAGGATGACGAACCTTCTCTCTCCTCCAACTTTCATCTTCAGAGATCCAAGACCTAGGGAGATTAGCGGGGATGACTCTAGAGTTGGCAACACTTTGTTGCTCTTGATGATCTGATCCCCTGGTGTGAGGGGTCGGGGGCCTATTTATAGGTACAACCCACTGACTTTACATTATGTCGCAGTCACGACGTATGTCTCGACCACGACCATTGTCGCGGTCTTGACCTTCTGTAGCAAGTGTCTCTGTCATGCTGAGGAGGTATCATTACGACTACGACTTTAGCAGAGGTCGAAACAGGTGTCGCGGTGGCAACACATCCTCAGTCACGACGCATGTTGTAGTTTCTTCTTCTATCCAGGTCACGACATCATCCCGTTTGTGACATCTTTGACATCTTGCATCGCGGTCACGATGGGTCATCTTGGTCACGACCAGTGTCGTGGTCGTGACTAGGCCTTGTTGACCCTGGGCTTCATCCTGGGCAAGACATCTTTGGACCATTATGGTCAAGATGATGTCGTGGTCGTGACATGTCACTAATCTGCATGGATTTAGGAAAGGGTATTAATTTAGGTCCAGATATTGTTCGGGGATATTAAAATAGAAAGAAAAATCCACAAAAGGGATGTAATATAAAAGTAAATTAAGGGAGAAAAAATTTACAAGATGAGGTGTTATCAACTCCCCCAAACTTAGAGTCAAGTCTTTCCTCAGGCTGATAGATAGGATCAAATCATCGAGAGATGAGCTATGGATCATTTTTCTTATGACAGACCCACCATTATAGAGTTATCTCATCCTTAAAGAAAAACCGTCATGACATGCTTGGTTTGAATCTTAAGATTCTATTTCCTTACTTTCGTATCCAGAGTTGCATGACTTGGTACCTTTGTCAATGCTTTTTTGTAATAAATGACTCTCCCTCTTAATGACCTCCCTGCCCTAGGTTGTTGGCTATACTTGTACATCATTTCCGGAAGGGGTAGATTTCACACCCTATCTTTATTTTGGTTGTGCCTATGCTATTATGCTCGGGTAGGTTTAGACTTTCAGTATTTTTTTGCACTCCTCAGTCTTCCTAAACCATGGTGCTATCACAAAGACAATGTTACCCTAGTGGGTCCTGATGTAGTGTCAGGTGGTTGTATGAGGTTTGCTTCCGAAAGCATGTGGGTATAACTTGGCTTCCAGACCCCATTTTTTGGCATGACATATCTGCATTCATGCGTACAACAATACACCGGACGTATGGGATCCTTCGACATCTTTTAGGCACAACTCTCATATTTTTTTTGTTCTTGAATTTTCATTTTCTCAGGCTTGGGAAAGGGTTGATATCTTCTGGGCAGCCGAGCCTCTTTATATCCCAATTTAGGGATATTTGAAACTAAAAGGTGTAGTTGTTTCCTTCTTATGGGAGGTATAGACTTTCTAGCTAGAACTGTCATGCTGGGGTGATTGGTTAGGATTGTGGCTAGTAAAGTCATCTAGTTTCTAGGGGTTCCATAGATTTAGGATTATTCTATACATGACATTTTACTGTAAGAATGAGATAGGACCATATTGTTGTGTCTCTTCCTTTTATATGTATTAGTAGCGCATTTGCGCCTCTCTAGAAATGATTATGCTACAAATGATAACAAGAGGACAAACAAGTCTAAGTAAAGGGAAAGTTGAATCACAAAGGGAAATGTGAAAACTACAAACTATAATAAAAGTTTTCTCAAAATTGTTTGAAAATTTCAAAATTGTTTCAAAATTTCCTATACTTGCAGAGGTTAAAGTAAGAATTTTTACAAGATGAAATTAAGCTTAATTGCCAAAAATTTTGTACCTCACATGCCCGTTTGTAATTCCTCCCCCAAACTTATCATTCACTCCATCCCAGAGTGCCAAAGGTGAAGTTGTAGGTATAAACAAGCGTACTTTATTTTTGTTGGTGTTTAGTTACTATCGATTTTAATTGCAGGAGCATGTTGGCTTATACTTCTCGTAGGAATGATAATTTTCATTTTGCATGCTTTCAACTTTTGTATTTTGCAGCGTCAATACTGTTATTCAAGCTAGGTAGTGGAATCCACAATCGTTAGACAAGTGCATATGATGTGGGCTTCGGTGGTAGAATTGTGTCTTTTTGAAGTCCTTGACTTTTGTATGCACATTTCCCTTTTCTTGACTGTGGATCATTTCGATGATTGCTTCTACGCATGTAACTAATTTCTCTTCTGTAGGTGTATTAGCAGTAGTTATGTTTGTTTGGTGCAAAGGCTGAATCTGAGTTGTTATATAGAGTCACAGTCTTTTCTATGATATTGACTACCATTAGGGTCCAATGGTTATCATGTAGAATAGGCAACAATAAATTGTCTAGAAGAGAGTTTGTCAAACACATCTGCAATCACTTTTTTTGTCTAACTATCTTTCAGAATGTCATTGACGAACAGGAAGTATGCCATGTGTACATTTGTCATGTTATCTCCCAACAATGATTGGTAAGAAGATATATTGTTCACTGAGATATACCCTCCTATTTTCAAAGTATCGCGGAGGTCAACTTTTCACACACAGATGACATCCCTTTCCAAGATCATTTCCACCATAGCATCACCTTCCTTTACGCAATTCATTAATAGTTGTAGGAACTCCAATGACATGCTTTCACAACCCCATCTATCAAAGTCTTAGAAGGTAGGTACAATCTCTCCTACTAGCCCATTTGGATTTATTTCAGGCATATTTGTGACACCCTTTGTCATACAATGCGAGAGTTCTCAAAACTTAAACCATGATCAATCATAAATAGAGGATTACCAAAAATCATAGGAAATTAAAACTGACAACAAGCACCATAAGTTGAGAATTGTTACACGAGGCCAACACTTGTGTTTCATAACATATATTCAAGGTACTACATCAGCATATTCCAATCAATCATGTTACATAAGATAACCGTTCCACAAGTATATACATTCTGCCAGAGGCACACAAGCCAGAAATCACACATTGAGCATCATATCTAAAAAACACATCGAGAACACCCCCATGAACTCGAGTGTACAGTGACGAGACATAGGACTCTATTACTAGACACTAACCATATACCATATTTTTCCATGTCTAGTTTTATTCTCATATTATCTTCAACTTCATGATCTTTAACTTGGCATGCACATCCACCTAAAAAGTTATTTAACCAACGGGGTGAGACACACAGTCATAGCGAGAGATATAACTCTCCGCCAACTCTATTATTATCACAAATAACTAAGTAGAAAAATTAACATACTGAGTATATTGAACAGAATTAACCAAATGACATATATCTCATGGATGAAGTAACTAGAGAAGTAACACCCACTTGCCAATGAGCAATAGAACAGTTAATAATTTGAAAGGAATATGAAGAACATGTATAAGCGTTACAAACTAAACAGTATAAAGAGCAAGGCAAGGTTTCATCCAATATTTTTATGTTTGATCCTATACATGCACACTATACGGTTGATTGCATATTTATTATGCCCTGAGGATTTCAGTCGTACCACCCAAATCCAACCAACCACTGCTAAGTTGAAATAGGTGCCATGGAAGGTCAATGGAAGAGTTGGAATCCATGACCTTCCCACACCTCATGCTCAGTACACGAGAACACTGCAGAGACATATCAGTCAACTGCGAAAGTGACATATAGTCACATCAAAGGGGTTGGATCATGCATGGCCACCCATATAATATCTAGCCCACCTTGGTACGAGTAACGACGCTAGGAGAATAGACTCCTGCATGGACTTTCTTAAAAGGAGGACTGGCTCACGCATGACCATCCATATCACACCAAGATCGGCTCACGCATGGCCATCTCACACAACCCAATATTAAGGATGCAAGGGAATACTCGACTTGCACCCCGTATATTAAAAAATATGCATTCTGAGTTAAACTCATTTCACCATCCAACAATAAAACTAACACTAGAATGGATCCATGGAACAAGGTAAGCTACATGATTAAATTCCACTGATTATTTAGACCAATTAAAGTGTCTTTTGGCATCAATCAAGTTACAATGTACAAACCACAAATAAACCCTTCAAAAGAAAGAGGCATAGTATTACAATAACATATATCCTTGTTTAAACTGATTCCCCTAATTTCATAACATTGTATCACTGCCAACCACAAGGCTACTGTATCACTTCCAGCCACAAGGCTATCATCATCATGATTTCATCCTGGGATATCAACCCCTCATTCTAGTACTAGAGGTTATCACCTCAACTAGGCACTAATCCTTTACCAGGTCCTAAGACCCATTACATCACGGTTGTGATTCATGATTGTCCCATCATGCCTCATTGGGTATATAAGCATTACTCATGCCACATTACTTATGCCACATCCCTTATTCCACATCACTTATGCCACATCACTTGTACTTTCCATAGCAACAATTAGCCATTATATTTAGAGAGAGAATATGTTAAACATATTAAAAACCTTTAGTTAAAGTAGGCAAAGCATCATAAGATCTCTAATCTAATACTAGGCTTCATGTTGATTTCACATAAAGTCCCCAAACATCATTCTACTTCGCATCTCTGACATGCACTTCTTCCCATAACAGGAGTGTGTAAGACTAAGAATTGATTAGTGTAACCAAGTATGCACATTCACATATTTATACTACTTGTGTTCCCTTTTCAAGGTTCATAACCAAAGCTTGCTATTATTTAACCATCTTCATAGTATTCACAAGTCATAATACCCAATTAACCCATTAGGTTATAGCCATGTATTTAAGAGAGAAAGATACCATGGTTTCTATTATACTCACTCAATATTTATGACCTGCCTTTAGAATTAGGATCAATTCTCTTCACATAGAGCTAATTAGGGTTTGACTTCATGGTTACACCACCAATCCCTAATCACACCAAAACCCATCCTTTTGAAACTGATTAGGTTTGAATGACATTAGTTAGATATGAATCATTCACCGTACCATCACTACCAGGTATCACCCTTTCATAAGTGCATATGTGTATCATCTTCATTAAGTTATGTGTGAGTTACAAAGTGTATTAGAATAACATACTGACCATTGCACTAAAGTGACATTTCATCATTAGGTGACCCATACATTATTACTTCTTACAAATTATTAACCACATATCATACTAAGGAGAGTCAAACCTTAGGCTACATAATTAGAGGGGATCACTTAAAGCTATCCACAAGGAACCCATAAAGGCATTAGATTTGTTATACGATTTCTACACTAAGGTTGTCACCATGTACTTCAACAAGACTTATCACCACCCTCATGTGTATACACATTGTAGTATCATTAACCTTATTTCACAAGTTAAGATTATATTAAAAGGGAATATATAAGACACTTGACATGGATTATAACCTTTCCTTAAGATGAGCACATGGGTCATATTATTCCATGATTAAGGTTATTATATGCATATGCCACCATTAAACCCCACATCCATTACTCCTCACATAGTTGGAGAGTTTAGGGCTAAGCTCTTTAATTGAGGATGGACCACACATAGTAGAATCATTCCATGATGTACTAGCTTTAGGAGATGCAATTAATATTAATAATACATTATCCAAAACAACACTCTTCTATATCATAGATTGCCCATATGTGTGCATCATTGAGTAACCAAGCATACCCTTCAATCCTCATCATGTGATCTCGGTCTCACCTTATCAACCCAAGGTATCAATTTAGACTTTCATGATAGTATAACGGGAAACCCTTCTTGGAGGTGTATTGGGCAACCACACAAGGATGTATCAGTTACCGCCTATGGAGAGTGTGACAATCAACACCAAGGTGTATCAGGCACAACAATGCTTAAGGTGTGATGGGGAACACCAAGGTATTAGGGTTAGGGTTTGTCTAGGCTTCACGGTTCAAGAGGTATCAGGAAACACCATCCTCGAAGTGTATCAGTCTCTACCCAAATAGGGCGTCACGGTTAGCCACCAAAACGGATCAACTCCTTGAGATGCTTCCATAGCCATGAAAGGCTAACGCAACAACAACGCATGTCAGGAAGCAACACTTACTGAAAGCATTTGTTAGTAGCACGTCTCTATCTACAATGTGTCTCGGTTTAGGGCACTTCTAGGTCATGATGGTTAAAACCCTACAATGCATATCGATATAGCAACCACATAATCATATCGACTTAGGTCTCTCCAAGTCATGAAAGCTTGTGACATGGTGTCTTGGTTTATAGCTCCACAAGTCGTGACAGCCACACACTCTAACGTGTCAACCTAGACCTTGCCAAGGTTGTGATGACATGTAAAAGGTGTCATGGTCAGTGGCGTCACAGGTCGTGATGACCATCCATACATATCGGCATATCATGCCTATCGACCTCATCATCTTCAACCTAGGAACACTCATTCAGGCAAGGAAAGAAAGAGTAACACAAGGGCAGAAACTAAGCAAGATTCCTTTCATCAAAGTAGCATGTAAAACCACCAAGAAGGAAGTACTAACAAGCAAGGGATAACAAGCCAAAGATAAAGAACAATATAGTAAGTAGGGGGTGATAATAACAAAGAGGGTTTAGAGTTATATAACCCACCTCAAAGATCACCACAAGGTTTAAGCTCCAAGCTCATGAGATCAAGGTAGAAGAAGATCTCCCAAACTCGATCACCATAACACCTCCAAGGAAGAAGAAACCATAGTTAAGAGGGTTCAAGGAAGAAAGAAAGAAGGTAACAAAGATCCATGGCCGAGAATAAGAAAGGAGAGAAGGAGAGATTCAGAATCACAACTTACTAAGGTAAAGTATGAAGGAAACACCACAAGATTGAGACTTGTTCACCAAGATCCAAGAGAGAAGCTCATCTAGCCCAAGGTCTTCCACCAAGGAGAGGAAACAATAATAGCCAAAAGGATTCTTTTGCATGGAGAGAAAGAGGTATATATACAAGAGGGATGAAAGAGAGATCAAGGGGAAGATGTCACCACCTTAGAAACCTAGGTGACACTTGTCCACTAAGAAAGAGCCACATGCAACACCATGCAATGAAGTGATAAGATCTATGCCTCGCCCACTAAGTCACCTAAGATGATCAAATTTGATACACACATCTACCCTCTTCACAACCAATAGGGGTAAATCCTAGGTACCACAAACTGATATGGTGCATCTCTAGACACCCACAAACTGATAGGACGTCCCTCAAGACACCCACAAATTGATACAAGGCATCTCCAAGGCTCTCAAGCCTGAGACAACACTTCTAGGTGTAAGGCACACCTCAAACATGTGTTCCATATGTCACCAAAGATATTACCAAACAACTAAGATCCAAAAAAGGTGTCCACCTCTTCCTCTCTCTTCTAGATGATGCCAAGAGAGAGAAGAAACAATCTAGAGGAGATATATTGTGGCGTACAGATCACAAAAACATGATTTACTTAAGTGAAAGCGTTCGATAGCAGCAGATTACCGAAAATCACTAAAAAATTAAAACCATTTTATAGAGAGGTCCACACACAGGAAACCTCTTTCACAAAGAACTGGAGTAATTTAATTACATACTAGTTTACAAGTACATGTCATGTATCATCTTTTTCTAAGAATTACAAGCATCAACTGCCCTATTAAACTAAACACATGCAGTATAAAATCTCGAGGCCCCGAGCCAAAATCTCAAAAGCACTAACTACTACTCCGAGGACCTGAGAGTAGAGAGACGACACATATGACTCTATGTACATCTATTCAAGGCATATCAGCCAGTGTCTCCACCTGAGAATTACTACTGTCCTTGCTGCCGCTGTTTCTACCCTTCACCTACTGAAGGATTTCTACCTCCTTGTCTGCGTCCACCTAAAAATGTGGTTCCCACGGGGGTGAGACAATTGTAAATTGCCCCAACGAGAGATATAACTCTCTTCTAGAAACATTATTATTGCAGTTTAATAAGATAATTTTGAACAGAGGAATCATAATTGTTTAACAGTAGTTAATTCATTGTCTAACATATTAGAACATTATTCTTATATAAAGAATTGCAACTATAACCTAATAGAACAACATGTCACTTATCCAATAAGGATTATGTAGAATATGTATAACATTTATCTGCTATACTAAGTAGGATAATATCAACCAATGTTTCTCATATTTCAACTTTATGCAAATACACTACACGGATGATTATATTTTGCACATCATGTGTCAAACTGCAATTAGCTTGCCATGGTATATTGACATATTCACTATAGAGTTATGGCCACAACATATACTCTCTTTAGGCTTAGATCATGTAGCTAATGCCTGGCATTCTTTTGTGGAGTCATGGCCTGTAGCCATACTCTTTTAACAAAGTATTGGGATCTTAATCCCTCATCTCATCAAGTATATTTCCATTTCTTAACAAGTTCATCATCATGATTATAGAATATAGGTATTCAAACCCTTAGTTCATCATAGAATACTTGTTACCACTTATTAGGTTACTTAATACCTTCAGGTCATCTGACCAAGGTAATCATGATTCTTGCTACACAAGCATTCCACATAGTTCACAAAGTTCATATCACCTCTTGTTACCCCTTAATATGCAACAAGGCATATTATGGCTTATAAGGCCCATAAACAATTTCAATAATTAAAACATCATATGGCACACAGGGCTCATTAATTTCAAGTTACCTCTCACTAAGCAACAAAGCATATGAAGGCTTATAAGGCCTATAAATCATTTTCAATATACAAAACATCATAATCCATACCTGGCTATGCTCATCATCTCAACATACCTACATGATTAGTACTTATGATAAAATTTATATATCAGTACCATGCAATACAAGGGTTTTCTTATTACATCCATAACTCATCAATATGTATTTGAGCTTCACATAGGATTACTCTGTGTTAGGAGTTCACATAGAATCACCCTATATTAGGGTTTCACATAGCATTACCATGTATTAGGGTTTCACATAGCATTACCTTGTATTAGGGTTTATTATATCCTATTACCCAATTTAGGGTTAGGATGCACTATTCACATTAGATTAGCATTCATCATGTGCTTTTTCCCAATTTAGGGTTTACTGTAACATTACATAACATCACCCTGGATTAGGGTTTTCCATAAATAACCATTTAGGTTCTCAAGATCATATTATTAATGATCAAGTCCTATTTCATTGCATCACACAACTAAGAGCCAATATTGATAACATAAGTATTCAATAATACTTATTTATTCTCATCATTCATCATTAAATGAATTATCAACACAAAGTATAAGTTTCTCTCTCATCTTTACCAGAATATGATTGTATCAAAGTTTATTGATTTGGATTAACCTTTTCATAAGGCATATTAGCCTACACTTATCAAAGTGCATTACATCTCAATGTAATATTGACATGACACACTTTTGTGTCACTCATCCAAATATATTGGATTTAAAATACATCAAGGTGTATAAATCTTAAGGTGTTGGATGTGATATGTATCATATCTTGATGTATCACTTCCCTCATCACCTTTATCTTACATGAGTTCATCCACTCAGCTTGTATTAGGGTATTTCCCATCCTAATATTTTGTGCACCAGTTCATCACATTTATCATGTAATGTATTGGTCACAAGTCACTTAGTTAGAATATACAACTATTACTGATGATATGGACTCTTCTTTGAGTTAAGGCAATATTGATATAAGGCCATCCATTACCAATCCCTTTAGGTATTTCACCTATCAATATATTAATCACTATTCCATTATTAGGAATAAGGTTTTCCATCTTTATAAATTAAGGTTCACATAACATCTCCCCATATATGGGTTTCACATAGCTTTTCCCTTAATTAGGGTTTCACTTAGCTTTTCCCTAAATTAGGGTTTCACGTAGCTTTGCCCTAAATTAGGGTCAGGGCTCATTAATCTTTTCAATGAGGGTTTCATGATCTCATTATTATGGATCAAACCCTGGTTATATATTTTATTCATAATGAGAGAATCAGGGCTTAATTATGTAAGAATTCCTCTCTCTCTTTCTCTCTCTCTTAAGTACTCCAAGATTGATCTAGGTCAGCTCTTCATTTAAGTACACACAGTTTGGGTTAATCATTATAATCACCTTTGTTTTAAAACATTAATAATCAAGTAGCTAATTGACCTATAATCATATTAGGTGTCCAAATGGTTTGACCAATTGAACCTCAAATGGTCTTGGTCACTTAGACCCCAAACGGGGTTGGTCACTCAAACCTTGAATGGTTTGAAATCGTTTAAGCAAAACAATAATGAAATCGTATGGACAATTCACACTTGAAACCACTTGGGTCTCCAAACGGTTTGGGACCGTTTGGTATCAAACGGTCTTGAGACCATTTTATCCCAAATGGTCTTGAGACCATTTGAACTCAAACGATCTTAAGACCGTTTGGTCCAAACTCTCTCAAACCTGAATGGACCAAAAAGGTCTTCCATCACTTTATCAATTCAGGGTTTCAATCATTAAACCATCTATCAATTGAACTACTGATTTATTCTTCAATTGAACCATTGAATCACCCTTCAATTGGACCTTAAATTAGGGTTTTGAACCCAATTGAACTAGGGTTTATAATTAAGAAACCATCAATTAGGGTTTTGAAATCGAGGAACCATCAATGGTTGACATTGTGCAACTAATTCAATTGAAATCATTGGATCATCCTCAAACCATGACATGACTTGACCTCAAACGGTTTTGAGGTCGTTTGGATGACCTCCAAATGATCTTTAGACTATTTGACCAATCCCATCATTGAAATTTGTGTAATTCAATTAAGGCTGCATCATTGAAATCGATCATCAATTCAGCTATTGATTATATTTCAATTTGATATCACTGGATCTTCAACCATCCAATCATACTCAACCATAGGCCTCCAAACGGTCTTGGTTGACTTCCATACGGTCTTGAGGTCATTTGGATGACCTCCAAACGGTATTGAGACCATTTGGGTTAGTCAACCCAAAAATTAAATCAATCAATTGAGAATTTCAGTACTCAACCCGATTAGGGTTTGCATTTGGTAGATTATCCAATCATGGAACCTCTAGAAACCAAACAATTAAATCTATTAGATCATTATTCAACACATCAGAAACCCCCCTCAAATGGTCAACCCCCTCCATTCGGTCAACCACTCCAAATGATTTGGAACCCAAACCTCCAAACGGTTTGGTGAAACCGATTGGACCAAAATTATGAAACCGTTTGCAATAGATATTTGTGGAGGTGTGTGATTATGATGATGCCATCATCATAAAGCTATAAACCCATGAATCTTTCTAGTATTTTCATGGTGATTGCATCAATCAATCAAATAAAATTTCGAGAATGAAGAAAGGATCAACAATTGATAAAGATATGGAATCAATAACAAAGTTCAAGGGTTCAAGTTATATAACCCGCCTTCAATTGAACTTCAAAGCTTCAACCTCCACATATTTAATGGTGAAAGTAACACCTTCCACTATCCCATGCTCGTCCTTAAGCTTTGAGTGAAAAGGAATGGCTAGAATTGAAGATGGAATGGAGATAAGAAGAAATCATGCATTGATTTTCGATTTCCACCATGGAATCAAGGTGAAAAGAGGTCATGGAGCTTACCAACAGGTTGGGGGTCGTCCTCCTGATCCTCCAAAGCTCCCTTGGTCTTTTTGCAAGAAACGAGTGGAAGTGGCTTCGAAAAAAGCCTCTCAATTGAGTTGTAAAAGGTGTTTTTATAAGAAATTCAATGAGAGAGAAAATATTTTATAAAATCCTTTTAATTCCAAAATTGGTGCCACCTCTCCCCCATAAATTCCTTGCATGAAAAGAAATATTCCCCTCCTTCGAATTCCTCTTCATTATCCATGAATTAAGGAAAAGCAACTTAAGCACCGTAAATCATATAATACTAATATCCCATTTTTAGTGGATATTACTTTTGATTTAACTAATGTGAGTGGGTTCTCCACTCACTTGGATATCTTCGTGCCTTTGCAAGGCACATTCACATCCAACCTTATCTAATTTCAACCATTAACATTTTGGTTGAAGGGCACTTTGATTAACATATTTATTTTTGCATTAATTTGAAGTAAAGTTCCAATTATGCTTAAATCTTGATTATTTTAATATCAAGATTCTCTTTCTTCCAAAATGATTCAAATGAGGCTCCCCTCTCAAATTATATTCTCTACATTATGCCAATAATCATGAGGTACCCTCTTGAAGTGGTATTTTGCATATTGAACCCTAGATTTTGGGTAAATTACACATCACACCAAAACTGGGTTTTAATGCACAAACATTGCTCAACATGCTCTTTCTTGTTATTCAGGCCCCAGAAGCCATACCTCTGCATCATTCTCATTCCTATGATTCTTCAATACTAGAGGAACATTTCACCATGTAACATTTGCAATTAAACCCCTCAACTTGGGTAATTTTCACTTTAGCCCAAAATAAGTAAAACATTATTTCAACATTATTCAAAAAGGACTAAAATTGAAATATAAGTTCCTCTTGAGCCTTAATTACTTTTCAAGAGATAAGAGAAATCATATAATCAACTTTACTAAGAAAAGCATCTAGGTTTAAGCATAACCCATGTCAGGGATGTTACAAATTATAAACCCCTAACAAGGATTTCGTCGCCGAAATCCCAGGAAAAGGAGAGACAGATTTTAATCATTTTTCATACCATCAAGTCTCCACATAACATCATAATGTCATGGAGATACCATAGATCTTTAATCCACATAAATTTCTTCCACACAAGGTTATTCTAAGGGAATAATTTTAGCTTGATCAACTTTTCCACCAATTACAATTGTTCCTTCCATTAGTTCAACCTTATCAATGTTTATGTTTATGCAGAGCATAAACCCCTAACATATGGTGTCCATATTATTTTATGTAACTAGATTGATTTCACAGTTGGCCAATATAGGTAACCAACATACATCATCTATTATTTCTCAGATACCAGAATCCTTACTTTGATATTCATCATGTGTTGAGAACACATCTCATCCTTATCATATTCATTTCTCTGTTGTTACCAATAAAGGTACACATGCACAAGGTATTTCTTTTATTTTAGGACATTGCTTGTTCCATATATCATTATCTTGGATCCAAAGTCCAAAGCAAACATATACTTTTCTAAGTATCATCAACGGATTATTTCTAATCCATGTACATCAAATGTCATAATACTTACTTGATTGTCATGTTGATGAAATGAAGAAACATAAAGGAACATAACCCTATCATTACCCAAGGTTGTTTATCAAAGAGGAAACATATATATATTTAATAGAGGTAATCCACTCAGCAATCCTCTATTTATTTTGGAATGTTCACTTAGAAATCGCTATGTAATTGGGAAAGTTCACTCAGCAATCGCTATGTAATTGGGAAAGTTCACTCAGCAATCCCTATGTAATTGGGAAAGTTCACTCAGCAATCCCTATGTAATTGGGAAAGTTCACTTAGCAATTCCCATGTTATTGGGAAAGTTCACTCAACAATTCCTATTTAGTTGGGAAAGTTCACTTAGCAATTCCTATTTAGTTGGGAAAGTTCACTTAGCAATCCCTACTCAGTGGGAAAGTTCACTTAGTAATTCCTATTTAGTTGGGAAAGTTCACTTAGAAATCTCTATTCAGTTGGGAAAGTTCAGTTAGCAATCCCTATTTAGTTGGGAAAGTTCACTTAGAAGTTCCTATTCAGTTGGGAAAGTTCACTTAGTAGTTCATATTTAGTTGGGAAAGTTCACTTAGCAATCTCTATTTAGTTGGGAAAGTTCACTTAGCAATCCCTATTCGGTTGGGAAAGTTCACTTAGAAATCCCTATTTAGTTGGGAAAGTTCACTTAGTAGTCACTATTCAATTGGGAAAGTTCACTTAGTAATTCCTATTTAGTTGGGAAAGTTCACTTAGCAATCCCTATTCAATTGGGAAAGTTCACTTAGCAATCCCTATGTTATTGGGAAAGTTCACTCAGCAATCCCTATGTAATTGGATAAGTTCATTTAGCAATTGCTATTTAGTTGGGAAGGTTCACTTAGCAATCCCTATGTTATTGGGAAAGTTCACTCAACAATCCCTATGTAATTGGGAAAGTTCACTCAGCAATTCCTATTTAGTTTCATTATACTCACTAGATTGTTTCAGAATGACTACTTGATCAGAGTAATCATAAAGATAACAATCTAAGAGTTCCATACTTGCCTTATCACCAATAATCATATACCTGGCCAGGGTATACAAGTATTGAGATTAGGTAGTATGCACTTTATTTACTATCATGTTCCTCACTTTTCATATCATTATACACACATGATTTTTCATTCCTGGATTTTCTTCAGGCATCACTTCTATATCTCATCTTTTATCACACAGATAAGAGAGATTATAAAGCATTTTAAGGAATACTGAGTAAAATGTAAATTCTCATCTTCCTTGTGTCATTATAGGACTACTTTCTTATTTTTAACACATAGAATCATGTAATGAATTATCAGAATGAATCTATTTCATCTGACCTGTCACAACCCAAGGGTTGACTATTGCATCAGATTGATTCATTGCTTAGAACCTCGTAGTTATTGGTTGTTGACCCTGTGCTTGATTGTTAGGTGTTGATGAACCAGCTCGGGACGCTTGTCCATGTCCTCTATTGTTATTAGAAGACTGCCTCCTTTGTGAGCCTTGCTGATTCTGCCTTGGAGGTAAAGTCACCATTGAATTCTCGTCTGGACAATCCTTTGCTAGATGTCCTGGTTGTCTACATTGGTAACAAACCCTGGTCACAAAATAGGGTATGTGAGATCCAGTCACTAATGTTGATGCTATGTCGGGGGCTCTACTTAGAGAAATACTACGGTCCCTACCCCTACTAGACATCCATTGCATCTCGGTATGGAATCTCGATGGTGCTGCCGATGTAGAAAATCTCGACTTCTTAAAACTTTTGGATCTTTATCCTTGAGAGTGAGTGTACACATTCTTACCACTGGTATGTCGTTTCTCGATTTGAGACATCTCTATCCTCCTTACCGACTCCACAAAGGTGGAAAACCTCTCCCTATTCTCTAAAGCAGACACAGGAGTGGTCAGTTCAGCGTTCAACCCCTTCTCAAAATGTCAAATTCTTTCATCATCATAACTGCCATATGCAGACAAAACCGCAACAACTCCATGAACTTAGCTTCATATTCGTTAGCATTCAGTTGTCCTTGTCTGATCCTCTCAAATAGAGAGATCTTCTCATCTAGATACGTCTTAGGGAAATATCTACTGACGAATTCTCGTCGGAATACCTCCCATCCAACTTTTTCACCTGGCCTCTTGTCTTCTTCTATAATCCACTAGTGACGAGGACTCCCTTTTAGGAGGTACACTGCATGTCTTAACTTCTCGGCTTCCAGAATATCAAGGATCCTGAAAGACTTCTCCAGCTCTGTCAGCCATAAATTAGCATCTATTGGATCAGTTGTACCAGCATAATCTATGGCTCCAACCCGGCGAAGTCTCTCAAAATGCTTGCCGGATCCATACCCCTCATGGTGGGATGGTGCCCTAGGTGTAGGTGGTGGCATCCTATCAGCCATATGTATCATAGTTGCCATAAAATGGCCGAATAGGGTATGCAAGGCTGGATTCTCTAATGCAGCTTGATCAAGATGAGGAATCTCAAGAACTGGTTCCTCCCTAACTTGATCCCTTGCACCTTTTTTTGGTGCAGCAACACTGCTCTCAACAACATATTCATCATGTGATCTAGATATCTTCACGTTCTTCTTCTCCTATATGAGTAGAAGACACTATCAGATAAACTGAAAGACACTAGAACAGACTCAACAACCTTAATCCTATGTCTCTGTAGACTTAGCAAACCTAGAGCCCTGATACCACTAAATTGTGGCGTACAGATCACAAAAACATGATTTACTTAATCGAAAGCGTTCGTTAGCAGTGGATTACCGAAAATCACTAAAAATTTGAAACCATTTTATAGAGAGGTCCACACATAGGAAAACTCTTTCAAAAAGAACTGGATTAATTTAATTACATACTAGTTTACAAGTACATGTCCTGTATCATCTTTTTATGAGAATTACAAGCATCAACTGCCATGTTAAACTAAATACAGGTAGTATAAAATCTCGATGCACTGAACCAAAATCTCAAAACCACTAACTACTACTCCGAGGACCTAAGAGTACAGAGACAACACATAGGACTCTATGTACATCTATTCAAGGCATATCATCCAGTGTCTCCACCTGAGAATTCACTACGGTCCCTGCTGTTGTTGTTGCTTCCCTTCACCTACTGAAGGATTCCTGCCTCCTCGTCTGCGTCTACCTAAAAACGTGGTTCCCATGGGGGTGAGACAATTGTAAATTGCCCCAGCGAGAGATATAACTCTCCGCCAGAAACATTATTATTGTAGTTTAATAAGATAAATCTGAATAGAGGAATCATAATTGTTTAACATTAGTTAATTAATTGTCTAACATATTAGAACATAATTCTTATCTAAAGCATTGCATCTATAACCTAATAGAGCAGCATGTCACTTATCCAATAAGGATTATGTATAACATGTATAACATTTATCTGCTATACTAAGCAGGATAATATCAACCAATGTTTCTCATATTTCAACTTTATGCAAATACACTACACGACTGATTATATTTTACATATCATGTGTCAAACTACAATTAGCTTGCCAGCGTATATTGACATCTTCACTATAGAGTTATAGCCGCAACATATACTCTCTTCAGGCTTAGATCACATAGCTAATGTCTGGCATTGTTTTGTGGAGTCATGGCCTGTAGCCATACTCTTTTAACAAAGTATTAGGATCTTTATCCCTCATCTCATCAAGTACATTTCCATTTCTTAACAAGTTCATCATCATGATTATAGAATATAGGTATTCAAACCCTTAGTTCATCATAGAATACTTGTTACCACTAATGAGGTAACTTAATACCTTCAGGTCATCTGACCAAGGTAATCATGATTCTTGCTACACAAGCATTCCACATAGTTCACAAAGTTCATATCACCTCTTGTTACCCCTTAATAGGCAATGAGGCATATTATGGCTTATAAGGCCCATAAACAATTTCAATAATTAAAACATCATATGGCACACAGGGCTCATTAATTTTAGGTTACCTCTCACTAAGCAACAAAGCATATGAAGGCTTATAAGGCCTATAAAACATTTTCAATATACAGAGCATCATAACCCATACCTGGCTATGCTCATCATCTCAACATACCTGCATGATTAGTACTCATGATAACAATTATATATCAGTACCATGCAATACAAGGGTTTTCTTATTACATCCATAACTCATCAATCTGTATTTGAGCTTCACATAGGATTACTCTGTGTTTGGACTTCACATAGAATCACCTTGTATTAGGGTTTCACATAGCATTACCCTGTATTAGGGTTTCACATAACATTACCCTGTATTAGGGTTTATTATATCCTATTACCCAATTTAGGGTTAGGATGCACTATTCACATCAGATTAGGGTTCATCATGTCCTTTTTCCCAATTTAGGGTTTACTGTAACATTACATAACATCACCCTGGATTAGGGTTTTCCATAAATAACCATTTAGGTTCTCAAGATCATATTATTAATGATCAAGTCCTATTTCATTAATTCACATAGCTAGGAGCCAATATTGATAACATAAGTATTCAATCATACTTATTTATTCTCATCATTCATCATTAAATGAATTATCAACACAAAGTATGAGTTTCTCTCTCATCTTTACCAGAATATGATTGTATCAAATTTTATTGATTTGGATTAACCTTTTCCTAAGGCATATTAGCCTACACTTATCAAAGTGCATTACATCTCATTGTAACAATTGAAATGACACACTTCATGTGTCACTCATCCAAATATATTGGATTTAAAATACATCAAGGTGTATAAATCTTAAGGTGTTGGATGTGATATGTATCATATCTTGATGTATCAATTCCCTCATCACCTTTATCTTACTTGAGTTCATCCACTTAGCTTGTATTAGGGTATTTCCCATTCTAATACTTTATGCACCAGTTCATCACATTTATCATGTAATGTATTGGTCATAAGTTACTTAGTTAGAGTAAACAACTATTACTGATGATATGGGCTCTTCTTTGAGTTAAGGCAATATTGATATAAGGACATCCATTACCAATCCCTTTAGGTATTTCACCTATCAATATATTAATCACTATTCCATTATTAGGAATAGGGTTTTTCCATCTTTATAAATTAAGGTTCACATAACATCTCCCCATATATGGGTTTCACATTGCTTTTCCCTTAATTAGGGTTTCACTTAGCTTTGCCCTAAATTAGGGTTTCACATAGCTTTGCCCTAAATTACGGTCAGGGCTCATTAATCTTTTCAATGAAGGTTTCATGATCTCATTATTATGGATCAAACCCTGGTTACATATTTTATTCATAATGAGATAATTAGGGCTTAATTATGTAAGCATTCCTCTCTCTCTTTCTCTCTCTCTTAAGTACTCCAAGATTGATCTAGGTTAGCTCTTCATTTAAGTACACATAGTTAGGGTTAATCATTATAATCACCTTCGTTTTACAACATTAATAATAAAGTAGATAATTGACCTTTAATCATATTAGTTGTCCAAATGGTTTGACCAATTGAACCTCAAATGGTCTTGGTCACTTAGACCCCAAACTGTGTTGGTCACTCAGACCTTGAATGGTTTGAAATCATTTAAGCAAAACAATAATGAAACTGTGTGAACAATTCACACTGGAAACCACTTGGGTCTCCAAACGGTCTCGAGACCGTTTGGACTCAAACGGTCTTAAGACTGTTTGGTCCAAACTCTCTCAAAACTGAATGGACCAAAAAGGTCTTCCATCACTTTATCAATTTAGGGTTTCAATCATTAAACCATCTATCAATTGAACTACTGATTTATTCTTCAATTGAACCATTTAATCACCCTTCAATTGGACCTTCAATTAGGGTTTTGAACCCAATTGAACTAGGGTTTATAATCAAGAAACCATCAATTAGGGTTTTGAAATCGAGGAACCATCAATGGTTGACATTTTGGAACTAATTCAATTGAAATCATTGGATCATCATCAAACCTTGACAAGACCTGACCTCAATCGTTCTTGATGTCGTTTGGATGACCTCCAAATCATCTTGAGACCATTTGACCCATCCCATCATTGAAATTTTTGCAATTCAATTAAGGTTGCATCATTAAAATCGATCATCAATTGAGCTATTGATTATATTTCAATTTGATATCACTGGATCTTCAACCATCCAATCATACTCAACCATAGACCTCCAAACGGTCTTGGTTGAATTCCAAACGGTCTTGAGGTCGTTTGGATGATGTCCAAATGGTCTTGAGACCATTTAGGTTAGTCAACACAAAAATTAAATCAATCAATTGAGAATTTCAGCACTCAACCCGATTAGGGTTTGCATTTGGTAGATTGTCCAATCATGGAACCTTTAGAAACCAATCAATTAAATCTATTAGATCATTAATCAACACATCAGAAACCCCCCTCAAATGGTAAACCCCCTCCATTCGGTCAACCACTCCAAACGGTTTGCAATCTATTTGGTCTCCAAACGGTTTGGTGAAACCGATTGGGCCAAAATTATGAAACCGTTTGCAATATATAATTGTGGAGGTGTGTGATTATGATGATTTCATCATCATCAAGCTATAAACCCATGAAGCTTTCTGTGATTTTCATGGTGATTGCATCAATCAATCAAATAAAATTTTGAGAATGAAGAAAAGATCAACAATTGATAACGATATGGAATCAATAACAAAGTTCAAGGGTTCAAGTTATATAACCCGCCTTCAATTTTGCTTCAAAGCTTCAACCTCCACGTCTTTAATGGTGAAAGAAACACCTTCCACTATCCCAAGCTCGTCCTTAATCTTTGAGTGAAAAGGAATGGCTAGAATTGAAGATGGAATGGAGATAAGAAGAAACCATGCATTGATTTTTGATTTCCACCATGGAATCAAGGTGAAAAGAGGTCATGGAGCTTACCAATAGGTTGGGGGCCATCCTCATGATCCTCCAAAGCTCCCTTGGTCGTTTTGCAAGCAAAGAGTGGAAGTGGTTTCAAAAAAGCCTCTCAATTGAGTTGTAAAAGGTGTTTTTATAAGAAATTCAATAAGAGAGAAAATATTTTATAAAATCCTTTAAATTACAAAATTGGTGCCACCTCTCCCCCATAAATTCCTTGCATGCAAATTCATATTCCCCTCCTTCGAATTCCTCTATATTATTCATGAATTAAGGAAAAGCAAATTAAGCACCTTAAAACATATAATACTAATATCCCATTTTTAGTGGATATTACTTTTGATTTAACTAATGTGAGTGGATTCTCCACTCACTTGGATATCTTCGTGCCTTTGCAAGTCACATGCTCGTCCAACCTTATATAATTTCAACCATTACCATTTTGGTTGAAGGGCACTTCGATTAACATATTTATTTTTGCATTAATTTGAAGTAAAGTTCCAATTATGCTTAAATCTTGATTATTTTAATATCAAGATTCGCTTTCTTCCAAAATGATTCAAATGAGGCGCCCCTCTCAAATTATTTTCTCTACATGATGCCAAGAATAATGAGGGACCCTCTTGAAGTGGTATTTTTCATATTGAACCCTATATTTTGGGTAAATTACACATTACACCAAAACTAGGTTTTAATGCACAAACATTGCTCAACAGGCTCTTTCTTATTATTCAGGCCCCTACAAGCCATACCTATGCATCATTCTCATTCTTATGATTCTTAAATATGAAAGGAACATTTCACCATGTAACATTTGCAATTTAACCCCTTAACTTGGGTAATTTGCACTTTAGCCCAAAACAAGTAAAACATTATTTCAACATTATTCAAAAAGGACTAAAATTGAAATATAAGTTCCTCTTGAGCCTTAATTACTTTTCAAGAGATAAGAGAAAGCATATAATAAACTTTATTAAGCAAAACATCTAGGTTTAAGCATAACCCAGGCCAGGGATGTTACAAATTATAAACCCCTAACAAGGATTTTGTCCCCGAAATCCCAGGAAAAGGAGAGATAGATTTTAATCATTTATCATACCATCAAGTCTCCACATAACATCTTAATGTCATGGAGATACCATAGATCTTTAATCCACACAAAGTTCTTCCACACAGGGTTATTCTAAGGGAATATTTTTAGCTTGATCAACTTTTCCACCAATTACAATTGTTCCTTCCATTAGTTCAACCTTATCAATGTTTATGTTTATGCAGAGCATAAACCCCTAACATATGGTGTCCATATTATTTTATGTAACTAGATTGATTTCACAGTTGGCCGATATAGGTAACCAACATAAATCATCTATTATTTCTCAGATACCGAAATCCTTACTTTGGTATTCATCATATGTGTTGAGAACACATCTCATCCTTATCATATACATTTCTCTGTTGTTACCACCAAAGGTAGACATGAACAAGGTATT
The DNA here is from genome assembly GCA_963693085.1 of Alisma plantago-aquatica. Lineage (NCBI taxonomy): Eukaryota > Viridiplantae > Streptophyta > Magnoliopsida > Alismatales > Alismataceae > Alisma > Alisma plantago-aquatica. The sequence continues at coordinate 1,103,247,628 of OY856413.1, read as the reverse complement.
TATTTTATTTTAGGACATTGCTTGTTCAATATATCATTATCTTGGATCCAAAGTCCAAAGCAAACATATACTTTTCTAAGTATCATCAACGAATTATTTCTAATCCATGTACATCAAATGTCATAATACTTACTTGATTGTCATGTTGATGAAATGAAGAAACATAAAAGAACATACCCCTATCATTACCCAAGGTTGTTTATCAAAGAGGAAACATATATATTTAACAGAGGTAATCCACTCAACAATCCTTTATTTGTTTGGGAAAGTTCACTTAGCAATCGCTATGTAATTGGGAAAGTTCACTCAGCAATCCCTATGTAATTGGGAAAGTTCACTCAGCAATCCCTATGTAATTGGGAAAGTTCACTCAGCAATCCCTATGTAATTGGGAAAGTTCACTCAGCAATCCCTATGTAATTGGGAAAGTTCACTTAGCAATCCCTATGTTATTGGGAAAGTTCACTCAGCAATTCCTATTTAGTTGGGAAAGTTCACTTAGCAATTCCTATTTAGTTGGGAAAGTTCACTTAGCAATCCCTACATAGTTGGTAAAGTTCACTTAGTAATTCCTATTTAGTTGGGAAAGTTCACTTAGCAATCCCTATTCAGTTGGGAAAGTTCACTTAGCAATCCCTAATTAGTTGGGAAAGTTCACTTACCAGTCCCTATTCAGTTGGGAAAGTTCACTTAGCAATTCCTATTTAGTTGGTAAAGTCCACTTAGCCGTCCCTATTCAGTTGGGAAAGTTCACTTAGCAATCCCTATTCAGTTGGGAAAGTTCACTTAGCAATCCCTATTTAGTTGGGAAAGTTCACTTAGTAGTCCCTATTCAGTTGGGAAAGTTCACTTAGTAATTCCTATTTAGTTGGGAAAGTTCACTTAGCAATCCCTATTCAGTTGGGAAAGTTCACTTAGAAATCCCTATGTTATTGGGAAAGTTCACTCAGCAATCCCTATGTAATTGGGAAAGTTCACTTAGCAATTCCTATTTAGTTGGGAAGGTTCACTTAGAAATCCCTATGTTATTGGGAAAGTTCACTCATCAATCCCTATGTAATTGGGAAAGTTCACTTAGCAATTCCTATTTAGTTTCATTATACTCACTAGATTGTTTCAGAATGACTACTTGATCAGAGTAATCAGAAAGATAACAATCTAAGAGTTCCATACTTGCCCTATCTCCAATAATCATATACCTGGCCATGGTATACAAGTATTTAGATTAGGTAGTATGCACTTTATTTACTATCATGTTCCTCACTTTTCATATCATTATACACACATGATTTTTCATTCCTGGATTTTCTTCAGGCATCACTTCTATATCTCATCTTTTATCACACAGATAAGAGAGATTATAAAGCATTTTAAGGAATACTGAGTAAAATGTAAATTCTCATCTTCCGTGTGTCCTTATAGGACTAGTCATAGGAAGTTCAAAAACAACTACTTTCTTATTTTTAACACATAGAATCATCAAATGAAATATTAGAATGAATCTATTTCATCTGACCTGTCACAACCCGAGGGTTGACTATTGCATCAGATTGATTCATTGCATAGAACCTCACAGTTGTTGCTTGTTGACCCTGTGCTTGATTGTTAGGTGTTGATGAACCAGCTCGGGATGCTTGTCCATGTCCTCTATTGTTATTAGAATACGACCTCCTTTGTGAGCCTTGCTGATTCTGCCTTGGAGGTAGAGTCCCATTGAATTCCCGTCTGGACAATCCTTTGCTAGATGTCCCGGTTATCTACATTGGTAACAGACCCTGGTCGCAAAATAGGGTCTGTGAGATCCAGTCACTGATGTTGATTCTATGTCGGGGGCTCTACTTAGAGCAATACTACGGTCCCTATCCCTACTTGACGTCCATTGCGTCTGGGTATGGAATCTCGATGGTGTTTTCGATGCAGAAAATCTCGGCTTCTTAAAACTTTTGGATCTTTGTACTTGAGACTGATTGTACACATTCTTACCACTGGTCTGTCGTTTATCGATTGCAGACCTCTCTATCCTCCTTACCAACTCCACAAAGGCGGCAAACCTCTCCCTGTTCTCTAAAGCAGACACAGGAGTGGTTACTTCAACGTTCAACCCCTTCTCAAAATGCCGAATTCTTTCCTCATCATTAACTGCCATATGCAGACAAAACTGCAACAACTCTATGAACTTAGCTTCATATTCACTAACATTCATTTGCCCTTGTATGATCCTCTCAAATAGAGAGATCTTCTCATCTAGATACGTCTTACAAAAATATCTACTGACGAATTCTCGTCGGAATACCTCCCATCCAACTTTTTCACCTGGCCTCTTGTCTTCTTCTATAATCCACTAGTGACCAGGACTCCCTTTTAGGAGGTACAGTGCATGTCTTAACTTTTCGGCTTCAGGAATATCAAGGATCCTAAAAGACTTCTCCAGCTCCGTCAGCCATAATTCAACATCTACTGGATTAGTTGTACCAACATAATCTATGGCTCCAACCCGGCGAAGTCTCTCAAAATTGTTGCCGGATCCATACCCCTCATGGTGGGATGGTGCCCTAGGTGTAGGTGGTGGCATCCTATCATCCATATGTATCATAGTTGCCATAAACTAGCCAAACCGGGTATGGAAGGCTGGATTCTCTAATGCAGCTTGATCCAGATGAGGAATCTCAAGTACTGGTTCCTCCCTAGCTTGATCCCTTGCACCTTTTCCTGGTGTAGCAACACTTCTCTCAGCAGCGTGTTCATCATGTGATCCAGATATCTTCAAGTTCTTCTTCTCCTATATGAGTAGAAGACACTATCAGATAAACTGAAAGACACTAGAACAAACTCAACAACCTTAATCCTATGTCTCTATAGACTTAGCGAACCTAGAGCTCTGATACTACTAAATTGTGGCGTACAGATCACAAAAACATGATTTACTTAAGAGAAAGCGTTCGTTAGCAGTGGATTACCGAAAATCACTAAAAATTTAAAACCATTTTACAGAGAGGTCCACACATAGGAAAACTCTTTCAAAAAGAACTAGAGTAATTTAATTACATACTAGTTTACAAGTACTTGTCTTGTATCATCTTTTTCTGAGAATTACAAGCATCAACTACCTTGTTAAACTAAATACAGGCAGTATAAAATCTTGAGGCACTGAGCCAAAATCTCAAAAGCACTAACTACTACTCCGAGGACCTGAGAGTACAGCGACGACACAAAGGACTCTATGTACATCTATTCAAGGCATATCAGCCAGTGTCTCCACCTGAGAATTCACTACTGTCCCTGCTGTTGTTGTTTTTTCCCTTCACCTACTGAAGGATTCCTACCTCCTCGTCTGCATCCACCTAAAAATGTGGTTCCCATGGAAGTGAGACAATTGTAAATTGCCCCAGTGAGAGATATAACTCTCCTCCAGAAACATTATTATTGTAGTTTAATAATATAAATCTGAATAGAGGAATCATAATTGTTTCACAGTAGTTAATTACTTCTCTAACAGATTAGAACATTATTCTTATCTAAAGCATTGCAGCTATAACCTAATAGAGCAGCATGTCACTTATCCAATAAGGATTATGTAGAACATGTATAACATTTATCCACTATACTAAGCAGGATAATATCAACCAATGTTTCTCGTATTTCAACTTTATGCAAATACACTACACGACTGATTATATTTTACACATCATGTGTCAAACTGCAATTAGCTTGCCAGGGTATATTGACATCTTCACTATAGAGTTATAGCCGCAGCATATACTCTCTTCAGGCTTAGATCACATAGCTAATGTCTGGCATTGTTTTATGGAGTCATGGCCTGTAGCCATACTCTTTTAACAAAGTAATGGGATCTTAATCCCTCATCGCATCAAGTACATTTCCATTTCTTAACAAGTTCATCATCATGATTATAGAATATATGTATTCAAACTCTTAGTTCATCATAGAATACTTGTTACCACTAATGAGGTAACTTAGTACCTTCAGGTCATCTGACCAAGGTAATCATGATTCTTGCTACATAAGCATTCCACATAGTTCATAAAGTTCATATCACCTCTTGTTACCCCTTAATAGGCAACAAGGCATATTATGGCTTATAAGGCCCATAAACAATTTCAATAATTAAAACATCATATGGCACACAGGGCTCATTAATTTCAGGTTACCTCTCACTAAGAAACAAAGCATATGAAGGCTTATAAGGCCTATAAAACATTTTCAATATATAGAGCATCATAACCCATACCTAGCTATGGTCATCATCTCAACATACCTGCATGATTAGTACTCATGATAACAATTATATAGCAGTACAATGCAATACAAGGGTTTTCTTATTACATCCATAACTCATCAATCTATATTTGAGCTTCACATAGGATTACTCTGTGTTTGGACTTCACATAGAATCACCTTGTATTACAGTTTCACATAGCATTACCCTATATTAGGGTTTCACATAACATTACCCTGTATTAGGGTTTATTATATCCTATTACCCAATTTAGGGTTAGGATGCACTATTCACATCAGATTAGGGTTCATCATGTCCTTTTTCCCAATTTAGGGTTTACTGTAACATTACATAACATCACCCTGGATTAGGGTTTTCCATAAATAACCATTTAGGTTCTCAAGATCATATTATTAATGATCAAGTCCTATTTCATTGCTTCACACAGCTAGGAACCAATATTGATAACATAAGTATTCAATCATACTTATTTATTCTCATCATTCATCATTAAATGAATTATCAAAAAAAAGTATGAGTTTCTCTCTCATCTTTACCAGAATATGATTGTATCAAAGTTTATTGATTTGGATTAACCTTTTCATAAGGCATATTAGCCTACACATATCAAAGTGCATTACATCTCAATGTAACAATTGACATGACACACTTCATGTGTCACTCATCCAAATATATTGGATTTAAAATACATCAAGGTGTATAAATCTTAAGGTGCTGGATATGATATGTATCATATCTTGATGTATCACTTCCCTCATCACCTTTATCTTACTTGAGTTCATCCACTTAACTTGTATTAGGGTATTTCCCATCCTAATACTTTATGCACTAGTTCATCACATTTATCATGTAATGTATTGGTCATAAGTCACTTAGTTAGAATATACAACTATTAGTGATGATATGGACTCTTCTTTGAGTTAAGGCAATATTGATATAAGGACATCCATTACCAATCCCTTTAGGTATTTCACCTATCAATATATTAATCACTATTCCATTATTAGGAATAGGGTTTTCCATCTTTATACATTAAGGTTCACCTAACATCTCCTCATATATTGGTTTCACATAGCTTTTCCCTTAATTAGGGTTTCACTTAGCTTTGTCCTAAATTAGGGTTTCACATAGCTTTGCCCTAAATTAGGGTCATGGCTCATTAATCTTTTCAATGAGGGTTTCATGATCTAATTATTATGGATCAAACCCTGGTTACATATTTTATTCATAATGAGAGAATTAGGGATTAATTATGTAAGCATTTCTCGCTCTCTTTCTCTCTCTCTTAAGTACTCCAAGATTGATCTAGGTCAGCTCTTCATTTAAGTACACACAGTTAGGGTTAATCATTATAATCACCTTTGTTTTACAACATTAATAATCAAGTAGATAATTGACCTTTAATCATATTAGGTGTCCAAATGGTTTGACCAATTGAACCTCAAATGGTCTTGGTCACTTAGACCCCAAACGGTATTGGTCACTCAGACCTTGAATGGTTTGAAATCATTTAAGCAAAAAAATAATGAAACCATGTGGACAATTCACACTTGAAACCACTTGGGTCTCCAAATGGTCTTGAGACCGTTTGGACTCAAACGGTCTTAAGACCGTTTGGTCCAAACTCTCTCAAAACCGAATGGACCAACAAGGTCTTCCATCACTTTATCAATTCAGGGTTTCAATCATTAAACAATATATCAATTGAACTACTGATTTATTCTTCAATTGAACCATTGAATCACCCTTCAATTGGACCTTCAATTAGGGTTTTTAACCAAATTGAACTAGGGTTTATAATCAAGAAACCATCAATTAGGGTTTTGAAATCGAGGAACCATCAATGGTTGACATTGTGGAACTAATTCAATTGAAATCATTGGATCATCATCAAACCTTGACATGACCTGACCTCAATCGGTCTTGAGGTCGTTTGGATGGCCTCCAAATGATCTCGAGACCGTTTGACCCATCCCATCATTAAAATTTTTGCAATTCAATTAAGGTTGCATCATTGAAATCAATCATCAATTGAGCTATTGATTATATTTCAATTTGATATCACTGGATATTCAACCATGCAATCATACTCAACCATAGACCTCCAAATGGTCTTGGTTGACTTCCAAATGGTCTTGAGGTCGTTTGGATGATGTCCAAATGGTCTTGAGACCATTTGGGTTAGTCAACCGAAAAATTAAATCAATCAATTGAGAATTTCAGCACTCAACCCGATTAGGGTTTGCATTTGGTAGATTATCCAATCATGGAACCTTTAGAAACCCATCAATTAAATCTATTAGATCATTATTCAACATATCAGAAACCCCCCTCAAATGGTCAACCCCCTCCATTCAGTCAACCACTCCAAACAGTTTGGAACCCAAACCTCCGAACAGTTTGCAAACTATTTGGTCTCCAAACGGTTTGGTGAAACCGATTGGACTAAAATTATGAAACCGTTTGCAATATATATTTGTGGAGGTGTGTGCTTATGATGATGTCATAATCATCAAGCTATAAACCCATGAAGCTTTCTGTGATTTTCATGGTGATTGCATCAATCAATCAAATAAAATTTTGAGAATGAAGAAAAGATCAACAATTGATAACGATATGGAATCAATAACAAAGTTCAAGGGTTCAAGTTATATAACCCGCCTTCAATTGAGCTTCAAAGCTTCAACCTACATGTCTTTAATGGTGAAAGCAACACCTTCCACTATCCCAAGCTCGTCCTCAATCTTTGAGTGAAAAGGAATGGCTAGAATTGAAGATGGAATGGAGATAAGAAGAAATCATGCATTGATTTTCGATTTCCACCATGGAATCAAGGTGAAAAGAGGTCACAGAGCTTACCAATAGGTTGGGGGTCATCCTCCTGATCCTCAAAATCTCCCTTGGTCGTTTTGCAAGCAAAGAGTGGAAGTGGTTTTGAAAAACGCCTCTCAATTGAGTTGTAGAAGGTGTTTTTATAAGAAATTCAATGAGAGAGAAAATATTTTATAAAATCCTTTAAATTCCAAAATTGGTGCCACCTCTCCCCCATAAATTCCTTGCATGCAAATACATCTTCCCCTCCTTCTAATTCCTCTTCATTATCCATGAATTTAGGAAAAGCAAATTAAGCACCTTAAATCATATAATACTAATATCCCATTTTGAGTGGATATTACTTTTGATTTAACTAATGTGAGTGGGTTCTCCACTCACTTGGATATCTTAGTGCCTTTGAAAGGCACATGCTCTTACAAAATTATATAATTTCAACCATTACCATTTTGGTTGAAGGTCACTTTGATTAACATATTTATTTTTGCATTAATTTGAAGTAAAGTTCCAATTATGCTTAAATCTTGATTATTTTTAATATCAAGATTCTCTTTCTTCCAAAATGATTCAAATGAGGCGCCCCTCTCAAATTAATTTGTCTAAATGATGACAAGAATCATGAGGGACCCTCTTGAAGTGGTATTTTGCATATTGAACCCTAGATTTTGGGTAAATTACACATTACACCAAAACTAGGTTTTAATGCACAAACATTGCTCAACAGGCTCTTTCTTATTATTAAGGCCCCTACAAGCCATACCTCTGCGTCATTCTCATTCTTATGATTCTTCAATACTAAAGGAACATTTCACCATGTAACATTTGCAATATAACCCCTCAACTTGGGTAATTTGCACTTTAGCCCAAAACAAGTAAAACATTATTTCAACATTATTCAAAAAGGACTAAAATTGAAATATAAGTTCCTCTTGAGCCTTAATTACTTTTCAAGAGATAAGAGAAAGCATATAATCAACTTTATTAAGAAAAACATCTAGGTTTAAGCATAACCTAGGCCAGGGATGTTACAAATTATAAACCCCTAACAAGGATTTCGTCCCCAAAATCCTAGGAAAAGGAGAGATAGATTTTAATCATTTATCATACCATCAAGTCTCCACATAACATCTTAATGTCATGGAGATACCATATATCTTTAATCCACACAAAGTTCTTCCACACAGGGTTATTCTAAGGGAATATTTTTAGCTTGATCAACTTTTCCACCAATTACAATTGTTCCTTCCATTAGTTCAACCTTATCAATGTTTATGTTTATGCAGAGCATAAACGCCTAACATATGGTGTCCATATTATTTTATGTAAATAGATTGATTTCACAGTTGGCCAATATATGTAACCAACATAAATCATTTATTATTTCTCAGATACCAAAATCCTTACTTTGGTATTCATCATCATGTGTTGAGAACACATCTCATCCTTATCATATTCATTTCTCTGTTGTTACCACCAAAGGTACACATGAACAAGGTATTTCTTTTATTTTAGGACATTGCTTGTTCCATATATCATTATCTTGGATCCAAAGTCCAAAGCAAACTGATACTTTTCTAAGTATCATCAACGGATTATTTCTAATCCATGTACATCAAATGTCATAATACTTACTTGATTGTCATGTTGATGAAATGAAGAAACATAAAGGAACATACCCCTATCATTACCCAAGGTTGTTTATCAAAGAGGAAACATATATATTTAATAGAGGTAATCCACTCAGCAATCCTTTATTTGTTTGTGAAAGTTCACTTAGCAATTGCTATGTAATTGGGAAAGTTCACTCAGCAATCCCTATGTAATTGGGAAAGTTCACTCAGCAATCCCTATGTAATTGGGAAAGTTCACTCAGCAATCCCTATGTAATTGGGAAAGTTCACTTAGCAATCCCTATATTATTGGGAAAGTTCACTCAACAATTCCTATTTAGTTGGGAAAGTTCACTTAGCAATTCCTATTTAATTGGAAAAGTTCACTTAGCAATCCCTTTGGGAAAGTTCACTTAGTAATTCCTATTTAGTTGGGAAAGTTCACTTAGCAATCCCTATTCAGTTGGGAAAGTTCACTTAGCAATCCCTATTTAGTTGGGAAAGTTCACTTACCAGTCCCTATTCAGTTGGGAAAGTTCACTTAGCAATTCCTATTTAGTTGGGAAAGTTCACTTAGCAATCCCTATTCAGTTGGGAAAGTTCACTTAGCAATCCCTATTCAGTTTAGAAAGTTCACTTAGGAATCCCTATTTAGTTGGGAAAGTTCACTTAGCAGTCCCTATTCATTTGGGAAAGTTCACTTAGTAATTCCTATTTAGTTGGGAAAGTTCACTTAGCAATCCCTATTCAGTTGGGAAAGTTCACTTAGCAATCCCTATGTTATTGGGAAAGTTCACTCAGCAATCCCTATGTAATTGGGAAAGTTCACTTAGCAATTCCCATTTAGTTGGGAAGGTTCACTTAGCAATCCCTATGTTATTGGGAAAGTTCACTCAGCAATCCCTATGTAATTGGGAAAGTTCACTCAGCAATCCCTATGTAATTGGGAAAGTTCACTTAGCAATTCATATTTAGTTTCATTATATTCACTCGATTGTTTCAGAATGACTACTTGATCAGAGTAATTAGAAAGATAACAATCTAAGAGTTCGAAACTTGCCATATCTCTAATAATCATATACCTGGCCATGGTATACAAGTATTGAGATTAGGTAGTATTCACTTTATTTACTATCATGTTCCTCACTTTTCATATCATTATACACACATAATTTTTCATTCCTGGATTTTCTTTAGGCATCACTTCTATATCTCATCTTTTATCACACAGATAAGAGAGATTATAAAGCATTTTAAGGAATACTGAGTAAAATGTAAATTCTCATCTTCCTTGTGTCCTTATAGGACTAGTCAGAGGAAGTTCAAAAACAACTACTTTCTTATTTTTTAACACATAGAATCATGAAATGAAATATCAGAATGAATCTATTTCATCTGACATGTCACAACCCATGGGTTGACTATTGCATCAGATTGAGTCATTGCATAGAACCTCACAGTTGCTGGTTGTTGACCTTGTGCTTGATTATTAGGTGTTGATGAACCAGCTTGGGATGCTTGTCCACGTCCTCTATTGTTATTAGAATACTGCCTCCTTTGTGAGCCTTGTTGATTCTGCCTTGGAGGTAGAGTCACCATTGAATTCCCGTCTGGACAATCCTTTGCTAGATGTCCCGGTTGTCTACATTGGTAACAGACCGTGGTCACAAAATAGGGTTTGTGAGATCCAGTCACAGATGTTGATGCTATGACAGGGGCTCTTCTTAGAGAAATACTATGGTCCCTACCCCTACTTGACATCCATTGAGTCTGGGTATGGAATCTCGATGGTGCTACCGATGTAGAAAATCTCAGCTTCTTAAAACTTTTGGATCTTTGTCCTTGAGATTGAGTGTACACCTTCTTACCACTAGTCTGTCGTTTCTCGATTTCAGACCTCTCTATGCTCCTTACCGACTCCACAAAGGTGGAAAACCTCTCCATGTTCTCTAAAGCAGACACAGGAGTGGTCAGTTCAACGTTCAACCCCTTCTCAAAATTTCGAATTCTTTCCTTATCATTAACTGCCATATGCATACAAAACCGCAACAGCTCCATGACCTTAGCTTCATATTCGCTAACATTCATTTGTCCTTGTCTGATCCTCTCAAATTGAGAGATCTTCTCATCTAGATACATCTTAGGGAAATATCTACTGATGAATTCTCATCGTAATGCCTCCCATCCAACTTCTTCACCTAGCCTCTTGTCTTGTTCTATAATCCACCAGTGACCTACACTCCCTTTTAGGAGGTACACTACATGTCTTACCTTCTTGGCTTCAGGAATATCAAGGATCCTGAAAGCCTTCTCCAGCTCTGTCATCCATAAATCATCATCTACTGGATCTGCTGTACCAGCATAATCTATGTCTCCAACTCGGCGAAGTCTCTCAAAAGTCTTGTCGGCTCCATACCCCTCATGGTGGGCTAGTGCCCTAGATGTAGGTGGTGGCATCCTATCAGCCATATGTGTCATAGTTGCCATAAAATGGACGAACATGGTATGGAAGGCTGGATTCTCTAATGCAGCTTGATCAAGATGAGGAATCTCAAGTACGTGTTCCTCCCTAGCTTGATCCCTTGCACCTTTTCCTGGTGCAGCAACACTGCTCTCAGCAGTGTGTTCATCATGTGATCTAGACATCTTCAAGTTCTTCTTCTCCTATATGAGTATAAGACACTATCAGATAAACTGGAAGATACTAGAACATACTCAACAACCTTAATCCTATGTCTCTGTAGACTTAGCGAACCTAGAGCTCTGATACCACTAAATTGTGGCGTACAGATCACAAAAACATGATTTACTTAATCAAAAGCGTTCGTTAGCAGTGGATTACCAAAAATCACTAAAAATTTGAAACCATTTTATAGAGAGGTCCACACATAGGATCAACCCACAGGGTTCTCATACGTTCTCGCCATGTCTTCTTTTTAGGCAAGGGAACTGTCATGTAAAGCAGACATGGTATTGCGTCTGAGGGCATCTCTAGGTCATTGAAGAAGCAGCAATCATAGATAACTTCCATAGTGTAGACACCACGTAGGCCATGCATATCTTCATTGCAGATATCTTCCACTAGGATTTCTTTATTGATGACTTCCATCATTTAATACAATAAAAGTGCAATCCCCCATCCCTATATTTTCCAGGGGTACTTTATTAAAGATAGAGAACTGTTTCCAAATTCCTTGGTTGTGGCCTCCTGCTATTTGGATAGCATGTTGTAGACACAATGGCACTTTTAGGATATCCCTAGATTCCTTGTTTTTGTAGATCATGGAAGTGATGTCCAACTCGGCGGTACAACAGTTGTACGCCGTCGTGCGGCGCTCGTATAGGTTCAAAATGATTAGAGCCCAGTGCTTGATTGTCCTTATAGGTAGTATTGCAAATTGGGTTTCTTTCCTATTCACAGCCTGTTGTAGTTCTTTAGCATCATCATAATTAAACTTTTGATCAAAAAGTTGCCTTTCCAGATGAGTTGTACTGTTGAATACAGGTTTCACTTTCTTAGGGTGAAGGAACTCTTCAAGTAGTTTTGCATAGAGCACTTTAAATAACTTCTTGTGAACATGAGCTCTCTTTAGGAAGATTCCTCTAGGGTGTTACCTAGTTAGCAAACTTATTTTTTTATGATATAGGACATCCATGCTTGGAAGGTTGTCATCGAGAATGTTTGACATGACATCGAAATCCCTGTATATTATTCTAGATAGTGAGGCCATGTCCATGCCCACCATTTTATATGGGAGAGGTGGAGAAACACCTAATTCTTCCTTATCAGTAGGTCAGCTCTGCTTTCTAGCTGGCTCTTGATAAAGAATGAAGTGAGGATGCCCTCATTATCTTCAGATATTCCTTCACCAGTTGCTTGTACAAGAGAAGCTGGTGCAACAAGAGTTGCTGTAGACTGAGCTAGGTCAGTAGGAGTTGACTCTTCAATTATCTTCTTCACTAGGCTCTGCTTGCATTATGTTTTTGGCTGTGATTTCCCTGGTCGTTTCTTCTAGCAGAAGATTTGCTTTCAATGACAGTTCAAGTACTGCCTCATTCAGTGCTACTAAAGTGGTGGCCATCTTGCCATAAAATATGTCATTGTGGTACTCGCTGTGTTCCCCAAAGTTCAATAGAGCTCATTGATGTCCATGGACATGACTAGCTCCTACATACAACATTGTAGTGTGGAGTCATCAGTGAAACTTGTCATCTTTCCGTTGCTTTTGTCATTGGGGTGGTGTGTCTTAGTAGTAGCCGCTTTGACTGTATCTTGAGTCTTGTAGTGGTGACAAGGTGGATATTCTCAGTGATAGTGATGACTTCTTAGATGCTCATTGTTGAGGGTGCATATTTTAGGTTGAGATTCATTGCCAGAGTATTTGTTTTTGTCCCATCAACACCCTTTTGATCTTTAGTTTGAGGTGGCGCCTCTTTTGCGGTGGGCTCCTCCCTTTGGGAAGGCTTTGTGATTATGCTTTCATCTCTAGGTGCTGATGGTGCACCTTCCCTGTTGATGTCATCATTGTCATCATCAGGATTTTAGGGGCCTGAGTAAGCTTGAGAGGGTGAGGGGCTTTCCATACGCCTTGCCCTCTTTCAATTTCTCTAGTTCTCCAACTCCTATTGCTCTACTTCTATTTCTTTTTGCTCTTCATCTAAGCACAAGCATTCAATCTACAGGTCTTGCAATGCCTCCTCATACCCCTAAGCTTGTATGTTGTCCCTCTCTTTTCATAGATCGGTCATCTCGTCTGTCATCACTTTGACTGCTACCACTATTGTTTCTTGACTAAAGAGGACTTCCTACATGAGGTTAGAGAGAGTTGTTGTTCTTGTGTCCAAGCCTTAAACATATGTAGTTAGCGCATCTAGGCAAGTATTTATATGAGAATTTTTGCAAAACGGCTTTGGACCTGTACCCACATGGAATTGATCGATGCCCTAGGACATCACCAAACATCAACGATTATTGTCGTTCATTTGTCGACATTGTATCTACTGCTGGCTCAGGGGTCTTTTTCAGTTATTTTTGGGCAATCCCAGAATGGGTTCTTCATGTGCGTCAGGGTTGGCTTGCTTTTTCTATGACACTTCAGGCCGTTCTGAGTGGATGATAGAGGGATGCTAGGCTTGCTAGACTTCCTTGACTGTCTCAGGTTCTTTGGCGGCCATAGTTGTTTCAGTGACAGTAGGGGGAGAAGGAAGTGAATTGAATAACCCTTCATCATAGTCATCGAGTTCTCCCTCCAGAGGTTGGGGCTTGGTAATTTCTTTTCTCTTGCAGGGTTGGGGTTCTACCATCTTTACTTGATGTGGTTGGGTTGCCAACTTTTTTGTCTTCTCTGGTATGTGTTAATCTACTTCCAGCACTTGTTCTGATTCTAGTGATGCCCTAGATGATGGCTCAACATCTACTCTCCTTCTGATAGTTCTAGAGTACATTTTTTTAATTTCTTCTTTAGTCGGACACAACTTGTGGGCATCATAGGGCAGAATCTTTGGTAGGGGGAGTAGAAGCTTTGTATAAGACTACTTGTAGAATAGCTTATTCTTCTTTTGTACTATAAAGCCAGGGTTACAAGGTACTTAATATCTAACTTCGTGTACCCCTCTGTCTCCTTGTATCTTCGCAGCTGTTCGAGCAGCGGGAAGTAGGAGGCAATCTAAGTTATTAGCCCTCTCATGCAGATATCTTTCATATTCTTAGCATCTTGCCCTGCGACCATTTCCAGCTTCTCTATCAGGAACCTTCCTATATTCATTGGTCTCTTGTACAACATTGACCACATTAGGAACATGTGTCCTTTGGACACCCGTTGTCTTTGATCTTGTGAAGATCGTGTAGGAAATTATTTTCTAGATTACTCTAATGAAGCACATGGAGATTTGTGTTTCCTTCAAGTTCTTTGGACTATCTGCAAATTCTCATGATAATTGTTCCCACATCTTGTGGCTTCTATACCCTATGGTCATCTTGCCCTCATGTGCTGTCGAGCAAGCCTTTTCTTCTTCATTGTATTAGTGAAGATCTCATTCAAGATCACCTCTATCACATAGTGTTCTTTCCCGTTTATTCTTACTTGTAGCTTGAAGTCTCCCCCATCTTATTTCCTTTCAATATTATCGATGACTACTACTTCAATAGAAGATATGAACTCAGTTGTGAGTTCTGTTAGAGAGATAGCAGAGCTAATGCAGTACAGGCTTGCTCCTATGAGGAAATCCATTACCCTATAATGGATTCCTAGCTTCTTAAAGTCTTTGGTGTCAATATATCTCATTGGCTTGAACAACTTAGTTGTCCTGATCATCTCATAGCAGGACTTGCACACTGAATCTCATGGTGCAAAATTTATTGATGTCCCTATTGTTGTAACCCTTGCACTTGTTTCATCCTTTCCTACTACCACTGAGTCGGCCTCTTGTCTTGGGGCCTCTGAGCTAACCTTCACTGCCTTCCTCAGCCTTTTAGCTTTAACTGCTACTGATGTGTCAGGCTTTCTCTTTCTCTTTTGCTTGGGCTCTACTTATTCAGGCATGTATTCTAAAGTATCTGGAGACTCTTCAAACTCCTCCAGTGCCTTATGGCCCAGAATGTACTCATATTTCTTCTTTATCAATTTGAACATGTGTTTCTTTGTAGGTGACAGATGTGGGTGATCAATTAGTGCCTTGGTGATTTTCTCGAGGGCTTCTTTGGCCCCTTTCATAAAAGTCTCCTTCTTCGTCAAGGTGTCAGCTATCGAGGTCAAATTCTAAAATTTTAGCAACAATGGTTTGTCAGAGATGTTATAGTCAATATCATACATGACATTATTTACCATTGATTTGTGTTTGCATTTGTTCTTATAGTGCTAGTCGAGACAAAAATTAACACATGTAACTATCACGATCACGACATCAACACTATTTCCACATCCATGATGCGTGTAAAACATGATCCATATTTATCTAAGAAATCTCGATCGTCATGATTGCGAAGGGTAACATGACTAGGAATGCAAAGGAGAACATGTCATGACCACAACAGTTGTAGTGGACATCCCGACTGCGATCACATTCTCAGAACTAGGGAATCAAGAACGTGAGTGATCAAGGGTGGAAACAAGTATGTTCGAGACTATATGGCATGTCATGACTGCGACTTTAACTTGTAAGATATGTGTTGTCGTTGTTGGGATGAGTGTCGCGGTCACTACACATGTTGTGGTTGTGACAGGTCAAAAACTAGAAAAGAAAATGGGGGTGTGTTGTGATCGAGACGACTGTCTCGATCCAGGCTTCATCACAATCGCGATGCCAGATGGAAGAGTGAAGGAAGAGGTAAAGAAGGTGGAGATAGACATAGGTGCTGGAATGACAATGAATCGGATAAGAGTCTTAGAGACTGGGCTATGATTACGGCTAAAGTACGAATGCAATGGGTGGGATTTCAGGGTTTGTGTAAAATGACGATCTAGTGTGTCGAGAAAAAAGAGGCGCAAAGGCATGATTTGATAAAAGGAATGTATCAAAAATAGAGAAAAGAGCTTGGTACCTTCCTGGAGTTGAGAAAGGAATTGAATGGGGATGTCAAATGCAGACTGGAGAAGGCGGCATTGGAACCACAATGATGATGTCTGGTGCTTGTCCTCCACAAACGTCTTTTGGTGCCTTTGTCTCATCGTGACTCCTCAATTCCTTCATGCTAGGGTTCATCAGAGCATAATAAACACAAGAGAGGGGGAGAATAAAAGAAGAAAACCCTATTGCTATAACTTCCCTCTCTTATACTTGGCAGGTGTCACGACCGTGATGATTGTCATGGTCGAGACACATGTCTCGGTTGAGATGCAAAACTAGCAAATCAATTGTCGTGACCACGACATTCGTCACAACTATGATACACTAAAAAGCATTTTGAATGATATATGGATTTTAAGAATAGACTTTTAGGTTTTAAACTAGTAAACCCCGTTGCACTTCATATCATAATACATTCTCCACTTACTTTAGAGGAAAACAAAATACTTAAAGGGAGAGTTCTAAGATAAGTATGTACATAGCTTAAACTAGGAACAGAAGATAAAGGAAAGTTTGTAGTATGAAGGAAAGAAGCAAATGATTGGGTTTCCTCTAAAGAAGTGCTAGTTTAAAGTCTTTGGCTTGAATCTCCCATTCTATTCTTATTCTCCTTTGGCCTGTGTTGGCAACTGCTCACGTATTTCATTTATTGTTGGATTGTGTTCCTCCAAACTTAGTTCTGACCTTCTTACAAAGGCCTCATATTCATAGTATCTTTTTACCATGTGTCCATTCATCTTGAATGTGCCAGTCTTATCACTGGAGATTTCCATCATTCCTGATGGATAGATCTTTACTATAGAAAATGGGCTACCAACTAGTTATGAGCTTTCTAAGAAGTAACCTTATGACAGAGTTGAATAGAAGAACTTTTTCCCCTTCATGCACATATTTGTTTTTTAGGTGGGCATAATGCCACACCTTAGTCCTTTGCTTATAGACTCATTCATTCTCATAACCATGCAACCTCAACTCTTCAAGTTCTTGGAGTTGGAGAAATCTTTTCTTTCCTACTTTGTCTAGATCCATATTCAAAAATCGACTTTGTACTCTAGTTCAATAGGGAGGTGGTAGGATTTCCCATAACTCAGTCTGTAGGGCATTGTGCCTATTTGTGTTTTGTATGTTGTGAAGTAAGCCCATAATTCATCGTCAAGCTTCATGGATCAATCCTTCCTTGAATGACTTACTATCTTCTCTAGGATCTGCATGATTTTCCTTTTTGATACTTCTACTTGTCCTGACGTTTGTGGATGGTAGGGTGTTGCCACTTTGTTCTTGAATCCATACTTTTTCAATAGAGCTTTGAACTATTTTCCCCCGAAGTGGAATCCTCTGTCACTTATGATGGTGTGTGGAACCCCAAATCATGGAAAGATAGTTTTCTCAAGCAGCTTTATCACACCAACTTCTACCCATTTTGATACGTAGTCTAAAACAACAAGAATATATTGGTTTCCTTTTGACA
The DNA here is from genome assembly GCA_963693085.1 of Alisma plantago-aquatica. NCBI lineage: Eukaryota > Viridiplantae > Streptophyta > Magnoliopsida > Alismatales > Alismataceae > Alisma > Alisma plantago-aquatica. The sequence goes on along the minus strand of OY856413.1, from coordinate 1,103,229,894 downwards.
ATGGGAATGGTCCCATATAATCCATCCCCCATACGTCAAGAATTTCTACTTCAACCAAATTGGCCATGGGAATCTCATTCCTTCTACTGATATTTCATGTGATCTGCATTCCTTACAAGTCTTAACAAATGACGTAGCATCTTTAAAGAGTGTCGGCCAATAGAAGCCTAACTGTAGAACATTTGCAGCGGTCCTTTCTCCTCCATGGTGAACTCCATAAGGTGAGGAATGACATTCCCGAAGGATTTGAGGAACTTCTTCTTCTTCTTACGGCACACAACAATGATATAAATTGTCAGAGCATCTTTTGAACAAGAGAGGATCATCCCAGTAATAATTTTTTAGACCAGAGAACAACTTCTTCTTCTATTTATAGGTAATCTCAGGTGACATTTGCCCACAAGCTAGATAGTTACAAATCTCTACGAACTGAGGTAGGGTTGGTTCAACTAACTGGGCCATTAACAGAGCTTCATCGGTATAGTTGTCATTTATAGGCAACTGATTTTCTTCAGTGAAAACTATCCTTGACAAGTGGTCTGTGACCACATTCTCAGTTCCTTTCTTATTAATAATCTCATGATCGAATTCTTGTAGCAGCAAGACCCACCGCATCAGTCTCAGCTTTGCGTCCTTTTCCTACATAAGGTATTTTATAGCTCCATGATCAGTGTATACCTTCACCCTCAATCCTATTAAGTTTGATCTGAACAAAAACAATCACTACATTTCTTTATCCGTTGTGGTGTAATTCACTTGGGCGTCATCCAAAGTTGGACTTGCGTAGCAGACCACATGGCACTTTTTGTCCTTATTTTGTCCTAGAACAGCTCTGATAGCGAAGTCACTTGTGTCATGTGTAATTTTGAAGGGCAGCTCCCAATATGGTACTTGTAGAATCAGGGTTGTTGTCAAGGCCTCTTTGAGGGTATGGAAGGCTTCTACACATTCATTAGTGAACTCAAATTCAACATCTTTGATGAGGAGGTTCCATAGGGCTTAGAGATCTTCTAAGAATCTTTTATGAAACACCTATAGTATCCTACATGTCCTAAGAAACTTAGGTGGTGGGAGCTTTGATATAGCCTCAATCTTACTTAGATCAACCTCTATCCTATTCTTGTAAATGTTATGCCCTAAGACGATGCGGTATTGCACCATAAAATGACATTTTCCCCAATTCATAACCATGTGTTTTTCCTCACTGCATTGCAAGACTAGGGAGAGATTTTTCAGACACTCATTGAAGTCTATTCCATATGCAGAGAAGTCATCCATGAAAACTTCCACATATTTCTATAAAATATGAAAACATGGAGATCATTCAGTGTTGGAAGGGTGTGGGCGCATTACACAACCCAAATGCCATTTTTCTAATACGTGCCATAGATGTGGGTAAAGGTTGCCTTTTTCTTATTGTCAGGATGAATCGATACTTGATAGAATCCTGAATACCCATCCCTAAAACAAAAGTAATCATGATGTGCTAATCTTTCCAGGACTTGATCAATAAAGGGTAGAGGAAAATGATCTTTTCTTTTAACAACATTCAATTTCCTAGATTTGATGCACATACACCAACCTATTACAGTTCTCATTGCTACCTCATCTCCATCCTCACCTCTTATAAAGACCATTCCACCTTTCTTGGGTACTACACGAATATGGTTTACCCAATTGTTGTCACTTAAAGGGTATATGATTCCAGCATCCCACAGATTAATCACTTTTTTCTTCATAACTTCCTTTAGCATTTGATTCAACTTCCTTTGTGGCTGAGTTAGAGGTTTAGCTGTTTCCTCAAGGTTGATTCTGTGCATACATAAGGCAAGACGAAGACCTCTGATATCTTCAACAGAATACTCTATAGCTTTTCTATGCAATTTGGGTTCCTTTAGCCGTTTTTCTATTTGTTCGTCTATCAGGTTTGCATTAACCATCACAGGATTCCTCTCCACATCATCGGGGAATTAATTTTTCAACCCTTAAGGCAGTGTCTTTAACTGCGGCTTCAGTTTTAGTGTTACCTCCTCTTTTGAGGTTTCCTCTAGGGATGCATACTTTGGTGTTTTGTAGGTTACTTCTTTTTCATCACTAAACTCCTTCTCATCGGGTTGATTCAGGTAGTCTAAAATCCCAACCACTTTTGGGCCTTCTAGACTGGGTTCAGGGTTGTTCAAGGCTCACAAAAGTGGATCAACAATCACCTTATCCTCTTACACTTCTTCACAATATTGATTATAGTTATCCATGAAGTAAGCTGACTCAAAGAGAGAGGGTTCCCTCACGGCCTTGCACATAGAAATCTATATAATCATTACCAACATGCAAAGTAATTATTACTTCCACCACATCTGTTAGATCTCTCTCTGTGGTGAGGAAGGGTCTCCTGAATATCATCAGGCACTTCGGGTCTTCTATAGTTTTGATCACAACTATATCACATGGTATATAGAATCGCCCAACCCGAATTGGGATATCCTCTACTATTCCACTGATCTCATAAAGGTGTGGTCAACTAACTCGATTCTCATGCCAGTTTTCACCATATCCATTGATCGAAGCCTTTGAGCTAGGGTCAAGGGCATAAGGCCAATGCTTACTCCCAAGTAGGATAACCCCCTTTTTTCCACATTGTCTCCAACACAAAAGGGGATATTAAATACCCTTAGATCTTTCTTCTTTGTGGGTAGCTCAACTTGAACAAAAGCACTCAACATTTTGGCTAATTGTACTGTTTTGACATGGTCCCCTCTACTTCTCTTTGTGATCAACTCCTTGAAGAACTTATCATATGTTGGCATCACTTCAATTGCATCTAGAAACGGGATATCCTGGTGCAATTTCTTCACTGCCACCATAAACTTCTTATATCTCTTCTTTAGATGAGTTTGATTAGTTTGTAGCAAAATGGGCCCCTCAGAGCACAACAATTTCTTTGTGTAAAGGCCTCTTCTACAAGATCTGGGTTCTGGACCTTTTCACCCTTCTTGTTTTTGTGATTCTCTCCCCCTTTGTCCTTATCAGTGGGTTCTTCTCTTTTAGATTCTTCTTGCACAATTATTTTTCAGGTTCTACTGGTCGTGGTCTCTTTCCTCAGTGGGGTTCTTGGTACCAAGATCTTCCAATGTCCTTCTTGATCAGAGTGTGGCCATCTTTGTGGTCTCTGTGTTCGAGGGAATCTTCCCTTAAGGATCTTCACGAGTTTTTCCAGATAGGCTAGTTGTTGATCGATCTATCTTATATGTGTTTGCATGTCCACCATTTGGGTTTGCATCATTTTTAACAACCCTGAGTTGATGATGGTGATTTGGGTAAGCTGGTCATTCATAGAAGCCTACCTTTTTACAAAATTAAATAGCTGAGTGATCATCTCATACTGCTTGTTATCCTTGGCCTAACTCTGACTTTGATTTTATCCCAGACTTTGTCGGCTTGTATTTTTGTTTTGATTTTGATAGTTTTTTTTCGTCTGATAACTAGTAGTTCTAGTATATAGAGTTGGTCCACCTTTCTTATCAAATCCTAGAAGCAGTATATATGAACCACTCAGTTGATGAGACTTCTCAGTAGCATCTTTGTTGCCATAGTTGAATCCAATATGGTCTAGCCGTTTCAAATTTTCATAAGAGACATTTTTTGTCTCTTATTCACTTTCACTTTCTTCACTTTATTCTTATCGTGTATAGATACAATTGTTGATTCCATGGCCCTCTTTGCCATACGGGACACACTTCATGACTTTTTCAATGTGTTTCTTACCTTTTCCTCCAGTGTCTTGTAGTTGTTTGACCTCTGTGGTAATCTTCTGAATTTGAGCTATAATTGTTTCTAGAGACTTGGATTCAATTGACGGTCCTTCAGATCCAACATTCTTGGTTGAATCTGTATCACTTCTTTTATACTCCATGCCTACTTGCAATGTAGCCATGTTATCAATGATGTTCATAGTTCTGCTCGGCTTCTTTCCAAGGAAATCACTCCCGGTGGCAGCATTCAGTGAGGTCCTCTCAGTGGGAGTTAGCCCATTGTAAAATTTTGTCACCAAAAATCCGTTATGGTAGTTATGGTGAGGACAATCTCTTTGATATTCTTGATACCTTTTCTAAGCTTCATGAAGATTTTCTCTGGGTTTTTGCATGAAGGAAGTGATCTTTTGCATGCTTCGAATGGTTTTCTCAGTGGGATAGAACTTTGTGACAAAAGCATCACATAGGGGCCTCCATCCATCTATGGACTAGTGGAGTAGATTAAGGTACTAGGACATAGCTTTATCTTCAAGAGAGAAAATGAATCCCTTACAATATATGACTTCTTGAGGCACTCCCCTCGTCTTGATGGTGACGTAGATGTTTTTGAAGGCGTCAAGATGATGGTAAAGATTTTTGTTCCTCGAATTCCCTTGGAAAGGCATGTTCTGGATCATAGAGATGACAATTGGTTTCAACTCAAAATTTGGCCCATCAAATCATGGGATAATGATCGAGCATCTTGATTCATTGGCCCTAGTTATGGCTAGCTCTCTAAGAGTTTGATCTTCCTCATCATCTTCTCCTTCACTATTCTGGTCGTGACGTTCATGTTCACGTTCATGGTGATTCCTTTGGTGTCTTTTGCGACAGTGATGGTGATTTTGCTCCTATTTGTGTCGCTCTTCCTCATGGTGATGACCGTCTGAGTGATGTTCCTCCCTTTCTTCTTCTATTTCTGGCGGTGGTCAATTGTATTGGACCCTTGCATTTTGATCTCCCCCAGTAAGACTATCGTATATGAGGTAGCATGTTGTCTTGAAAAGGATGTGAGGTGTTGATTAAATCTATTTCCCTTCTGATTACCTAAGTAAATTGCACATTTAAGTTAGAGAACTGGACACATAAAACAAAATATTTATTATAATCATAAAGTAGTAGATTTAGAGTTTTTGTGCAGTCAAGCTTATGACTAAGCTTGAGGCACGGGTGTATAGTGAATAGACTTGTGTTCTTAACTGTAATGTTTTTCCTTGTGCCCGACAGTGGAGCTAAAAAGTTGACCGGTCTAAATCACACATCCAAAATGGAGCAGAGCTAGAGTAGTCAGACTCTTATATATATATATATATATATATATATATATATATATATATATATATATATATATATATATATATATATATATATATATATATATATATATATATATATATATATATATATATATATATATATATAACCCGACACTCAACCCCCCACAACCATTATATGGGGTTCACTGTAGAAGATCGGAGTCAAACCAAAGCGATAAGGTTAGTATATGCTAGGAACGTAGAGCCTCAGACTCAAATACACCAAACAAAAAGGTAGAATAAGGTGGTGTTCCAAAGGAACTATGTCACTCCAAATAAAATAAAAAATCAAAGAAAAAGAAACAAAAAAGGAGAATAAGATCAAACAAGAAAAATGTAACCAAAGTGTGGATATGAACTTGGGTTGGGTTTCACCTACTAATATCTCTCACCAACATACAGTACTCACACCCTTTTGTATACACTTAGCAAGATTACAAGAAATCACCATTTATGTCTATTCCCTCCTCTCTCAAGCTTAGGATAGATCTAGATTGTAAGATTGTCTCTCTCTCTCTAGATTGTAATAGACAATCACAAAGCAAATCATATGACCTTTAGATTTAGCATTCCAATATTTTCATGCATTCATGAAACTCCATATCACTTAGATAACATTAATACTACTCTTTCGAGGCATTAACAATCATACATCACAAGATGGTAGCTAATCATGCAAGTGAAGCATTAAGAACAAGAGTATGGAGATGATCCTTACTAGGAGCATATATATATATATATATCTATATCTATATATATATATATATATATATATATATATATATGATCAATAGGATGGAAGTATATACATGTTGAGAGAGCCTTAATGGCTATTCTCAACCCAAGTAAGCTATTTAGCCACACATGTTAATGGGCAGCATAATGCCGTTACAAATGCGTAGATACATCAAGAATAACGAAGAGGGGAAGATACAACATGTGAGAACCCGTTACACTAAATGCGATTACTCAAAATATAAAACACAATCGCTCACTAATTAATCACATACCCAAAAATATGGGTAAATTAAAATTGATTTCAACGTCAGCACCCACTCAGAAACATTTGCATAAGAGTCCAACATCTTTCTTATATCCATACTATGCCAAGAATTTGATACAAATTGTTCTATTGCCCTAGCCACAACATATATACATAGGAGAACAATATTTGTATATGCCACACAACAAATATTAACATGCTAACAAAATTCCGATTCATTTGAAACATGATATACACATTTTTTCTTCCCGAACCTAAGAGTACAGGGATGACTCTAGGATACACTAGACATCTAATCAACTTTCTCAAAGATTCATTACTGTAGTTTCTCTTTACTTCCACAGTTCTGTGGTCGTCACTATTGAGTACCTAAAAAGATGTGGCAAACCACAAGGGTGAGACCCATGTCCCAGTAAGAGATATAACCTCCAACAACATTTATTGATTCCAACATTTTTAGGTAATGAGATAGTTTAAGTAGTTCAATCATATCTAACAAATAATCTCAACAACACTGATGATTAAAAAAATACATAAAGGAGCATATAATAACTATCTTCATTATCCAGACTACTCTCATATCCCTATTAAGAGTATAAGGAGTCTAGAAACATGAGCATCTCTAACATCATGAATAAGTCTAGTATCATATGCATAGCTAACAACATCATCATGTCTAACAGGTTGAACATATCAACATCATAAGAAGAGCTACAACATAATCACAACTATCTAGATAAACATGATTAGCAATATATGCATCTCTAGTTATAAAGGCATGACTAGCATGCTAAACATAACTAACAACATGAGATATCTAGCATCATGATTATAATCAGCAATAGCAGTTTAGCTATTGTATGTACACATCTACAATCTTAAGCATATCCACAACCTAAGTAAAGCTACTATCTCTTAATTGCACTAAGCATCATCTATATGTAAAGATAACAAACAAGGGTTATTATCCAATGTGAAATGTCGTGTATAAACCAAAATAAATATGCTACATAGTTGTATTACATTTTTTATTATACCCTGGGGAGTTTAAGTCATACCACTCAAAGTCCAACTAACTACTTCTTGGTCGCAATCAGTTCCATATAGGATCTAGGAAGAGTCAGACTCCCAAGATCTTCTCAATACTCGGTCAGTACGAGTTTGCACCGTAGTGACATATAGTCAAACTGCAAAACAATGACATATAGTCCTATAACTAGCCCACCTTGGTATAGGTCATGGAACTAGCATTTAGGGTATTCAAGCCCAATCACTGAGGTACAACCGCAGTTGTCCTCTAATCACATCATGTTATAATCTCTAAAACCCGAACAAAGTCATTCTCAAAAAGCGGGCTAGGTATGACCACAACCATCCTCCCACACTTGGTGTGAGGATGACAATCACCCCACATACTCAATAATATGCACTCTAAGTTTCCCTTAAGAATACTTGTTTCACCATCCAACAAATTCTGACACAAAATATGGTTCAATGGCATAGGGAACTACATGATTAGAGTTCTACTTGATTAGTTATCTCCAATTGGGTAAATAAAGGCTACATCAAACAAGTGTTACATGATGCGATTCACTTGCCACTCATGAGACTGCACTTGTCATCATACTATCACATGATATAAATCCTTTTCACAATATCACAGGGTATCAACCCTTATCAACACAAGAGGAATACACCTCATTTAGGGCTCAACCATGCCCAAATGTCATTAAGACCATCATACTATTCCCTGCAAGATCATCATTATCATTCCATGCCTTATAGCAAGGCTCAACAACATCACTTACATATAATACACCAGATCAGCATAATATTACATTAATGAGCTAGGAGATATTCATAAACCATCATAGAAGGGTTATATTAGCATTAAGAATGTTCCTTTATTACATCAACATGAAAGGAAGCTAGATATTTTAACCCTCATCATATTCATAACAACCATGTGGCTATGATAACCATCAATTAACACATTAAGGTTATGATCATATTAAGGAAGTTATTTCACCATAATGCCATCATATAAGAATGTTAAACATGAATATTCATCTTTATCTATTTGCATTAGAGTTAGGTTCAACTAGATAAATTATATTAATGATACTATCAACACTCATACCCAAACCTTAACTCACAATATCCCCATTGGATCATGGATGCATAAGGTGAAGCATCACCATCACTTTCCATACTATTCTCAAGTATGAAACCACACATAAATCCAGGTGTAACCATCGAGTTATATCATACTAGGGTTTCAACAACAATAAGAGAGTACTCCATGATTGTATTAATTATTCAAGGACTATTCATACCCAATTACCATCATTTAGTTATATTAAAGCTAGGTATAACATGCTATACCTCATTAGGGTTACCCATTAATTCATTATGATGATTATAAATCATAATCATAAGAGGGCAAGGGTAAGACTAAAAGTTTAAGGCATGGAACCATCAAATTCTCATCATTAGAATCATAACATTACACTACGTGCTTCACCCAAAACAATGGGAATATTGAGGCATCAACTTCTAACCATTAAATGTTGAAAAGGTAAAGCCACTGGTCATTTACACAAGTAAACATCTTGAACAAACTACCTATGAATTCATTGAGTTGTTATCTAGAAAGAGTCACCATCTAACCCTAAACGTCCCTTGATTAACAATATAAAAAGTTCCATTGAGAGTAGGGTAAAACCCACAAGTGATTGTTTACTTAAAACAAGCCATCAATAAATGAGCTTCTTAAGTTGATCTCATAAAGGAAACCATTTAAATCACTTTATTAGGACCAAAATATTACATTTAGGCATCATTCCAATTTATTGGATGAAGAAACATTAGTTCTTAATCATTAGGTCAAGTTCATATATTAAAATCATCAATTGGAGTATAGGTCCGACCATTGCATCAAATGACTCAAGAAACCATTGGTTTAAGACTTAATTGATGTTATAACTACATTCTTAACTCACCATAGGTTTTGGAGACATGATACACCATCAGTAATGACCATTAAGAAACCATAGATTGTTAGATCAGCACTATATTCATTAATCACCATCGAATATCAAACTAATATCACCATTGATTGATAACATCATTAGGGTACTTAGTTATTAATCACTAAGATTCTAATTAGGCCCAAACCTGACCTAAGGGGTGAACATCAGTTGACACCTTTTTTCACCACCCTCAGTTGTCATGAAGACAACACCATCAGTTGTTGCAATGGTACCACCATTGAGTCATGTGTTTATAGAAGAAATCAACTTTAAACCCTAAAATCGACCATTGGTTGATAGGTGTTTAGCACCATAAGTTATCAAACCAACCTGATACAAGTCATATTATTCCTTATGAATAATGTACACATGATCATAGGTTCATATAGAACTGAAATTTGAACAGAGAACATTATAAAAATTGAAATCCAAGTCAAGCATAGCTTTTTAGTGCATGGATCATCATTTAAAAGCAAGAACTTGAGCTAGAAAGATTATGATAAGCAATAAATGTGGAGAAAGTTATAAAATTGCCTATAATTAGAAGATAAACTCCCAAACAGAAGAAAACATAAGCAGGTAGGGTAGAAAATCCAAGCATAGGCTGTGAACTCGTCCACCTAGCATCTTTCTTTATCAAATGAGCAAACCCCAAGCATAAGGAGCAAGAAAGGTAGGGTTTTAGAGCTTTAGAGTAATTTCTACCATGGAAAAACAAGTTTCCTACCTGGAGAAAGGTAGGAGGAAGAATAAAAAAGCAATAAATGGAGGAAATAAGGGAATTCTTACTCTTTTAGGTTAAGATCACTAGAAGAAAGCTTTTTATACCCTAAAAGGAAGTCAATTGCAACCCTAGATTCTTTTTCCAAGAAGATCCCCTCTTTCTTATTTCTTGGATAGAAAATTTGCAGCAACACAGAGGGAGAACAAGGTTTGTAGAAGGAAGGAAGTTGTGGAGCATAAATGGCTCGTTCGGGTGCTTGGCGATAAGTATATGAAACTTTAAGATAAAAAAAAGTTGAAGTTCTAGTATCTTTCCAGTGTCCATGTACTTAAACTATTATGAATATAAAAGAACACACACAAGCAGATCCCCCACCATCCATATAGACCTGCTTATCTTTCCTTTTTCGAATTTCCATGCCAATCAAATAATTCATTAGTTGATAGCTACTAAAGGTAGCTCATCCATGAAGGGGTAAACCCTAAAAAACCCTTGAGGAAAACACCTTCAAACCAAGGTTTAAATAGGCACCCCATGGCTCAATAGGCTCAAGAATGATGAGAGAATATCCAAGGAACATAATTAAAGTAATAAATTGTAAAGAAAACCTCTCAATTGGGTAAATTGCAGAAAAGTCCAAAATGTGCATAAAATTGCATAACTTTCTCAAATAGTGTCCAAATTGGACCAAATTTGAAACTTAAGCTTGTCTTATGATTTCAAAGCATATAAAAAGGTTATATTAGGGTTATAAGAATTCAATTATAATAATTAATCTTATTCAACACTTTAAGCAAGGTTAGGGGTCTCACACAAAATGGGGAAGATAATAGATCTGAAGGAAGAAGGAGGCGATACACCAACGATAATTCTTCAGATCTAGATCTGGTACAGGCGTCGAAGATGGAAACTCCTTCTCTTGAAGAAAAGAATGGCATACCTTCTCTGTGACGTCCCCGGATTTTCTAAAACTTAATCTAATGTGTGACGTACAAATTGAAACCCTCACCTCAGCGAGAATCCCAATTTAAACATCCCACACTAGGCTAAGAAGAAGAAAATCAGAGAAAGTCATAAGGAAACAATCAGTAGCACATGTACATGAACAATAATAAAACCATACACACATGTTCACCATTCAACATATAATTACAACATGAATTGTTACAACATTTGATATTACATATTGAACAACAAACTATACATATACATGTACTACAACTACTACAGGATCTTAAGACAACAGGTCCACCTGCACATCAGCTCGCTACACAACTCTCAACTATCCTGGATCTTCAAGAGCATAACCACAACCTAAACAAAAGATTACATGCGGTACACGTCAGCACAATATTTCATGAATATTGTACTGAGTACGCCTACGTGTCTTTTATTTACCTCTCATCATATCTTGGCAATAAGATAAAACTAATACTTGGCAATAACAGAAGAATATAAGAAAATCGTATACTTGCACAAAGATATTCATTAGCAAGATTAACACACATATTTTAAGCACATTTCCATCATATATCTCGTACATCTGCCCCCAAGGGCTTTGATGTTTTTAGGCCTTATGATCTACTAACAAAGAGTTTGAGATCATATTACGTGTGATCTACTACCAAAGAGTTTGAGATCTAACACATGCGATCTACTACCAAAGAGTTTGAGATCACTTCAATGCACTGTACTACCAAAGAGTTTAGTGCTATCATATGATGGATCAGATATCTTATATTTCATGTGTTCATAGCCATAAGTATGGAAAATCAAGAAGGATATCATACAAGAACAATCACTTCATCCAATACCATATGCCAAGTATTCTACTACACATATAACACAAGCATATTATATATTAAGCCAAGTAAGAGGTAATAGCGTACCTTGATCAAGACAAACCTAATCATCATATCCTCATGTCAACTATGTATCCCAGGTCAAACCCTGATAAAGATAAGATCACATATCACTATCAGGTTCTCATCCTCTTATATCTCATCTTAACTCTAATCGTGTTCATATTAGGGTTTAGCTTAGTTCATTAGGATATGTACATCATTACTTGCATTCTTGTCTTAGAATTATCTTACTATTTTCATTTTCCAGATTATGGTTCATCAACTGTATATATACATGTGTCACATTATTATGTGAACATTATGTCACTTTCATTAACCATATTAGGGTTACATCACATGTATTAAGGGTGCTCTTCATATAATATGAATCTCATGTACAAAACTGATCTCAGATCTACATATTATCTTCCAGTTACTGATATGACCTTATTCTGTAAATCTCATCACATTCTCTCTCCTCCAACTTTCATCTTTGGAGATCCAAGACCTAGGGAGATGAGTGGGGATGACTCTGGAGTTTGGCAGCACTTCATTGCTCTTGATGATTTGATCCCCTAGTGCGAGGGCTCAGGGGCCTATTTATAGGTGCAACCATCGAATTAACATTTTGTTGCGGTCACGAAGTATGTCTTGACCACGACCTTCTATAGCAAGTGTCTTAGTCGTGGTGAGGAGGTATCGTCATGGATGCGACTTTAATAGATGTTGAAACAGGTGCTGCTGTTGCGACACATATTTGTCCGCAACGCATGTCACAATTTCTTCTTCTGTCTAGGTCGTGACCTCATCCCGATCATGACATCTTTTCCATCTTTCACCGTGATCGTGATGGGTCATCTTGGTCGCGACCAGTGTCGCTTTCGTGACTAGGCCTCGTTGGCCTTGGGATCTGTCCTGGGCGAGACATATTTGGAACATAATGTCACGGTCGTGGCATGTTAGTAATCTACATAGATTTAGGAAAGGGTATTAAGTCAGGTCCAGATATTGTTCAGGGATATTAAAATAGATAGAAAAATCCACAAATGGGATGTAATATAAAAGTAAAACAAGTGTAAAAAGTTCACAAGATGAGGTTTTATCACTGAGAAATGGGCAAAAACTAACTAGACGTACATGCAAAGTGTAAATAAAAAATGCTATCACACAAAAATAAACAGAGGGCTCTTGAAAAAGTAAAAATCCCAAAATTTAAATATAAGTGACCAAAATCGAGTGCAAATAACCAAAATTGTGTGTTTAAAGACTAAAATTATCTATATGAATCATTAGCACAAATATGCTCTAATGTTACTTCTCTTTCCCTCTAGGAATGGGAGTGGACGATACAGTCAACAACAATAAAGCAAGAAGAGTAAAAGAGACAAAAAGATGCTTTCCAACAAGATTAGTGTTGACATACCTTGAAAATGACAATGTGAGAAAAATATAGGTACCTTGTTTTGGGTATCGTATCCAGTTGTAAGTTGTACAATATTCATATATCAAGCAAAGTACGTCAACAAGTAAATGTTTGTATTGACTTCAAATTAGGAGTATTGTACCCCGAATCACACATACTATGCCTCTTTTATTTATCTACATGAGTATATAGCAATGTTATGGATTATAATGTGCATATTTTGGGGTTACATCACTCTTATTTTTTTCAGGTACAGTGCTAATATTTTACTTGTTGGTGTATTATACTCATAATATGAGTACTATTTTTAGTATAGTATGAATGTTTACTATGTCCAATTTAATTTTCACATTTTAGTTATGACTTGTTTTCTACGTGGTGAATGGAGAGGAGGGGAAGGGAGGGGTAAGAGATTAAGTTGTTTGGTTGCATATGGTGAAGTGGAAGGGAAGGGAATGGAGGGGAAAGTATAAATTGTATTTTGAGTCACTTTTCTCTTCATAAAATCAGAGTGGAAATAAGGAGAAGGGGAAAACTTGGCAGGAAGTTTATTATAAAGTTTGGAGGGAAATATGGAATGTGGAGGAAAAATATAAATAATATGGTGGAAAATACTTGTATAGCTCACAATCAATGAGAAAAAAGAGCATATAGTCTCTCACCTTGGAGGGAACACAAATTGTTGGGGGAAGTTGGAGGGAAATAAAAAAATTAGAATAAAATGTAGCACACAATTTAAAAAAATCTAAGAATGTCTAGAAAATGTTGGCAAAGAATATGAAAAGTTTGAGATTAATCATTTTTTAACATAATAAAATAAGGAAAAATAGAAAAGGAAGAGAATTGTGGAGGAAAGTGTAGGGAACTTAAATAAATAGAGGGAAAGTTATAAATATTGAAGAAAATACAAGTATAACCACAATTACTATAAAAAGAGAAGTGGTAGTCCCTATTTTCATCAACAATGTTTTACATCATGCTAGACATAAGGAATGTATCTTCTTTGTTAATAAAATAATTATACATATAATTTTATTTTGATCGTGTATTTAATTTATCTTGATATTTGATGTACTAACATGTGTGTAGTACATGTAACTTTTTAAAAAATATAGCTTGTAAAACTGACATATTGTTTTATATTTTTCATGTTCTCTCCCATTCCCCTCCCTATGCTAATCAAATAGACTAAAATAAGTGTTCCCTCTCCTCCCCTCCCTTCCCTTCCCCTCCCTTCTCCTCCCCTCTCTTCTCCTCCCCTTCATTCACAGCGTACCAAACATTAACATTAATGATCAATCCAAATATAGTATTCATATTTGGAGCACAATATCTATGTTTTGAGGTATACTATTTTCATTTTGGAGGTACAATACTAATCTTACTCCCATTATGATGTTCAATATCTAATATTTTATAGGTATTGTACTTGTTATGCTTCTCTCCTCTTTTACAATATTTTTCACATATTATTTTTTCTACAACATGTGAACACTGATCTGGTTAGAAAGTAGTTTTTGTGCTAACCCTAATTCATTTTATTTTGGAAAAAAAATTATTGTGGTTTATAAGTAATGAGTAAAAAAATGTTCTCTCTTTCATAGTGTGTGTGCTTTTCTTGCCAGATCAACATTGTTTGATCTAGTAAGCAGGCGAAGCGGATTCGAGAAAAATAGAGTAGAGTAATGCAAGCCTTATAATATCGATTAAAATGAACTGAAGTTTAGGGATGAATCATTCCGCCCGTTGTTCATTTACAACCTATTTCCCTATCACCTTTTGACTTGTTGGAAATTGAGCTCGATCGTATAGAAAAAGAGACTTAAATTAGAATGTGTGGGTCCAACTCAAAATCAATTGGCTAGGAATGAAGGGACAACACGTCTTATAAACCAAATGACCACCACAGAACTCAGCGGTGTAGGACTATTCTAACATCCCCCTCAAGTACATCCACATTTTACGAGTACCAATAAGTAGGATACAATCCTCACACTTGTCTCAAGTCGACACTGATACTATGTTAGAATGGAACTCCATTGTGTGGGACTGTTCCAACAATTCAATCCCTCGACACTAAGAAAGGGGCGTGTGTGACAGCCGCCTGCCCCCCACTTCACTCCCCTACTTGTATTAGTCCTTATCTATAAGTGCTCTCAGCACTCTATACTCCTATAGAGTTCCCAACATTTGAACGCAGAACTATAAGTGAACCAACGTTTATGGGGAAGTCAAATGATAGGTGAGTGGAAGACGGAAAAAAAGATTGAGACCATATCGCAATTCAAAGACCTTCACTCGTGCTCCAACGGCAACTGACGCTTATCTGGCGTCCTGACCAACATGTGATATATGGGGACGGGGGAGGATACAAATATCCTAACTCATGCTTAATGGCTTGAAGCTCTCGGCGTGTTGAGATGAACACAAGAGGACACCTGCATTCAATAGCTAGCAGGCAATCCGATGGAAAGCAACGGCGGGTTGGAGAGTAACAAAAGGATGCGTAGTTAAAATGTCAATGACGCCCGCATGATGTAGCCAACGCGCCGGTGAGTCGGATATGCCAATTTGGGAAATCCTTGTGCTCCAATGTGAAAAGGAGATATTGATGCATCTACATCCAATTCGATTTTGGGAAGAAGATATGAATCTATGTACATTCAATTCGGCGTGTAGAACCGAACAGTCTATTGAAAAGAACATATGGTGCATCCGAGAACTGTCTCTATTGAAAAGAACATATCGTTGCATGCTGTTGAGACGGATTACCATATTTGGAAAGTCCTTGGCTCCACCGTGAAAAGAGCATATCCGCGCATCTACATTTCAATTCGGTTTGGGGAAGAAGAGGATATGAATCTACATTCAATTCGGTGGGTGGAACTCAACATTCCATTGAAAAGAACATGCCGTCCATCCGAGATATTTAAAGTTTGGGATCTTTTCAGCACTAACACTAAAAACCAATGGCGTTGGCAATTTACATTAATATGGAGCTAACTAATAAACAACTCGCGGATAATACGCAACACTTTAATCAGACTCGGAACAACTTCTCACCATCCACGGTTCCGAGATCCTGAATCTCACAATCCTTCAGCCCAAACACTCCGACCTTGTTACTCAGAATCTCCTCTACCATCCCACTTCCCTGGCTTATCGTCACAGAGAAACCCCAGGGGAGGAGCATTTAATAATGGACCCCAACCAGATCGTTGTATTATCAGCTTCCCGGTTTCAGCCTCTTTCACTCACCCAAACCTTAACGGATAGCCAACCTGAGACCAAACCTACACGCATTGTCAAAACAAACTTAGTTAGTGCACTTTGTCCTCATCGTTTTCTGCTGGCACCCCGCCATCGCCATGCTGCATTCCGTTCCGTTGCTCGCGGTTCTTACTTTATCTGTTCTAGCTCTCTTTTAAAGTTTTATAGTTTCGGCGGGGGTTATGTTTCTCGCTGAGACTGTATGTCTCACCCCGTTGGTTTAAAACATTTTTAGGTGATTGAGCTAGACGTGGTGATGGTCGTGAGGTTGCGGCAAAACAATAAGAAAAATAGTAGGAGACAAGAGATGGATATGCAGCTGTTGTTGGGTATTTTGTAGTAGAGTCCTAGAGTCATCCCTGTACTCTTAGGTCCTTAGAGGTGTTTTGACGATGTTTCATGATGTATAGTTGATGTAGTTTGTTTATCCTGTTGTTGGCCTGATGTGGCATGTTTTGTATTTAAACATGTGATGCATCCTTTATGGATAAGTGACAATTGGATCCTATAAACTGTAGATATGTATCAGGTTGATGTATGTTTATATAACATGTTTCTTTACAGGATGTAGATATAGTTGTAATAGTTCGTTTATTATATGCTTTCCGCAATCAGTTTTAATTAACCCGTATTTTTAGTAATACGATGTTTATGACGGTTCCGCATGTTTTCGCGTGACATTTCATTGTCTGTGTGATAGCGGGGTGTCACAATAAGTATTGGTATCAGAGCTCTAGGTTCGCTGAGACTACATTGATCTAGGACTAGATTTGTGTCTGTTTTTGTGATTTTCTCCAGATTTTTCTCATAATGACTTCTGCCCCCAGCAGAAGATAAAGTTTGAAGATGTCTGGAAATCGCGAAGAACATACTGCCGAGAGCAGTGTCGCTGCATCAGTTTGTGGAGCAAGTATGCAGACATATGAAGATCGGGTGTCTGAGGTCCCCCAAATCGACCCAGCCATTCTTGAGAATCATGTCTACCAACACCTTATAGGACAGGTAATGACTACAATGAATCTCATGGTGGAAAGATTGCCAGTGCCTCAGCCAAAATCACATGCTCTCCATGGTGAATATTTGAGTATTGGGAAGACCTTCGAGTGTCTTTGCCGAGTCGGAGCTTCGGATTATGCTGGTACGGTTGATCCAGCAGATGTTGTTCTATGGCTGACAGGTCTTGAGAAGGCCTTCTGGATTCTCGACATCCCCAAAGCAGACAAAGTCAAGCACGTTGTCTACCTTCTCAAGGGTAGTGCTGGCCACTGGTGGGCCATCGAGGAGGAGAAGTGACCCGGTGAGGTGATCTGTTGGGACGTCTTTCGGCAGGAGTTCGTGAGTCGATACTTCCTGAAGACGTATCTGGACGAGAAGATCAGTAAGTTTGAATGTTTGCGCCAAAGATCTATGAGTATCACCGAGTATGAAGACAAGTTTATGGAGCTGCTGGGGTTTTGTACTCACATGGCAGTAACGGATGATGAAAGGATCAGACAGTTTGAGAAAGGTTTGAGTGACAAGTTGTCGACACCTGCTACTGCTTTAGAGAACCGAGAGCGGTTTTCCACGTTTGTGGAGTCTGTCCGAAGGATTGAACGGTTAGTCAATGAGAAGAGAGAGACCATGTCCAAGAAAAAGCCTGCTTAGTTCCAGAGACAGAGGTTTGATGGCTTAAAAAAGATGGGGTTTTCTACACCTTCTGCGATGCAGAGCTCTAGTGTGTCGTCACAGTGGTCTCCGAGTAAAGGAATAAGACGCGGGTTTTCTCCATTTAGAGCCCACAGTACAGCTTCAGTAGCAGTGATAGGGCCCTCTAGGCTGCAGATAGAAGACAAGTCATGCTATCACTGTGGACAGACAGGGCATTTAAAGTCAAACTGCCCAAGGAGAGATGTCGAGGTGACACAACAACCGAGACAGAATCAACAAGGGTTAGATAGACAACAGTCCAGTGGTAACAGAGGGTGAGGACGTGGTCTAGCATCACAAGTATGATCATCTGCTCCAGGGAGCAGAGGACGTGGATGACAACAAGCAGCGACTCGATTCTATGCTATGAGTCAACCAAAGGCGATGGTCAACCCGCGAGTAGTTGCAGGTCTGATGGAGTTATTTCATTCTGATTTGTCTTCTTCTTTCTTTATATTTGTTCTGGTTGACCTGGGTACTACACACTCTTTTATCGCACATAGTATACTTGATAGCTGTCTATTACCTGTTAGTTGTAAGAAAGATAGCTTGTTGTTAGAAACCCTCTTGATGGTTCCTCGATGCTTCGAGAAGTATGTCCATCTTGTGTTCTATCTTTTTCGGGACTTAACATACAAGTGGATCTCATACCACTTGATATGTATAGATTCGATGTAATTCTTGGGATGGATACCTTAGAGAGGTATAAGGTTGTGCTAGATTGTGGCTCCAAAAAAATGGTGTTTGTTGATGGTGGTGAGAAGTGGATCTTTCAAAGGGATAGGAAGATTTTTCCGACATGTTTGATATCAGCTATGGTGGCAGAAAAGTTGTTGCGGCAAGGTTGTAGAACATTCTTGGCTCATGTTGTGGATACCAAAGCGGAAGGTTCTAGCCTTGAGGATGTGCTTATTGTTAGAGAGTTCATGGATGTGTTTCCCAATGAGTTTCCCAGTGTTTCTCCACCTCAAGAGATTGACTTTTAGATCAATCTAGTGTCAGGGATACAGCCAATTGTTCAAACACCATACAGGATGGCTCCATCTGAGATGGCAGAACTAAAGAAGCAATTACAGGAGCTACTGGATAAAAATTTCATCAGACTGAGCACATTGTCGTGGGGTGCTCCAGTTCTATTCATGAAGAAGAAGGATGGATCGATGCGGTTGTGCATAGATTTTCGGCAGTTGAACAAAGTCACGATAAAAAACAAGTATCCTTTGCCAATGATAGATGATATGTTTGATCAGTTGCATGGTACTACAACATTCTTAAAGATCGATTTGCGGTCTGGATATCATTAGCTCAGAATCAAGGAGGATGACATACCAAAGTCAGCTTTTAGGATGAGGTATGGTCACTTTGAGTTTGTGGTTATGCCGTTCGGGTTAACCAATGCACCTGCTATTTTCATGGATCTGATGAATTGGGTGTTCCGTCTATTTTTAGATCGTGTTGTGGTTTTCAAAGATGACATCTTGATCTATAGTTGGGACAATCAACAACATGAACAACATCTTCGACAAACGTTGACTCTCCTTCTCCAGCACCAGTTGTATGCCAAGTTTAGTAAGTGCAAGTTCTAGTTGAAGGAAGTGACTTTGTTAGGCCATGTGATATCAGCGGAAGGAGTCAAAGTGGACCCCAAGAAGGTAGAGTCAATTGTAGAATGGGAGCAACCAAAGACGTCGACTGAAGTTCGTAGTTTTTTGTTTTAGCAGGATACTACTGGAGGTTTATAAAGGACTTCAGTGTAATTGAGTTGTCATTGATGAAGTTGACCAGGAAGGATGTACCTTTTGTTTGGGATGATCGTTATCAACAAGCTTTTTAGAGCTTAAAGGAGAAGCTGACTAGTGCTCCAGTGCTGGTGTTTCCAGTGCCTGGGAAAGGCTATGTCATGGAAGCGATCGGTAGTACTTGCTTCTAAAGTCGGTGAGTGTGTTTGTGGTTGCTCACTTGGGCGCACCGACTGCCCAGGAGTCTTACTCTTCATTCTTCGCATGCACATGGTTCATTACCATGGACATGGGGGATTCACGATTGTGCTCTCCACAATCCCTATGTGTTAAAAGTTGGGTGTGTAGGAATAGTTTGGTAGGGTGTAGGATGTAGTTGTGTTGAGTTTTTAATCTAAAAATGTTATAAAACACATACTTTGTCAGTTGAGTGTGTTGAGATGGAGAATAGCAAGTCGGAATGGAGGTGATTATACGAGAATCCGGGAAGCCTTCCCTCTACATAGTTTCTAGGCTATTTTATCTTCAGAAAAAAATAAAAATAATATCATGATCAATACAAAAATAAATTCCAGGGTTGGCATGCGGGTAAAAACCACCATTTTCACTATATAATAGTCGTCAATAAGTACATATCAGACAGCGAAGCATATGTTATTTTGGTAATGACAAGTTCCATGTTGGATAAAATATGTTGGAAGTTCAACATTCACTTATATTAAGTCATATGTAAATTATTGTATATATTAGTTGTCAAAGGACACATGTCAAAGAAAGGTGACATATCTATACTATAAAGGAAAGCTCGCTCAGGGTTTTGTATGCAATTTTCACACTCATTTTTCTAAATTACGATCAGGGCCTTGGTTCTATATGAACAAATTATGATTGGATTTATTTGCAATATTTACAACCTTCACGGTGAGGGCTCGACTGGCGGTGGACTCTCGATTCTTCTCGGGTTCATTTTCCTATCAGGTCGCCCTGTTACAGTCTTCACGGTGAGGGCTCGAATGGTGGTGGACTCTCGATTCTTCTCGAGTTCATTTTTCTATCAGGTCACCCTGTCGCCGCTATGGCTTCTCAGAATGAAGGTCCGTGGGCTTCTTCCATCCACTACAATTGTCGGATCCTAAACTGCGTCTTTGCGATCAACAACCTAAAGTTGTTCTTCCACCGCAAGGCACTCGGCTGAGATCGGTGTTGATGTCCTTCTCCCTTTGAGTCCTCCACAGATGTGTCCACTTCTTCTGAGGACGGCGTTGATGCTCAACCCCACCCTCTCAGGCCTATCCTCCCTATCTTCCTCCGCAACAGATCTGGAGTGCGTGTTCTGTAAGTTCGACACGAACGAGGACAACAAGATCTTTGAGGATTTCACCGTTGTCTTGGCGAGCCACTGGGACACCTGACAAACAAATCCGAAGGTGGTAGGTCTGAGTTCACATAGTTAAACACGCAACGGTTCATGAGATTCGAGGATGAGGTTGATTCCTACGAAAGGGGTTCTCCATTTTTGACCTCAAGCATGAAGGGAAGATTTCATTCGAGGAGCTCCAGGACATGCTGGTAGGGTTCGTGGAGCGTTCTACCATGGAGCAGTACAGGACGACGATCAAGGGTGCTTATGTTGACGACAATGACATCGTTAGCCTCGACGAATTCTGTGCTGGCAATCCTCGTGTCAGGGTTCTGTTCAATCCCGAAGGAGGCATAATGAAGCAAGCAGGTAGTTGTCTTCGACAGTTTCTGGCAAGTTATCTTCAACGAATTCTAGCAAAACAACTCAATTTCTGGCAACCAAAGGCGGACTCATGCATTGTCAGAAGTCATCCAAACTTCAAACTATAAATATTAGTTCCACTATTGTCACTGACGCTTCTCTTATGTTAGGAATTTATTATCTCAAGACTCAACAAAGTTGATCCTCTTCTTTGTAGATTATCACGTTCAACCTAAAAAATGTATAGGATAAAGGTAGGTATTACTTACTGACTGCTAAACAACAAACTAATATACAAAAAAATATTAGAAAATTAATTAAGGACCCAACAAACTCTGTCTAGTCCTCTGACACTCTTCACCTTACACTCTGTAATCTTGGAACATGAAAACTATAGGGAAGGATTAGGAGGAAGAGATGGGTCGAGCAATGTGTGAAGGGAATTCATTTATTTGTTGTAGCATCTATTAATGGATGAGAGTGTTTCAATGGTTTCTATATTATGTTCGGCCCTACTATTGCTGGGCAACAGTGGAAAAGAAGGACGTGAGACATGAAGTTTGAAAAATACAAACCCCCATACACAAAAGTATACATAATTGGAAACTTTAACAACATGGTGCCTCATTCAAATCTACCACCTACTTGCTCCCTCATCCATTGATTTGTATATTTTGGTTCTGTTCAATTTTAGACATAGCAAAAATAAATTATAATGTCAATATTAATCAATGTGTATATAAGGTACTGATATCATTAGGCAGTTTCCTTTACAATATCAAAGATTGAAGAAACACTACATGTGAAGGCTATCACTTCAAATCTTGCTCCAGTTGACCTAAAGACTTTGATTCAACCACCAATAGAATGTGTTTGGTGTTACAGAACTTGAGCTGCAAACCAATGATAACAAGCATACGATTTACATAGAAGATGCATATTTGAATCTCCTATCATTAGAAAACTATGCTAGAAAGATGACCAAAGATGTCTCAAAATTCTCACATGAATTTAGTATAAACCTTTATGAATTCATAAAGTGGGGTCGTCATATAATAACTAATTGTATCAAATTTTTATTGAGATCTGTGGCAACTATATACGAAATTGACAGTCAAGTTCACTGCATATCAGGGAAAAGTTTTTCATGCCCCTTGGTTAACATGGGCTTTACCTTATGTTTGATTTTTCTTCAGTTTTTTAGAAAGTTAATGAAAGTGCATGATTTCGTAGTTTCAGCCTGTATGCCTTCCCAATGTTACAATATAATCTTTTCAGACTGTTGCAGCTACATGTTGTGTGGATATTCCCTTTTTGGATAGCTATACCATTCTTAAGTCGTTGGTGGAGAAAATCATCCTACATGGTGTTTTTTAGGTGAAAGTAGTCATAATGTAATGACTGCATTTTCACATTATGAAAAAAGCCTACATGTTAACAAATATAAGAATAAGTAATTATTTAAACCTATCAACATATGTGAGAATAAGCTATAGTTGTACAACTCATTTAAATGATTTTTTAATACTACCATTTTTCTGAATGACGAACTACCCCTTAGTTCCTATCTGAAATTTGAGAATACCAAATCAGGGGTCTCTTGCAATATTTACAAGACTAGAAGATTGTCGATTCTTCTAGCATTTTCCCCATCTACTTGTCTTCTGCAATGTTTCTCCCTATGCACTTGTCTACTACAACATTTCTCTCTGCAAGTGGGTCTCGGTGTACACTGTAAGGGTCTTTTTGTGCCAAGGAAAAAAGTACCCACTATCTGACTCTGCTGAGAGTTTTTGCTCGCTGCCTTAGCATGGAAGAGGAAGTCCAGTCGCCGGTCAAGAGCTTCCGTACTACCGAGGAAACCTTGTGCCCAGACAGCTATTGTTTCTGCCGCTTGGGTACCTTCTACTGCCGTTCAGTGTAAGGAGCCCAATCAGAAGCAAAACTGGTCTGCCTTGTCCTATATGTATTGTGAGTTCCTTTTTGTGATTCTTTCCCTGTTTCTATTTCTTGGTTTTGGATTTTGTGGTCTTCTCCGATGATTTACCTGGCTTTGGGTTCCAAGTAAGATGTATTTTACTTTTGAATTTTCATCAATTACCATAAATCTGACCGATTTTTTCTACTTGCTCATGTTTTGTCTCCGTCAAGTAGACATCACACTCCTCTCCCAACTCTACAAATTGGTAAATGTCTAACGATCTCTGTCACCTTCGGCCTCCATGGATAAGGAGTACGGTGTGATCATGTTCGGTACTGAACTCAAGGAATGCGTTGTAAGGACCCTGACCTCCATTTAGGGATTATCCTATTTGCTTTGCTTAACCCTGATGCTTAGTTGCTTTCTAATCACCTTTAGTGGTGATTCTGGTTTGTTGGTGCTTTGTTGAGAGCTAGAGGTGCTACTTGCACATAACCCAAGTCTAGGATTTGTGGGCAAGTTTGTCACCTTGAGAGGTGTTTCTCCCTCTCTTTGCTTCCTCTAGTGTTGAGAGGAAGGGTTGGGCTCATTGCTTGATCTACCTTGGGCTTGGTTGAGCTTGTTGGGCCTTGTTATGCCTTGCCTTTGCCTTGTTGGACCTTTGTGTTGGGCTAGAGTGCCCTGTGTCAGACTAGGTGTGTCGGCCTGTGGTGTGTCGCCCAGGATGTGTGTCGGCCATGGTGAGGGTGTGTCGGGCATGGTGTGGAGGTGTGTCGCCCATGGACCCTTTGACTCTCTTTGACCTCGTTTGTGTCACCACTAGTGGACACTTGGTGCTTGATGCTTGCATGTGGCAATGGCCTTGGACATGTGTTTAGGGCATGTTAGAGTGGTGGCTTTGCCCATGGACAAGTGTCCCTTGGTGGGCGACACCTTGCCTTGTCTTTCCTTGGTTTCTCCTCCATCCTTTCCTATATATGCAGTTCCTTTCCCTTGCTAAGGATCCCTTTAGTTTCTTAGTCGCCCTCTCCCTTGGTGCATGACACCCCTCTTCCTTTGCAAGCTTGGTGGCCGATCTTTGCCTTAGAAGTCTCCTTCCTCTAGTGGTGGCCGAACCCTAGAGTGCCTTGTTCTTCTTCCTTGGTGGTGCTTGGAGCTTGGATTTAGGATCTTGGAGCTTGCTTAAGGCGGGTTACGTAACTCTTAACCCTAACTATATTACCTCTCCTATGTTCTTATATGTTCGGCTATGCATGTTGCTAGTTTAATTCCTTGCTTAGTTTCTTCTTGTTGGACGATCCTATGTTCTAGGGTACATAAGAATCTGAAGTACATATTTTCACAAAATGAGCTAAACATGCGACAGCGCCGATGGATGGAGCTAATCAATGATTACGACTGCACTATCGAGTATCATCATGGTAAGACAAACGTGGTAGCTGATGCGCTTAGCCAAAGTCTTCTTCTCTCTCTACCAAGAAGGCACAGTTGAGTTCCCTAGTATGCCATAGACAGGATATGCTTGTTTCCTTGTGGCAGATGAATGTGCAGATGGAAGTTTCCTTGTTAGCTGGACTTTTAGCACATATGCAAGTCAGGCCTACACTGAGACAACAGATCAAAGATGCACAATAGGCAGATGATGCAGTGCAGTTGATCAGATCAGAGTTTGGCAGCGAAAAGCGTGATGAGTTCCATGAGTCCAAGGATGGACTAGTTTGCTACTGATATAGGATGGTGGTCCCTAATGCAGATGATCTGAGGAAGCTAGTGCTCGAAGAAGTGCACACTTTGATGTATGATATGCATCCATGAGTCACTAAGATATATCATAGTCTGAAGGACTCATATTGGTGGCCCGGCTTGAAGAAAGATGTAGCTGAGTTTGTGGCTAGGTGTGCGGTATGTCAGCAAGTCAAGGCTGAACATCAGAAGCCGGCATGTACATTGCAACCCCTGCCGATACTATAGTGGAAATGGGATCATATAACCATGGATTTCGTAGTTGGTCTACCCAGGACAACTAGGAATCATGATTCCATTTGGGTGATAGTGGACAGATTGATGAAGTCTGCCCATTTCATACCTATAAAGACAACGTATACAACCGAGAATCTTGCTAGAGTATACATAGATGAGATAGTGCGGTTGCATGGTGTGCCAGTAACGATAGTTTCCAACAGAGGTCCGTAGTTCACGAGTCATTTCTGGGAACAGTTGCACAAAGCATTGGGAACAAAGTTGAGGTTTAGTACCGCCTTCCACCCGCAAACAGATGGACAGTCTGAGAGGACTATTCAGACTTTAAAGGATCTCCTTTGAGCTTGTGTTTTGCAGTTCCTAGGCAGTTGGGGCGTACATCTCAGTTTGATAGAGTTTGCTTACAACAATAGTTATCAGCGGAGCATTGACATGGCTCCTTATGAGGCCTTATATGGCAGGAAGTGCAGATCTCCGTTGTGTTGGTATGAGTCTGGTGAATATCAGCTTTTGGGTCCTGAGTTAGTACAACAGACAACATAAAAGATCAAGGTGATACAACAACAATTGAAAGCGGCACATGACAGGCAGAATTCTTACGCAAACAATCGTCGACGACCTTTGGAGTTCCAAGTAGGAGACAAGTGTATCTTAAAGTCTCGCCATGGAAAGGTGTGCTAAGGTTTGGCCGGAAGGGTAAGCTAAGCACCCAAATATATGGGGCCATACCCAGTCACAACACGTATTGACAAGGTAGCTTAAAGTTGCATAGGTTACATCCAGTGTTCCATGTCAGTATGCTGAAGAAAAGCCATCCGGATACAGGGATAGTGATACAGCCATACGAAGTTGAGCTTGATAAAGATGTGACCTACGAGGAAGGTCATGAGACGATCCTTGATAGAAGAGTTAATAAGTTGAAGAGGAAGGACCTGGTTCTTGTAAAGGTTCTTTGGCATCATCGTGTCATTGAGGAAGCCACGTAGGAGCTTGAGGAAGAGATGAGGAGGAAGTATCCCTCGCTTTTCTCTTCGGATTTTGGGGACAAAATCCCTTTTTAGGGGGTTAGCTTGTAAGGACCCTGACCTCCATTTAGGTCTTATGCTGTTTGCTTTGCTTAACCCTGATGCTTAGTTTCTTGCTAATCACCTTTAGTGGTGATTAGGGTTTGTTGGTGCTTTGTTGAGAGCTGGAGGTGCTACTTGCAAATAACCTAAATCTAGGGTTTGTGGGCAAGTTTGTCACCTTGAGAGGTGTTTCTCCCTCTCTTTGCTTCCTCTAGTATTGAGAGGAAGGGTTGGGCTCGTTGCTTGAGCTGCCTTGGACTTGGTTGAGCTTGTTGGGCCTTGTTATGCCTTGCCTTTGCCTTGTTGAACCTTTGTGTTGGGATAGAGTGCCCTGTGTCGGCCTAGGTGTGTCGGCCTATGCTTGTGTCGGCCTGTGGTGTGTCACCCAGGATGTGTGTCAGCCATGGTGGGGGTGTGTCGGGCATGGTGTGGAGGTGTGTCACCCATGGACCATTTGACTCTCTTAGACCTCATTTGTGTCACCACTAGTGGACACTTGGTGCTTGATGCTTGCATGTGGCAATGGCCTTGGACATATGTTTAGGGCATCTTAGAGTGGTGGCTTTTCCCATGGACAAGTGTCCCTAGGTGGGCGGCACCTTGCCTTGTCTTTCCTTGGTTTCTCCTCCATCCTTTCCTATATATGTGTTTCCTTTCCCTTTCTAAGGATCCCTTTAGTTCCTTAATCTCCCTCTCCCTTGGTGCACGACACCCCTCTTCCTTTGCAAGCTTGGTGACCGATCCTTGCCTTGGAAGTCTCCTTCTTTCTCTAGTGGTGGCTAAACCCTAGAGTGCCTTGTTCTTCTTCCTTGGTGGTGCTTGGAGCTTGGAGCTTGCTTAAGGCAGGTTACATAACTCTTAACCCTAACTATATTACCTCTCCTATGTTCTTATATGTTCGGCTATGCATGTTCCTAGTTTAGTTCCTTGCTTAGTTGCTTCTTGTTGGACAAACCTATGTTCTAGGGTTTCTTGGTGAGCAACACCCCTTTCTCTCCTAGATCTAGAGGAGTGAGCTTGAGTTCTAGTAATATGGGCAATACTCCTCTCTCGTTTAAGTTGAGAGGTGAGCTTGTGTTCTAGTGGCTTGAGCAACACCCTCCCCTCACCGTGGACTTGAAAGGTGAGCTATGTGGTAGTTGTGGACCTTGGTTGTGGTTGAACCTTGTGTTGCCCGATTGGTGATAAGAAGCTAGGCAAGACCCCTCTCTCTTAGTTGTTGAGAGGTGAGCCTTCTTCTCGATCCATTAGGGTTTTGGTGCCCTTGTGCTTGAGGTTGGTGACGACCTTGTGGAGTTGCATCTTAGCCGATATGGCTTGGGGTTGGCATTTCCCAACACCCCTCTTGACTTAGAGCCTTGGACGTTATGTTGTTGTGGATGTGTCGGGCGTTGCACCTGGTTCCTGCCTTATGTGTGTCAGGCATCACCCCTTGATGAGTACCCTGCCTGATACACTTAATCTATGAGATGGTTTGGTGTTGTTGTGCTTTGAGGTGTGGAGTCTGTTAGTTAGTTCTGTGATGTTGTGACAGGCGTCACACTAGTCTTTGACCTGTGTGTCGGCCGATAGGTCCAGGCTTGGCTAGCTGAGCAACAGGCTCCTTATTGCCCGGTTGAGCTGCATCCTTTGGGCGTTGTTCCTTGTTGTGTGGTGATGCCCGACAGAGTGTCACCTAGTATCCCTAAGCCATTACTTTTTTATGCTCGTTGCACCTGATGAGAGACACGCCCATAGGCTCAGTTGTCCGATAGGCTTCGTGGTCATTGTACCCTTGATACCCGACGTAGCGTTGCCCGACTTGAGGTGCACGACATGCGTTGTACAATACACATGTGTGCACGAGATGGCTTGGTGCCTTGGGTGCCCGATGCATGTGGTTGCACGACACATGCTGCACGATACACCCTGAGAAGGTAGCCCGACACCCTTGCTGGTTGCTTGGCCGATAGGAGGCTAGAGTGCCTTGGGCGATATGAGGGAAGTACCTTGCCCGATATCTCTTTAGTGAGGGTGCCCTACCCATCACACCTTTTGGTGAGGGTAGTGGGTGTTTCTAGTGAGGGTCTTGTTCCTTATATGGATAACCTATATGCTAGATCTTGTTCTATGATGCCACGTTTGGTTGACAATAGTAACCCTTGATATGCTTGATGGTAATTGCTATAGTAAGTGCACATCTATGTAACTTGACATGACATCTTATGTATTTATGATCATCTGGAATTATCTGTTTAATGTTGAGGAAATGGTAAGCATGAAAGATGCTTGCATGATGATATGACCTATGCCTATGGTCACAGGTTGAGGCAGGAATGATAAAGTATATAATCATCAGTACTGCCCTATGTTGATAATATAACTCTTCCGATAATCTATGATGATTGTGCATACTAACCATGCATGTACAGATGCATAGCCAGGTAAAAGGGCTATGAGGTATATATGTTTGAGTAACACTGCTCTGATGGTTACTCTTATTGATGAGATAACATACATGGTGTGTTTGGTCGAAAGACCTGAGTTTGGCTAGAGTGCCTTAATGAGATGTTATTCTCTAATGATGATCTGGGATTGCTATCCCATGGTGATGATGTAAGCCTTGAGAGGCAGTGACACTATGTGATGAGGGATTGAGATCCCATGGCAATGTAATGTTGGATCCTTGTGATGGACCAGGATGATGTTGATGATAGTAAAAGCATGATGTTGAGTTTCATGTTATTTATTCTTGTTATAGTCTGCATGCTATACAACTTGATTGCCTCAACAATTCACTTAAAATGTACTAACTAATCACAGTGGAACATATCATGTAGTTTCCCTGACCATAGATCCATCATCGTCAGGAGCTGGTGATGGTGAAACAGGTTCTCCTGCGAGTTAACCCGGAGCGCATATTGTTGAATATGCGAGGTTTCTCCTTGCCTAAAATAGTGAGGATTTGAGTGCAGCTGTGGTTGTCGACTCGAGATATGTATAGAGCATGGTGAACATGCCCATGGCTCAGGATATGTGATATGGGAGCATGAATGTGTTCATGGCTCAGAGCATGGTAAACATGCATGTGGCTCAGTTTCACTAGTGCCGAGACATGTACCGAGGCGGGCTAGGCAGAGGGTAGCCTGCGGGAGCTGACCCTGTGGCTGAGGCCACTTAAGAACGAGACTGCGGTCCTTCTTGTGTTGTACTCGTGCACTGACCACGAGGTGGGAGGTCGTGGAGTCTGACTCTTCCATTGACCTTGTATGGCACCAGCTCCGGGTTTCGCAGCCGTCGGTTGGATCTGAGCGGTACGGCTCACTTCCTGAGGGCATAATAATAATACGTAATCCAGCCGAATAGAATTTATTGCTTAAGGAAAAAATACAGAACATTGATTGAAGCCTTGCTTGTGTAGTTAATCTTGTTATACTTACAATTTCTTATACATTCCTTACGTTATGTGGTAAGATCTTATAAATCGTATCTTGTTAATCATGTTCCATAAAGAGATATTGGGTTATATGCCTTACGTACATATGGTAAGCCTCATGGTATGAATAGCTTTGCTATATAGACTGCTCTTATTATACCTGCTATCAGTTATCTACTGCTATTACTTTAATCATCCTTTGGTTTTATAGTTTCGGCAGGGAGTTATGTTTCTCGCTGGGACTGTGTGTCTCACCCCGCTGGTTTGTAACCTTTTTCGGTGTTCGAGCTAGGCGTGGTGGTGGTCACGGAGTTGTGGTCGAGCAGTAAGAAGAGAAGTAGAAGGCAAGAGATAGACATGTTGCTATTTTGGTTGTTTGTAGTAGAGTCTAGAGTCATCCCTGTACTCTCAGGTCCTTGGGAGCATTTTGACGTTGTTTCATGATGTATAGCTGTTGATGGTTTGTATATCTTGCTGCTGGCCAGATGTGGGCTGTTTTGTACATATAAACAGGTGATGAACTCATGTGATGGCTAGACAGCTGATCCCCTAAGCTGTGCACACGTGTCAAGATCTTGTACATGTTTATATAACATGTTTTCCTTGCAGGATGAGGACCTAAATGTAATCGTTTCTCCATTTATCTGCTTTCGGAAAACAGTTTTAATTAACCCGTGTTTTTGGTAATTTGTGTTTTATGGTGTTTTCCGCACGTTTTCGCGTAACACCTCGTTATCTGTGTGATAGTGGGATGTGTTGCCACATGCGTTGTAATTGAAAAAATTACCAATGTATTAATATACTTTTTTGTTAGTTGGTCATTGTTAAGAGAGGAACACGGACAATCAACCTTACATAAAAACGTAATTATGACTATTGACTCTGTTGTCTACAATTAAGTTATCAATTTCTTCTTTGCTTCCTGTAGTGGCCATGGTGCAGCAAATTTTCTAGAATTTAATATTATTGTTCCACCAATGCACTAAAGGACAAATGCAAGAAAAGGGTTTTCATTTTTAGTATACCATTATTTAATATTTAAATTAGTACGGGTTTAGCTTATGATGTATTTGGAAGCCCTCGGCCAAACGAGTATTTCATAGAGAGTCGATAAGGAATTATTGTAACTAAACCAGTTCTTTATAGTTGTTACTTCTTTTGATCCGGATGAAGCCACTGTGAGGGGTTTAGTGGTCAACAACTTACAGGAGTCTCTTTATGAAAAGAAAATATTGTCTGTAAATATTATCATGAAGCTG
Organism: Alisma plantago-aquatica; assembly: GCA_963693085.1. NCBI lineage: Eukaryota > Viridiplantae > Streptophyta > Magnoliopsida > Alismatales > Alismataceae > Alisma > Alisma plantago-aquatica. Next base: position 1,103,198,701 of record OY856413.1, on the reverse strand, counting down.
TTTATTTGTATCTAGAAGTAGAAAATTGTGTTGTTTACTTGTATCTAGAAATAGAAAATTGTGCTTTCTCTATAAGTTGTGTACATTAGAAAGTACATAGTAGGCTTATCACTAAATTAAAAGTATCATAGCATTTTATCGCTTGGTAATGGGGTGTGAGGGGGGAAGCGATGATGACCCAGGCAATCGGGGCAAAACCCTAGCGAAGAGTGACGAAGGAGCAGCACGCAAGGAGATACCAAGAAATTCTCGGGAAAAGGCACTACGATCAGCAACCCAGATAAGCATAGGTGGGATTGAACCTTACATATAAAGGGATGTGAGGCTCGTCTCAAGCGGTGGACGAGACCACCATAATGATGGACACATAATCTAATCTACCTAATCAAGCATAAGGATACATCAACGATGGAAACCCGTTCCTACTGGAAGGACACTGGACGATGCCACCAAAGTCTTTCAAGCAGGTCATCACCAGAGAAAGCGGTGGCGGTAGTTTTAATCTCGTATTCATTGACGACGAACTTGAGGAACTTGTTAATCTGGAGGATATAGAATTGGTATATGAAAAGGGCATACCGAAGATATACGTAGTGCCAGGGGCAAAGGAGATCATGAGTAAGCCTTTCAAATACGCCGTCATTGTTAAGTTAATAGATAGACACATAGGGTTTCTCATGATGACCGACAGACTGAAACTCCTGTGGAAACCATATGGTGGCTTTGAGCTGTGAAAACTCACTGAGCAATACTACGTCGTTAACTTCTATAGTCGTCTCGATGAAGAGGATGTGTTGATGAAGGGCCCGTGGTCGCTTTTTGGCAATTGTCTCATGGTGTGGCCATAGGATGGATACTTTGAGCCACACAAGGGACTTCCAGGTCGCATACTGACATGGATCAGAGTGTTTGGTTTCCTGATACATTATTATAACAAGGAGATGGTCCATCGTATTGGCTAAGCAGTGGGTCATCTTGTTCTTGCAGATGGCCACTCGATCAATCGCATAAGAAGCCGTTTTGCTCGCCTAACAGTGGAGATTGATACTTCTAAGCCAGTTCACCCGGCCATCATCATTAATGGAAGAGAGTACAAGATCGAATATGAATCCTTACCAAATATGTGTCTCAAGTGTGGTAAATTGGGCCATGATAAGGATGATTGCAGGGGGGCTGATTCGAGTCTGATGCCGTCTGGCTCTGATCTGACCGCCGATGACATGGGTGTTCAGTGGGATGACGAAGGAGAGAGATGGCAAGTATATTATGGCAAGAACATTCTAACTCAAAGGTCACAGAGGAACAAAGATGGTTCCAAGGTAAATGAGCAGGAGGGGAATAAAGCAAACCGGTTCAAAGCATTGGAGGAGGAAGAGGGGGAAACGGAAGAGACTGTGGCGGTGGGCAAAAAACCCAGAGCAGGTTATCACTGAAGATGATCCAAGAGGACCAAAAGTTTCGAGAAAGAAATAATGTAGAAATGAGGATGCTGATGTGTCAACTGGGAAGTAATGCACTACGAACGTGAGAGGGAAAGGGCAAGTACAGAAGGCTATACCTAAAATAGTTGTGGATGAGACATCACACACTATAGTTATCCCTGTTGGAGATGAGGTCATCAATGGCAGGGCAGGAGACCAGGAAGACACACAATTTAACAGTGAGCCAGGGGTAAAAGCAACAAACGGGGATAGCAGTAAAACTCTCAACAATAGTAAAGATAGTTCCATTAATGCAGGAAGAAAGTATAAAAAGAAGAAGCTAACACAGGGAGCTAATAGTCCCCAGAAAAATGGTAATTATAATACCAGGGGCAGGGTTAGGCGTGGAGGAGATGTGCAAGAGGGGACCAAGGGTTCCCAAGCAAACTAATTTTATGTGGATGATTAATTCCCTTGCTTGGAACATTAGAGGGGCTAGCAAGAAGAATGCTAGACTCTCTTTTAAGCATCTAGTAGCGCAATATAAGATTACGGTGGTCTCCATCTCAAAACCACGCATCTCAGGCGATCATGCACTGGATGTTATCCGAAAGTTGGGTTTTTCTATCTCCCACTGCGTTGAGGCGCGCAGATTCTCTGGTGGAATCTAGGTTCTTTGGTGTGACACCCCGCTATCACACAGACAAAGAAATGCCATGTGAAAATGTGTGGAACCATCATAAACATCGTATTACAAAAAAACAGGTTTATTAAAACCGATTACGGAAAGTAGATAATAATGTAACTATTACATCCAGATCCACATCCTACAAAGAACCATGTTATATAAACATACATCAACCTGATACATATCCACAGTTCATGGGATCCAACTGTCACTTATCCATAAAGGATGCATCACCTTTTTAAATACATAATAGGCCACATCAGGCCAACAACAGGATAAACTAACTACATCAACTATACATCGTTAAACCTCGTCAAAACACCTCTAAGGAACTGAGAGTACATGTATGACTCTAGGACTCTACTACAAAACATCCAACAATAGCAGCATATCCATCTCTTGCCTCCTACTGTTCTTCTTACTACTTGGCCACAAACTCACGACCACCACATGTCTAGATCGATCACCTAAAAAGGTTTTAAACCAACGGGGTGAGACACACAGTCCCAACGAGAAACATAACCCCCGCCAAAACTATTAAACTTCAAAGGAGAGCTAGAACAGATAAAGTAGGTAACTGATATAAGCAGATCATATACGCAACATACTGAATAGAACAAACTTTATAACATCTTACCATGATATCTAAGAGGCATATAAAAAGATAACTATATGTAACATGATTGACAAGACAAGTTATATAAGAACATATCATAAGATATGAGGAATGTGTAATTAACTGCAAGATATAACTAGGGCAACAAGCAAGGCCTCAACCAATGTTTTGTGTTTTGCCCTAAGTGATATGTATTCTATACGACTGGATTACAATTTATTATGCCCTGAGGAAGTGAGCCATACTGCTCAAATCCAACCTTCGGCTGGGAAGCCCAAAACCGGTGTCATACAAGGTCAATGGAAGAGTCGGACTCCACAACCTCACCTCCTCGTGGTCAGTGCATGAAAACCAAAGCAGGACCACATTCTCTTAGTTTAAGTGGCCTCAACCACACATGGTCAGACTACCCTCTACCTATGCCACCTTGGTACAAGTATCGGCGCTAGAAAACTGAGCAACGGGCCTGTTCACCGTGCTCCATCATCACTGAGCCATGGGTCTGTTCACCATGCTCTATCACATATCCTAAGCCATGGGCCTATTCACCATGCTCTAACCACACTGAGCCATGGATCTATGGCTAGGGAAAACTACATGAAAGGTTCATCTGTGATTAATTAATGCATTTTAAGTAGATTGCAAGATTAAATGAAGTTATATAACATGCAACTATAACAAAAATGAGTAATCATAAACCTCATTATATTGTGTTACATTGTCACTAAGACCTTCAGTGCCATCGACATTACAAGGATCCAACATCACATGTTACCACTTGGCCTCTTGCCAATCATCTAGTTCCATCTCGAGGATCAACATTACAGGGACTCAATCCCATCATTAAGGCACACATTGCCATCCCATGGGTAACACCCATCATATATTGCTGGGTTCATCATAACCCTTGATATTCCACATCATATCATTGCCATGTCATCACTATGGCTATTACCTAATTTCATATCTGTACATATGGAACCTGCATGGTTAGCATAATCATAGAGAAACAATGGTACTTGTACGAGGAACATTTATAACCCTTTAATTTATTATGAGACTCAACCATGCAACACAGATGATTGTATCAAAGCATAGCATTCCTATACATATCAAGCATAATAGCCTCATATACCAAAGGATAGCCAGCATAAGGGTTACCAACCGAACACAAGGTACAACCCTCATTATAGATGTATCGGGTAAAGGACAACCCTCACCAAAGGTGTAACGATCATCACTGTCTTGGTTAACACTACATAAAGGGGATGACATGGATATCGACCAACATGTATCTCGGGTTGACACCCATATCGGGTAAGGCACCTAGAAAGCTGTAACGTCCAGCAGCATAGCGAGCAACCTATATCGCCCAAGCATCACAACAACATATCAGGTAAGCACCACAACGTGCAATGCCCCATGATAGGCAAAACCATGTCGGGCCATGCCCTTCAGCAATGTGTCATAGTAGGCAATGTTGTACATCATGTCGGGCAATGCCTCAAGGCCGTGATGGGCAATGCTTTGCAACGCCTGATGCACCACTCTATCTACCAAGGCAAATATCAAGTGCCATAAAGGTTAACATCATAACGGGCAATGCGTCACAACAGAGTGTCGGGAAGAACCATCTAGGAGGATGACATGCAAGGAACCAACCAACCCTATCGCCCAACACAAACCCCATAGTGTTCAAGGAATCAATGAGGCACCCACCTACTGTATTTCCCCAAACCCTAACTCAAGGTAAGAGAGGGATATCGAGCAGTACTACCCATCATGTGTATCATGCAAGGCAAGTCCATAACGCCCAAGAGCTCAACTCCTCTAGGACACTCGTCTCGGCCAAGGGACCAACTAGGTGTCAACCAACCATATCGTCCAAACCCTAACCCTAGGGTAGGGAAAGAATAACGACCATCACACCAACCAACCGTATCGGGTTACTAGGATTGGAAGGTCTCAACTTCACCACAACCATCCACACCATATCATCCAAGGATGCCAAGAGTATTGGCTCACCTCTCAACAACCAAGTGAGAGGGGTTTTATACAACCTCAAGCATATCGGGCAACCAGGTTAGAACAACAGCCTATTGGCCAACCAACTCATCATGTCGCACAAACATCTAGGCCACATGCTCACCTCTCAAAACCAAAGAGAGAGAGGGGTATTTCCTCATGGACACACCACCATACCTCTTTGGGATAAGAAACCCTAAGCTCACCTCTCAACTAAATGAGAGAGGGGTATTGCTCGAGGTTCTACAACCCAAAGGATCAGTCAACACAAGGGTAACTACCCATATCGCCCAATCTATTCTAAGGAACATATATCGACCAACCTGATCTAGGGAACCTATCGGGAAGCAACATGACCATTTAAGGCAAGAACATATCTAGTGAGATAACATGGCCGATCAAGATAGCATATAACAAAGCAACATGGTAAAGAAGTAGTATAGTTAGGATTAGGAGTTATGTAACCCGCCTTAAACACAACTCCAAGCTCCAAGCACCACCTCAACAGGATGTATCGGCCACCACCAAGGAAGAAGAAAGTAGCAGCAACATTAGCTATATTGGCCACCTTCTCTCCTTCCTTCTTCTCGATCTCGGCCAGTAAGGGGGAGCAAACGGCTAAGGGGCAAAGAAATCCCAAGCAAGAGAAAAGAGAGAGAGATATATAGAAGAGGGTAAGGGGTAGGAACTAGCAAGGTGTCATCCTCCTTAAGAACACTTGTCCATACCCTTTGCCATCTTGATAGCATCAAGCACCAAGTGTCCATAATGGGTGACACAAACAATGCTAGGTGGAGGGGTGTGTGTCACCCAACATGGCAACCCATCATCACCCTCTGGCCGATACACCTCCCTTGCTCGACACACCATGGCTGACACAAGGCACCAAGCTCTCCCTTGCCCAACACACTCAAGTAAGGAGGAAGGGCTTCAAGCCCAACAACAAGCCCAAGCTTAAACAAGCTCAAACGAGGTCCAAAACAACTCAAACAAGGCACCCAACCCATCCTCTCAATGCTAGAGGATGCAAGGAGAGAGAAATATATCTCTCAAGGTGACAAACTTGCACACCAACCCTAGAACTTGGGTAATTTGCAAGTTGCACCTCAACCTCTCAACATAACACAAACAAACCCTAATCACAACTCAGGTGATTAGGCAAGCCTCTAAACACAGGGTTTAGGCAAAGCAAACAGGGTAAGCCCAAAATGGAGGTCAGGGTCCTTACAAGCCATAAACCTCTACAAAAGGATTTCGCCCCCAAAATTCGAAGAGAAAAGCGAGGGATACTTCCTCCACATCTCTTCCTCAAGCTCCCATGTGGCTTCCTAAACACCACGGTGATGCCAAAGAACCTTTACAAGAACCAGGTCCTTCCTCTTCAACTTCTTCACTCTTTGGTCAAGGATTAACACTGGACCTTCCTCGTAGGTCACATCTTCATCAAACTCAACTTCAACTGGCAAATCACTATCTCTGTGCCCGGATGGCTTTTCTTTAGCATTCTGACATGGAACACTGGATGCAACCTGTGTAACTCTGGCGGTAGCTCTAACTTGTAAGCCACCTTGCCAACACGTGCTATTACCAGATATGGTCCAATATACCTGGGAGCCAATTTTCCTTTACGACCAAACCTCAGCATGCCTTTCCATGGAAGGACCTTGAGATACACCTTGTCTCCCACCTGGACTCCAGAGGTCATCGATGATTATCTGCATATGACTTCTGTCTATCCTGTACCGCTTTCAACTGTTGTTGTATCATCTTGATCTTTTCTATTGTCTACTGCACTAAGTCAGGACCCAAAAGTTGATACTTGCCAGACTCATACCAACATAGAGGAGATATGCACTAACTGCCATATAAGGCATCATAAGGTGCCATGTTGATAATCCGTTGGTAACTATTGTTGTAGGAAAACTCTATCAAACTGAGATGCACATCCCAACTGCCTAGGAACTACAAAACACCAGCTCAGAGAAGATCTTCCAAACTTTGAATAGTCCTTTCAGACTATCTATCTATCTACGGGTGGAAAGCAGTACTGAACCTCAACTGCGTTCCCAATGCTCTGTGCAACTATTCCCAAAAATGACTCGTGAACTGAGGACCTCTGTCAGAGACTATCGTTACTGGCACACAGTGCAAACGCACTATCTCATTCACATACACCTGAGCAAGCTTCTCTACAGTATATGTCATTTTCACAGGTATGAAATGGACAGTCTTTGTCAACCTGTCCACTATCACCCAAATGGAATCATGATTCCTAGTTGTCCTCGATAGACCAACTATAAAATCCATGGTTACATGATCCCATTTCCACTGTGGTATTGGCATGGGTTGTAACGTACCTACCGGCTTCTTATGCTCAGCCTTAACCTACTAGCATACCGCACACCTAGTCACAAACTCGGCCACATCTCTCTTCAAGCCAGGCCACCAATACAGGTCCTTTAAATTATGATACATCTTGGTGATGCCTGGATGCATAGAATACATCGATGTGTGTGCTTCCTCAAGAACTAACTTCCTCAGATCATCAACATCAGGAACAATCATCTTGTTATGATAACAAACTAGTCCATCCTCGGACTCATGGAAGCCATCCCTCTTCTCGCTGCCAAAATCTGATCTGATCAACTGTATTGCAACATCTGCTTGCTATGCTTCTTTGATATGCTCCCTCAGCATAGGCTTCACTTACATCTGTGCCAATAGTCCTGCCAACAAGGACACTTCCAACTGTACATTCATCTATCGCAAAGAGACAAACATATCCCGCCTATGACATATCAAAGAACTCATTTGTGCCTTTTTCGTAGGAAGAGAAGAAGACTTTTTGCTAAGCGCATCAACTACCACGTTTGCCTTACCATGATGATACTCAATGGTGCAATCATAATCACTTATCTGCTCCATCCAGTGACGCTGTTGCATGTTCAGCTCACTCTGCGAGAAGATATACTTCAGGTTCTTATTATCCGTAAATATATGACACAGCTCCCCATAAAGATAGTGTCTCCAAATCTTCAATGCATGGACCACTGCTTCCAACTCCAAGTCATGTGTCGGATAACTCTCTTCATGTTTCTTAAGCTGTCGCGAAGCGAAAGAAACCACATGATCCTCCTACATCAGCACGCAACCTAAGCCTTTCTTGGAAGCATCGCAGAAAACAAAATAGCCTTTCCTAGGCTTTGGCAACACCAGCACTGGAGCACTAGTCAGCTTCTCCTTTAAGCTCTAAAAAGCTTGCTGACAATGATCATCCCAAACAAAAGGTACATCCTTCCTGGTCAACTTCATCAACGGCAATGTGATTACACTGAAGTCCTTTATAAACCTCTGGTAGTATTCTACTAAACCCGGCATCTTTGATTTCTCCCATTCTGCAACTGACTCCACCTTCTTGGGGTCCACTCTGACTCCTTCCGCTGATATCACATGGCCCAACAAAGTCACTTCCTTCAAACAGAACTCACACTTACTAAACTTGGCATACAACTGGTGTTGGTGAAGGAGAGAAACACTTGTTGAAGATTTTGTTCATGTTGTTTACTGTCCAGACTATAGATCAAGATGTCATCTATGAAAACCACAACAAACTGATCTAAAAACAGACGGAACAACATGTTCATCAGATCCATGAAAGTAGCAGGTGCATTGGTTAGCCTGAACGGCATAACCACAAACTCAAAGTGACCATACCTCGTCCTAAAAGCTGACTTTGGTATGTCATCCTCCTTGATTCTGAGTTGATGATATCTAGACTACAAATTGATCTTCAAGAATATTGTAGCACCACACAACTGATCAAACAGATCGTCTATCCTTGGCAAAGGATACTTGTTTTTTATCGTGACTTTGTTCAACTATCGGAAATCTATTCACAACTGCATCGATCCATCCTTCTTCTTCACGAACAAAACTGGAGCACCCCACGACGATGTGTTAGGTCTAAAGAAACCTTTATCCAGTAGCTCCTATAACTACTTCTTCATTTCTCCCATCTCAGTTGGAGCCATCCTGTATGGTGTATCAACAACTGGCTGTGTCCCTGGCACTAGATTGATCTCAAAGTCAATCTCTCGAGGTGGGGTAACATCGGGAAACTCGTTGGGAAACACATCCACGAACTCTCTGACAATAGACACATCCTCAAGGCTAGAACCTTCCACTTTGGTATCCACAACATGAGCCAAGAATGCTCTACAACCTTGCCGCAACAACGTTTCTACCACCATAGCTGATATCAAACACGTCAGAAGAATCTTCCTATCCCCTTGGAAGATCCACTTCTCACCACCGTCAACAAACATTGTTTGCTTGGAGCCACAGTCCAACACAACCTTATACCTCTCTAAGGTATCCATCCCAAGAATTACATCGAATCCATGCATATCAAGTGGTATGAGATCCACTTGTATGTTGTGTCCTGAAAAGGGTAGAACACAAGGTGGACACACTTCTCGAAGCATCGAGGAACCATCAAGAGGGGTTTCTAACAACAAGCTATCTTTCTTACAACTAACAGGTAAAAGATAGCTATCAAGCATACTACGATCGATAAAATAGTGCATAGCACCCGGGTCAACCAGAACTGATATAAAGAAAGAAGAAGACAAATCAGAATGAAATAACTCCATCTGACCTACAACTACTCACAGGTTGACTATCGCCTCCAGTTGACTCATAGCATAGAATCGAGTCATTGCTTGCTGTCATCCACATCCTCTTCTCCTTTGAGAAGATGATCCTACTTGCGATGCTTGACCATGTATTTTCCCTCTGTTACCATTGGACTGTTGTCTATTTAACCCTTGTTGATTCTGTCTCGGTTGTTGTGTCACCTTGACATCTCTCCTTGGCAGTTTGACTTCAAATGCCATGTATGTCCATAGTGATAGCATGAACTATCTTCTATTTGCGGCCTAGAGGGGCCTGACACTACTACTAAAGCTATACTGTGGGCTTTAGATGGAGAAAACCCACACCTTCTTCCTTTACTCAGAGACCACTATGACGGCGCACTGGAGCTCTGCATCGCAGAAGGTGCAGAAAACCTCAGCTTTTTTAAGCCATCAAACATCTATCTCTAGAACTAAGCAAGCTTTTTCTTGGACATGGTCTCTCTCTTCTCCTTGACTGACCATTCAATCCTTCAGACAGACTCTAGAAATGTGGCAAACCGCTCTCGGTTCTCTAAAGAAACAGCAGGTGTCGACAACTCGGCTCTCAAACCTTTCTCAAACCGCCTGATGCTTTCATCATTTGTCACTTCCATGTGAGGACAAAACCTTAGCAAGTCCATAAACTTGTCTTCATACTCAGTTATACTCATAGATCCTTGGCACAGACGCTTAAACTTACTGATCTTCTCGTCTAGATACGTCTTCGGGAAGTATCGACTCACGAACTCCCACCGGAAGACGTCCCAACAGATCACCTCACTGGGTCACTTCTCCTCCTCGATGGCTCACCAGTGGCCAACACTACCCTTCAGAAGGTAGACAACGTGCTTGACTTTGTCTGCTTTGGGGATGTTGAGAATCTAGGAGGCCTTCTCAAGACCTGTCAGCCATAGATCAACACCCGCTGGATCAGCCGTACCAGCATAATCCGAAACTCCGACTCACGAAGATGCTCGAAGGTATTACCAATACGCAAAAATTATCATGGGGAACCTGTACTCTTGGCAGAGGCACTGACAATCTTTCCACCATGAGATTCATTGTAGCCGTTACTTGTCCCATAAGGTGCCGGTAGACATGATTCTCAAGAATGACTGGGTCGATTTGGGGGACCTCAGGTACCCGATCCTCATGTGTCTGCATACTTGCTCCACAAACTGATGCAGCGACACTTCTCTTGAAATCATGTTATTCATGATTTCTAGACATCTTCAAACTTTATCTTCTGCTGGGGGAAGAAGTCATTATGAGAAAATGTGGAGAAAATCATAAGAACAAACACAAACCTAGTCCTAGATCCCTGTAGTCTCAGCAAACCTAGAGCTCTGATACCAAAACTTATTATGACACCCCGCTATCACACAGACAATGAAATGCCATGTGAAAACATGCGGAACCGTCATAAACATCGTATTACCAAAAACATGGGTTAATTAAAAAGGATTGCGGAAAAAAGATAATAAAGGAACTATTACAACCAGATACATATCCTGTAAAGAAACATGTTATATAAACATACATCAACCTGATATATATCCACAGTTCATAGGATCCAATTGTCACTTATCCATAAAGGATGCATCACCTGTTTAAATATAGAATAGGCCACATTAGGCCTCAGTAGGATAAACATACTACATCAACTATACATCGTGAAACCTTGTCAAAACACCTCCAAGGACCTGAGAGTATAGGGGTGACTCTAGGAATCTACTACAAAACACCCAACAACAACATCATATCCATCTCTTGCCCCCTACTATTCATCTTACTGCTCAACCACAACCTCAAGACCACCACCACGTCTAGCTCGATCACCTAAATATGTTTTAAACCAATGGGGTGAGACGCACAGTCCCAGAAAGAAACATAACCCCCACCGAAACTATAAAACTTCAAAGGAGAGCTAGAATAGATAAAATAGGTAACTGATATAAGCAGGTCATATATGCAACATAATGAACATAACTAACTTTATAACATCTTACTAGGATATCTAAGAGGCATATAAATAGATAACTATATGGAACATGATTGAAAAGACAAGTTATATAAGAACTTATCATAAGATATGAGGAACGTGTAATTAACTGCAAGATATAACTAGGGCAACAAGTAAGGCCTCAACAAATATTTTGTGTTTTTCCCTAAGCGATATATATTATATACCACTGGATTACAATTTATTATGCCCTGAGGAAGTGAGTCGTACCACTCAAATCCAACCTTCAGCTGTGAAGCCCAAAACCGGTGCCATACAAGGTCAATTGAAGAGCCGAACTCCACGACCTCACCTCCTCATGGTTAGTGCACGAAAACCAAAGCAGGACCAAAGCCTCTTGCTTTAAGTGGCCTCAGCCACACAGGGTCAGGATACCCTCTGCCTAGCCCACCTTGGTATAGGTATCGGCGCTAGGAAACCGAGGCACGGGCCTATTCATCATGCTCCATCATCACTGAGCCATGGGCCTGTTCACCATGCTCTATCACATATCCTGAGCCATGGGCCTGTTCACCATGCTCTAACCACACTGAGCCACTGGCCTGGAACCATTCTCTAAACATGCACAACTACTTAGGGTGTAGGTGCACCCCACATATTCAACAATATGTGTTCCAGGTTAACCCTTAGGAGAACCTGTTTCACCGTCACCAAACTCCTGACGATGATGGATCTATGGCTAGGACAAACTACATGAAAGGTTCATCTGTGATTAATTAATGCATTTTAAGCAGATTGCAAGATTCAACCAAGTTATGTAACATGAAACTGTAACAAAAATGAGTAAACATAAACCTCATTATCTTGTGTTACATTGTCACTAAGGCCTTTAGTGCCATTGACATCATCCTGATCCATCACAAGGATCCAACGTCACATGTTACCACTTGGCCTCTTGCCAATCATCTAGTTCCATCTCAAGGATCAACATCACAGGGACTCAATCCCATCTTTAAGGCACACATTGCCATCCCATGGGTAACACCCATCATATATCATTGGGTTTATCATAACCCTTGATATTCCACATCATATCATTGCCATGTCATCACTATGGCTATTACCTGATTTCATATCCATACATATGGAACCTGCATGGTTAGCATAATCATAGAGAAAGAATGGTACTTGTACGAGGAACATTTATAACCCTTTACTTTATTATGAGAGTCAACCATGCAACATAGATGAGTGTATCAAAGCATATCATTCCTATACATATCAAGCATAATAGCCTCATATACCAAAGCATAGCAAGCATTACGGTTACCAACCGAACACAATGTACAACCCTCATTATAGATGTATCGGGTAAAGGACAACCCTAACCAAAGGTGTAACGATCATCACTGTCTTGGTTACCACTACATAAAGGGACTGGCATGGATATCGACCAACATGTATCTCGGGTTGACACCCATATCGGATAAGGCACCTAGAAAGCTATAACGTCCAGCAGCATAGCGAGCAACCTGTATCACCCAAGTGTCACAACAACATACCAATCAAGCACCACAACGTGAAATGCCCCATGACGGGAAAAACCATGCCGGGCCATGCCCTTCAACAATGTGTCACAGTAGGAAACACAACACATCATGTCGGGCAACGCCTCAAGGCCATGACGAGCAACATTGTGCAATGCTTGATGCACCACTCTATCTCCCAAGGCAAAGATCAAGCGTGATAATGGTTAACGTCATAATGGGCAACATGTCACAACAGAGTGTCGGGCAGCACCATCCAGGAGGATGATGTGCAAGGCACCAACCAACCCTATCACCCAACACAAACCCCTTAGCATTCAAGGGATCAATGAGGCACCCACCTACTATATTGCCCCAAACCCTAACTCAAGGGAAGAGAGGGATATCGGGGAGCACTACCAATCATGGGTATCATGCAAGGCAAGACCATAACTCCCAAGAGCTCAACTCCTCCAAGACACTCGTATCGGCCAAGGGACCAACTAGGTGTCAACCAACCATATCATCCAAACCCTAATCCTAGGGTAGGGAAAGGATATCGGCCATCACACCTACCAACCATATCGGGTTACTAGGGTTAGAAGGTCTTAACCTCACAACAACCATCCACACCATATCGCCCAAGGATACCAAGAGTATTGGCTCACCTCTCAACAACCAAGTGAGAGGGGTTTTGTACAACCTCAAGCATATTGGGCAACCAGGGTAGAAAAAAACCTTGTCGGCCAACCAAGTCATCATATCACCCAAACATCTAGGCCACATGCGCACCTCTCAAAACCAAAGAGCGACATGAGTATTGCCTCACGGACACACCACCATACCTCTTAGGTATAAGAAACCCTAAGCTCACCTCTCAACTAAACGAGAGAGGGGTATTTCTCGAGGCTCTACAACCCAAAGGATCGACCAACATAAGGGTAACTACCCATATTGCCCAACCTATTCTAAGGAACATATATCAACCAACCTGATCTAGGGAACCTATCGGGCAGCAACATGACCATTAAGGCAAGAACATATCTAGCGAGATAACATGTCCGATCAAGATAGCATATAACAAAGCAACATGGTAAGGAAGTAGTATAGTTAGGGTTAGGAGTTATGTAACCCGCCTTAAGCACAACTCCAAACTCTAAGTACCTGCTCAGTAGGATGTATTAGCCACCACCAAGGAAGAAGAAAGCAGCAACAACAACAGCTATATTGGCCACCTCCTCTCCTTCCTTCTTCTCGATCTCGGCCAACAAGGGGGAGCAAAAGGCTAAGGGGCAAAGAGATCCCGAGTAAGAGAAAAGAGAGAGATATATAGAAGAGGGTAAGGGGTAGGAACAAGTAAGGTGTCGTCCTCCCTAAGAACACTTGTCCATAGCATTTGCCACCTTGCTAGCAACAAGTACCAAGTCTCCATAAGGGGTGACACAAATGATGCTAGGTGGAGGGGTTTGTGTCGCCCAACATGGCAACCCATCATCACCCACTAGCCGATACGCCTCCCTTTCCTGACACACCATGGCCAACACAAGGCACCAAGCTCTCCCTTGCCTGAAACACTCAAGCAAGGAGGAAGGGCTTCAAGCCCAACAACAAGCCCAAGCTTAAACAAGCTCAAACGAGGTCCAAAACAACTCAAGCAATGTGCCCAACCCATCCTCTCAACCCTAGAGGATGCAAGGAGAGAGAAAGATATCTCTCAAGGTGACAAACTTGCACACCAATCCTAAATCTTGGGTAATTTACAAGTTGCACCTCAACCTCTCAACAGAGCACAAACAAACCCTAATCACAACTCAGGTGATTAGGCAAGCCTCTAAACACTGGTTTTAGGCAAAGTAAATAGGGTAAGCCCAAAATGGAGGTCAGGGTCCTTACAAGCCATAAACCTCTACAAAAGGATTTTGCCCCCGAAATCCAAAGAGAAAAGTGAGGGATACTTCCTCCACATCTCTTCCCCAAGCTCCCATGTGGCTTCCTCAATGCCAGGGTGATGCCAAAGAACTTTCACAAGAACCAGGTCCTTCCTCTTCAACTTCTTCACTCTTCAGTCAAGGATCAACACTGGACCTTCCTCGTAGGTCACATCTTCATCAAGCTCAACTTCAACTGGCTGAATCACTGTCTCTGTACCCCAAATGACTTTTCTTTAGCATACTAACATGGAACATTGGATGCAACCTATGTAACTCTGGCGGTAGCTCTAACTTGTAAGACACCTTGCCAACACGTGCTATTACCGGATATGGTCCCATATACCTAGGAGCCAATTTTCCTTTACGGCCAAACCTCAACATGCCTTTCCATGGAGAGACCTTGAGATACACCTTGTCTCCCACATGGAACTCCAGAGGTCATTAATGATTATCTGCATACAACTTCTATCTATCATGTGCCGCTTTCAACTGTTGTTGTATCATCTTGATCTTTTCTGTTGTCTGCTGCACTAACTCAGGACCCAAAAGTTGATACTCGCCAGACTCATACCAACATAGAGGAGATATACAATTCCTGTCATATAAAGCCTCATAAGGTTCCATGTCGATAATCTGTTGGTAACTGTTGTTTTAGGCAAACTCTAACAAACTAAGATGCATGTCCCAACTGCCAAGGAACTGCAAAACACCAGCTCGGAGAAGATCTTCCAAAGTCTGAATAGTCCTTTCAGTCTGTCCATCTGTATGTGGTTGGAAAGTGGTACTGAACCTCAACTACGTTCCCAATGCTCTGTGCAATTGTTCCCAAAAATGACTCGTGAACTGAGGACCTCTGTTACAGACTATCATTACTGGCACACCGTGCAAACACACTATATCATTCACATACACCTGAGCAAGCTTCTTTGTTGTATATGTCATTTTCATAGGTATGAAATGGGCAGTCTTTGTCAACCCGTCCACTATCACCCAAATGGAATCGTGATTCCTAGTTGTCCTCGGAAGACCAAATATGAAATCCATGGTTACATGATCCCATTTCTACTGCAGTATTGGCATGGGCTGCAACGTACCTGCCGGCTTCTGATGCTCAGCCTTAACTTGCTAGCATACCACACCTAGCCACAAACTGGGAGACATTTCTCTTCAAGCTAGGCCACCAATACATGTCCTTTGAATTATGATACATCTTGGTGACACCTGGATGCATAGCATATATCAATGTGTGCACTTTCTCGAGCACTAACTTCCTCAGATCATCAACATCAGGAACAATCATCCTGTTATGATAACAAACTAGTCCATCCTCAGACTCATGGAAGCGATCCCGCTTCTCACTGCCAAACTCTAATCTGATCAACTGTACTACATCATCTGCTTGCTGTGCTTCTTTGATATGCTGCCTCGGCGTAGGCTTCACTTGCATCTGTGCCAACAGTTCTGCCAACAAGGACACTTCCAACTATACATTCATCTTCCGCAAAGAGATGAACATATCCTGCCTATGGCATATCAAAGAACTCATTTGTTCCTTTTTCATACGAAGAGAAGAAGACTTCCTGCTAAGCGCATCAGCTACCATATTTGTCTTACCAGGATGATACTCCATGGTGCAATCATAATCACTAATCATCTCCATTCAGCAACACTGTCGCATGTACTACTACTACTACAACTACTACTACCACAACCACCACTACCACTACTACTACTACCACTACTACTACCACTACTACTACTACTACTACTACTACTACTACTACTACTACTACTACTACTGCTAGTACTACTACCACCACCACTACCACTACCACTACCACTACCACTACCACTCCTACCGCTACCGCTACCGCTACCACTACCACTACCACTACCACTACCACTACAACGACTTCTACCACTACTACCTCTACCGCTACCACTACTACCACTACCACTACCGTTACCACTACTACTACTACCACTACTACTACCACTACTTCTACCACTACCACTAGGACTACTACTACCACTACCACTACTACAACCACTACTGCTACCACCGCTACCACCACCACTACTACTACTACTACTACTACTACTACTACTACTACTACTACTACTACTACTACCACCACCACTACCACTACCACTACTACCACTACTACCACTACCACTACCACCACTACCACTACCACTACCACTACCACCACCACCACCACCACTACAACCACTACCACCACCACCACCACCACCACCACCACTACCACCACTACTACTACCACTACAACCACCACTACCACCACTACCACCACTACTACCACTACTACTACCACTACTACCACCACTACCACTACCACTACCACCACTACCACTACCACTACTACTACTACCACTACCACTACCACCACTACTACTACTACCACCACTACTACTACTACCACCACCACCACCACCACCACCACTACCACTACTACCACTACTACGACTACCGCTACTACCACGACGACTACCACTACCACTACCACTACCACCACCACCACTACCACTACCACCACTACTACCACTACCACCACGACTACTACTACGACTACTACTAGGACTACTACTACTACTCCCACTACCACTGCCACTGCCATGCTCCCGCTGTCGCTCTCGCTACCGCTACCGCTACCACCAACTACTATCATTACCACTACTACTACCACTACTACCACCACTACCACCACTACTACCACTACTACTACCACTACTACTACCACTACTACCACTACTACTACTACCACCACCACCACTACTACTACTACCACTACTACCACTACCACTAATACCACTACCACTACTACTACTACCACCACTACTACTACTACTACTACTACCACTATGACTACCACTACGGCTACCACTACTACTACTACTACTGCTGCCGCCGCTGCCACTGCCACTGCTGCTACTCCTCCTGCTACTGCTGCTTCTACTGCTGCTGCTACTGCTACTGCTACTCCTTACATTTGTGAAACCCATTCTGAGTATGATGAATGATACAAGATATCTGTATGCTTTTATTATTTCCAATTATAATGTTTCTGTGAATATTTGTTAAGAACTGTGATATACAATGAACTAGTAAGAAATATATTGAAATTGAATTTAATATGCACTCCTTACATTTGTGAAACCCTAACAAGGGTAAATATTGCATAATGAGATGATGACTACGGCTGAAAGTCCGTTGATGATGATAAAACCCTAATGGGGCAAAAACTAAACAATAAGATTATGTCTCGGGCTGAAAGCCCACTATTGATAATTGCTATGAGATGATGTAGACGATTGAAATAATCATATATGTTGTAATCTATAGATTTATTATGCTTCATACTTTAATCATTGTCTTTCTTGATAAGCTTAATATGTTTCATGTTATTCTCGTTACGTGAGAATACACACATATGATACATGATGTTTTGAATTCTTTTAAGATGAGTAAAAGAGATTAATAATAAGTAAAATGATGGGACACCTAGTTAGGTGCCCTGAACACTGTGAGTTCCCCCCAAGGACCACAATATGGAAACAAAATGGATCTCCTTGTAGTAATCGATGAATTTGAGAAGGATTTCCAAAGTGTAGATTGAGACCATATAGTTGAGACCACCAAGATTTAGGAGTGAGTCATATGGAGTGGCTCTGGCCCTAAATCCTTGCTATGAAAGTCTATGTCTAGATGGAATAGACTCTGATGAAATGAAATATATGAAATGTAAAAATATGTGAAATATGTGATATGTGATATTTTATTTTGCTGGTTCCTATCTTATGTACCCGAAATGAGGACGTGAGCCTCTTTAGGAAACCCTAAGGTGGACATGGTATTTTTTTAATATCTTAAGGTTGCTGGATAAACCCTAAGATAGTGACGGTGAGTCGTTGATACAAGAATCAGGCATGTCAACTTCTACTTGGTGAGGTACAAGTCAAGTAGTTTTAGGGCAAATGAATAAAAGATGTTGAGCTATGAAGAACATGATTTCAATGGTTGTTACATTCCTTGTACTTCTACTTGATGATTTTTCATCGTTGATTATGATTCTTGTTGTGGAAAGCAATCATGTTGCTATGGACATTTTCTATTTCATATTGTGATCTATAATGTTTTAAAAAATAAAAATGTTGTGATTTATATCCATTCTGAATATGAGTTGTATTGCTTGCTATTTGATAGTATTGTTTGGTAGATATGTATTATGGTAGTTTAGCTTCAGGACTGTAGGATGTGTTCCTGGATCGGCTGGTGGAGTGTGATAAAGATAATGTTATTGTTATGTATTGATTAAAAATTCTTAGAACTTGACTTATTACTCCTGTAGTAGGATTCTTAATCTGAACTAAGAAGTATCTACTGATTTGTTCATATACATGCTCTAAAAGATGTTTCAAATTTATAATTGGTTTAAGTCATTACCTTATCTGTTGGATTGGATTACCATTATAAGCTATATTTGACTTATGATAGAACTATCTGCTAGACTTTTCAATATATGCATGCTTGTGTTAAGTTTATTATACTTAATTTGATGCTAATGCATGTATGTAGATTGAGTGGGATGTATCCACTCATTGGGGATCTATATGAGTCTCATAAGGTTGTTTCTAATGTTTTTAGGTAAAGGCTATCCAGTGGAGAGGTCGTGGCAAATAAGATATAAATAGCATAATCTAGATAGAATATAATGTCCATATACACTCTCTTTCTTGGGATGGGTTGTAGACTAAGTTTGTTCATTAATGTACATGTATCTGATGTAAACTGAACCGCATATCAGAACAAGATTTGATTCTGGTTTTGATGGAGTTTAATAAGATCTATGATATCTAAATGTGATGTCCTTGATGTGATATTGATTTAAGAATTTGTGAAGGAAGAAAAAAGAAAAAATTATCTGTGTTTTTTGTATATTGTTTATCGCCTTTTTTGAGAATTCATTATTTTATTTCATAATATGGGTTTAGGTCTTGGAATTATCTCTAATGGTTGGTATTTATTCTAATAAAAAGAGAGGTCCCGATAATTATAACCAAAAAGTTATCCACAAATGTCTAGAAATCCATCTTAGATAAATGACCAAACACCTAGATTTCTACAACAAAAAATGTTGAACAAAGTCAGAATGGTTGCTCTCATGAATGCATCCCTTTATGGCGTCCCCTATTATTGTATTAACTATATCTTTATTAAAAAACAAGTTGATATTTCTTGACAATGTTTTTTATGGGGATGGACAAAAGAGAAACAAAGATTCACTTAGTCAATTTCCATACTATTTGCTAGTGAAAATACTTAGGTGGTTAGAGTGTCAATGTGAGCTTGCATTCAAAATGCATGTTCAATATGATAATTACCACTATTATGGAAGATAATAAATGCACCTAATTGTTTTTGTCAAGAAAGATACTATAGGAAATAACAAACTTAATGTTTGACCAAAAATACTTATATATTCCTCCTCTTGAGAGTATAGAATAAAACTTCAAGATCTTATAAATGAATCTTTTAATGATTCAGCTCATAGTTGGAAATAGGAAGTTTTCATCTGGCCCTTGGTCCCATATGGGTCGCATCACTCATTATAAGCCTCAAATGGTCACCCCAGTCCTTATCATTAATATGTCACTAAAACAAACTTACAAGATGCTTAGTTACTCTAATAATATACTAAAATAACTGTAGTTAACTCTAGATTGACTAATTTTAGGCCCAAGCTCATCAACTAGTTTAATAGATTAAACAATAAGCCTAAAATATATAGGTCCATTGAAAAAGTCTTGTAGTGTAAATAAGGCATGGAAAATGTTCCTACACAATCGATACACCTTTCCTTATAGTAAATAATTTTGGAAAATAAATTGGCCTCTAAATGTATAAATCCTAATGTGGATAATAAGGAATAAAAATATCTTTATAGGACATGTTTGCAACAAAAGTCATTTCAAAGGTTATTATACATGCCTTCTTTTTTGTAATTATAAAGAGAATTTCAATCATAGATTTAATGATTGATGTTATGTTGAATCCATATGGTTTCATTTCTTTCTATCTTATGATAGAAACTATAATTGAATTATCCACTCCCTACAACTATGAGGCTGATCTAGAAAATAAATTTAGATATAATGTCGGTTCTTTAGTGGAATTTCATGGAGCATATGGTTGGATCATAATATAGGATTCAAAATGAAAATATTTTGCATCATATCATTATAGATAGAATTCACAAAGACTTTCTTACTTGGATTCTATAATTTTGTTGGTGATTCCTCCTCTACATTGAAAATTAAGACTGTTCCTAGTTCCTATCCATTTCCATGGATGATAAATAATATATGGTAGTAATGATCAAATTCTAGGTCAATGCAGACACAACCTCCCCTGGTGTGTATCCTTCTCCACTATGAGTCTTCAATATGACATTTTCATGTATTAGTCTCATGGTTTTTCTGCTCTGCCTCTTATGATTATGTGGAATATCCAAGGGGATCCCATCCCCATTTCAGACATTGTTTTTTGTCTCTTCTTCAAAAGTTAATATATGATTGTGGTATCCACCCTTGTTGGTTTTTGTAAAGACCCAATTCTTATGATCAAATATTTACAAAATTGTATCAGGAAACATAAATAAATATGTATATAATCACGCTTCACATCAAACTCACAGAAGCTTTACATAAGATTAAAAAAATAACAATAGGCATTGATTCCTATCTACTCTTCAACATGGGACAACTCTTGCATGTCTCTTCTAGGTCTTCATTAATACATGTCCATGGGTTCCCAGAGGGAACAAACCACACATGGAGCCCAAGAAGGAAAACATAGACCAGTCAAATGACTAGTACAAAATCAATGTTTGGAAAGTAAAAAAATATGAACCTATCTACCAAGGATGTTCATGACAAAATACAAACAGTTACAAAAATGTAGACAACTATCAATTAGTAGAAATGGTGTTTCAAATTCAATAGGATTTGATATTAAAATTTGAGACTAGTATTTCAAATTTCAAACAGATAGCACATTCAATGTCTAGTTATTGGGGAAGCCATGTGTTCTCTTCTACAAACAATGACAACATGCCATCTAAGATTCCCAATATACTGAGGGACCCTATGTCCTTCAACTCTGCATAGAGGCATGGAAGCATAATTCCAATAAACTAGGGGCACTAGGCTGTCCTTTTTTGACATTTAAATATTTTGCTACTATTTCCAAGAATTTGTTGGTGGCCTTTCAAAGAGGAAGTATAAAGTGACTAAAATATATTTACGCCAACATACGTCTCTACTATGTATGATTTCAATAGGTAATAGACTTTCCAAATATAAAATAAAAATTTCATAGCTTTGGACCAGTGTATGCAAAGTTGTGAATTCCAAGTATTCAACTCCAATAATTTAATAAAAATAGTGAGATCTACAAATGTAGAGGAATATTTGTCACTATATGGCTTGGAATCAAGTTTTGTTTATTCTACTTAGGATTTAGGTTTTCTATCTTCCATATGTATTCCATGTTTTCCCTTGAATAATGATTTTAGATTTCCATCTAGGTTAAATATATAATCAATATTGCTTAACTATTATATTTTCTCTATATTAGGTAGTTTAGGTTCTCTCTTGTATATAATATGATTCTATTCTTTCACTAGGATCAATTATGTTTATTTACCAAAATATCCTTACTAGGGATATCTAAGGTTAAATCTAGGTTATCTCTTTATTACTAGTTATATACATGGAACTTGATTATGTATAGGTAGAATCTAGGTGAATGATGATACAATAATATCATACATTGTTCCACCAATATATCATCTAGATTAGATTAGTATCCATTCATCTACATATACATATGCATACATTTAGGATATTAGTTTCATGACGATAATGGAGTTAACATTTTAGACGTATCCAATTACTAAATATTGAAACGTTAGAATTATTTATTTATTGGGACAAAAACATATATCCCTATGATAGGAATATCTTTATATATGTATCATATTTTATATGTATTATGTTCAATACACTTTATCCATACTTGCAATAAACATATGTATTGCAAGTTTATTACTTCCCAATACATTAAGGTATAAGAATATGTAATGTGACATAATTTGTATCTAAGGATTCATCAACTAGTCTATAACAATGTCATGGATATGCTCTAAGATTATCTAAGTTATTTTCTCTTTATATACAATTATATATCCATCGATTTATGTATACATATAAACACCTACATAATATATGGTTATATGGTTAACATAATAGCTACTAGTTTGTTCTTTATCTTGTTAATGTAGATTACAAATCTGAATAGAAGAGGGTGAAGGCTAACTTATATGTAACATTGGGGTATCTTTGATCTCTCATGGTCATTCTTCATACCATGTATAATTTGATCTATGCTTTGATCCAAATCATTGGTGAATATGCCAATCCCTTACCTTAATACGTAGCTCCAAATAGATCCACAGTTCAGTAGGTAGTGTTGCAAAATTAGAGTTACAACTTCACTTGGAAACAAGAGAGATCAACGTCGAAGATCCCATTTATGTAGAAAGACTCTAATGAATGGTTTCTTGGACTATTCAACATATGGTCTATTGGTGTCATGACTTCAGGCCATAACCCCCCCCCATTGTTATAGAATCATTTAGTTGTGAAGTGATGACCATATCTAAAAGGTGGTAGAGCGACTTGTCGAGGTTCCAAAGGCTCTATTGGTTGTTGTTGGGGTATGATCAAAGGAGGTTGTAGGTGTGCTATGAGCAACATTGGGATCATGTGGTGTTGCAAGTTTGTGAGGTGTAGGTTAGACTCCGTTGAAGATGAATTAGGTAGCTTAGTGGTGGTACAACTATTTTTAGGTGGTCTGAATTCCAAGTGGAGTTGGGGTTTGAGATGATGGAAATGTTGGTGTTAGTAGATTAGTGCCTCCTTGTCATTGTAGGATGCGGTCAATGAATTGTCAAGCAGTAGTGATTGGTGGCAAGGCTTTCCTGATTTGGTTGCAGATCTGACATTGCAAATTTGTTGCAGGTTGGAAGGCGGCATGGTGGGAAGGGCTTTGAGGGTTTTAAAGATAGGAGACAGAGGAAGAGGTATTGATCCAACAGGCTGGTGTAGGCCATGGCATTGCAATAGGAGTTTATAGGTTTGTGATAATCCTAACTTATCTAGTTTTAGAAAGATGAAACCTTTGTCTTTGCTGGTGGCCGAACTACTAGGTTGTAGGTTTGTTGGCTATCATAGATGGTGGTGATTGGTTTCCTACCTGTCATTGTTTATGTTTGTGAAGATTGTGGTGGGATCAATCTTATAAGGAGAGGGAGAAGTAGTTCTAGGGTTTTGCATAATTCTTGTGACTTGAGGGAGGTGGGGTGTAGTAATAAAGGTATCGACTCCTTGTAAAGTACCCCCACTTCTAGTTTGTCTTGTCATTTCAATTGAGGGGATGGACCTATGTATGGGGTCATCTTGACTTGTAACCACAAGTCATGATACTTGAGGGAGAAGGGGAGGACACTACGAAAAAATGATGATTTAGCTACGATTGCTTCAGTTACATTTAAAATATATGTAGCGAGAAATATTTTTACTTATAAAATATATTTGTGTAAGGTAAATGATTGTAGCCACCTACATAAATAAGATGTAGCTACAAATTTAATTGTATCCAAAAATAATGTAAGAGATAGTTCCCTATTATCCCTATTATCTCAGCGTACAGACGGTTAAACACCCCCGGCCCCCGACCCCACGCGCGACTCTCCCAATCTGCCGTCAGTCGATCGTGCGCCCTCCGCTCCTGCTCTCTTCTCGGCGCCCCTGCTCTCTTCTTCAAAGTCGTCCGCCCCCTCCCACGCTGGCCGCCGTTTGCCCCCTCACACGCCGGCCTCCGTCTGCCTCCTCCCACCCCAGTTGTTGTCCGCCCAAGCCAAGCGGTTGGGTCTCCCTCACCCGATCGGACATGAACGGACAGCACACCGTCTCGGCCTGCTCACACCCTGACTGGACAACGAACGATGCACTATCTCTGCCTGCTCACAGTCCGACCGGCCAACGAACGACACATCGTCTTTGCCTGCTCACAGCCTGACCGGCCAACGAACGGTGACGACGCCTGCTTTGCGTGCCCCCTCCCTCCAGCCACCGTCCGCCCAAGCCAGACGGCCGACAACCGCCTGGCTGCTGGAAGGCCTTGAGCCTGAAGCCCATGTTCATCTCCAGGCAGGAAACGAGGAGATCCCCTGCCTCTTGTCTCGTCTATTGACCGCTCTCCCCTCTCTAGCCCATTCTATCCGCTTGTTAAATCTGGTAAGTCAGTGTTGTGCAAGATTCAGCATGCCATAACTCAACTACTGTTCTATCATGTGTGGAATTTGAGAAATAAAGTTGTTTCTGAGGAAATTAATGTGGTCTCGAACAGAGTTTGGAGAATGTTTAGTTAAGAGTTGGATATGATTGTAATGCATTAGCTTCTGTTAATCAGATTTAGACTACTGGTTGCTTGGTTATGGGTTTAAGCTGCTTTTAGAAACAAGTCGTTCATTCTTCATATTGCTAACTTGTTACTGGAATGCTTGGATGGAACTGAATATGGCCGGTGTATGATTTAAAGGTCTCAAATTGCATGTACTTTGGATTTTTTGTTTTGTTTTGTGCACTTCTTGATCGTAGAATGATATGTTTCATTTGAATGAGCTAAGTGAATGATTTCCATGATCTGCAATCTTATTTCTTACAAAAAATGCTAGTCATCCAAAGAATGCTGCAAATTTACTTAGTGATCTTATCAAAAAGGCTGAGAGGGTTCTTCTTTCATACTTGATAAGTTCAAACCCTTTCAGGGTTGGGGTAACTACATTATATCATTATCACCTTCTCATGCAAGTGTTGTCTTTGTTAATTATATAGATACATGAGAAAGTAAATCTGAAAGAATATTTGAAATTTTGTTTGAATTTACACCAGGCTACTGTTGGTCTCAAAGCATTTGGAATGGATACATCCAAGAGTATACTGCAAGATGTGCCCATTCTGTAACATTTTTACCTTATGCCCATAATAACCCAATGAGCATGCATTTTTCTTCCATTTTCCTTTAGTTATATAGATTTAAAATTAGTTGGTGTCCGGTCTACCTAAGCACATTCAAAATAACATTTTCTTGAATCTTGAAGTTGTACAGCTCTAACTTTGCTAATATTTCTTGTATGCAGCTGGGAGTTTTTGGTCTCAAGAATCATAGTTGCATGCAGTGATTTCTTCATGTTAGTATTAGTTGCTGCTACTGGTCCTCTACTTTTGGTGATGGATCTTACTTTAATTTTTCTTGATCATTTCAGCTTGTGAAAAGGGGATCAATGCTACTGAGTGATTTTTATGTTAATGTGCAGTAGGAATATGCAGTAGTAATTTTTTTTATCATGCCTTGGCCTTTTGGGAAGAAAGGGCAATCAGAATGCACCATGCTTTTCTCAATACAGTTATGCTTACATTCTTAATAATTGATATTTCATCTGCATGATTGTTCATTCTCTTTCAATTGTATCCTAACTAAGCTGTCAGCATGGACAGTTCTAGTCGAAGGTTTTGATGTGATGACAAGTTTGGGAAGCCAGAAAGGACATGTTGACAATCCCAATCCTCGGTCCACTTCTTGAGGAGGCTGTGACCAGCACCAACTTGAAATTGAGTAAACTACATGTATTCTTGGCCTAATTTTATGCTTGGTATTTCACAGAACTAAATTACTTTCCTTTTACTTTTCTCCATTGTCCAACACCCCTGTTTTAGATATATATATCTTAATGGTACTTGTACAGCTTGTGTGGCAGCCAAGCACCCCCCTTCGTCTTCTTTACAAACTAAATCTCTGTGAAACATAGGCCAAAACTTGATGTTGTCATTTTGATGTTGCATAATGCTGACTCTCTAACAGACTAACAATGCTTTGAAGTTTACAAACTGAAGTGATCTTGATTTTCACCCATTAATTTTATGACTGTTACATTGACCAGGTAGTGAGATGTTTAGAGTTTCTACTGTTCACCTCGTACGTCTGTCTTATCAATGTAGTTTCAAGGTAGTGAGAACTGGTTCCTGAATCCTAATTATGTTATCATATTCATTCTAAAATTCATGCATTTAGCATTGCCAATGATGAATTATGATTCTTGAATCCTAATTATGTTATCATATTCATTCTAAAATTCATGCATTTAGCATTGCCAATTATGAATTATGGTATTCAGATGCGTAGACATTTCTACCTAAAATATAGCATATTAAGCACAAGATTATTTTCTTGTTGGAGATGCTACCTTTTAGGGATCATGTCAATGCTACAATTAAAGTGATAGTGAATTTGGTGATGTCACCCTAGTACTAGAGATAAGTAAGAGGAAATTTTTCTAAAGTACTCAAAATAATCCATACTCTGGTTTTCACCTCATTGACCTTAATGATCATAAAAAAAGGGATTTTGAATTTCACATTTAATAGTAAGTTGGAAATATTTTTTTCACCTCATTGACCTTAATGATCATAAAAAAGGGATTTTGAATTTCACATTTAATAGTAAGTTGTTGTGTTAGTAGTGATCTAGCTGATACATGTGTCCTAGCAGTGAGGTTATGGAGCTATATATCTCCCTTGACATCGTATCATACCTGATAAATGATAAATAAAGGATTACTTCCATATATAACTTCCAGGACATTGCACTATTGAACATTTCTCTAAATGATGAAGTTCAAAAATGCATTCAGTAGGAGCAGGACATTCTGTCCTCTTATTGTTCTAATTCTAAGTCCTCCAACTTTATTAGGAGCAGTTACTTTGTTCCCACTATGAAGGCTTTTTAATTTCATTTCAAAATATGCAATCTGATGTATATCTATGAGTTTATCTATAAGAAGCAACAAACATGCCTGTTTTATTTGAAATCTCGACCATTTCCCTTGTATCAATTTTGAAAAGGATTTAACAAATTATGTATGCTAATCCCTTGTATTTTGTCTGGTGAGAGTCAGGAGGTAGTGTACTCACCAAACCTTTCTTTTGCAGGCACTAAACAAAGGCAAATCATGCCTGGACATTACAAGAATGGAATCTACTCACTAAGCTCACTACTCTAGTAGGAAGCAGAGCATAACTACACCTCTTGTTGTTTTGAAATGCATCCTTGCCAGTGTGTTAGCAACCTAATTTTCATGGTGATGCACATGCCTGATTTCAATATTCAGGTTATGCTAAACCATCTGAACAATAATATCTTTCCATGGGGTAAGCCTACAATATTCGTAATGCATTAAATATGCCACAACAACCGATATGTGAATGACAGCTGCTCACAATGTGATAGTGGAAAGGGATCACTTGAAATGGCAACAATGGGTTGAGAAACTTTTGTTGATTCCCTTCATCCCTCTTAGGAAAAAGTGAATTCTAAAATTGATGATTGCAATCCATGCAGTGGAATTTGGGACCCAAGCAACAGTCCTATTCATCAAATTATTTACATGAATTTCCAGTCAACTAAGTGCTTCTCTATTCTTTTTTCTTCACCATTTAACGCCACTTTCTTTCCAAAATACTTGAATTCTTTCTCCTTAGTGACTGATTTTGGTGTATCATATGTGGATCTTCTAGTGTGCTAGAAAATTCCTTTTTAGTTGATAAACAGGGAGCTCAACTATGTGTAGTCTAGATATATGTTTTAGTGGTTACTTTCTTTAAGCAACAACCTACATGTATTTTACTGTCCAGTGCTTGCTAGAGGTCATGCTGGAGCGGGTGGCAAGGTGTAGTGAGTATGGAATCCTATGTCTAAGCCATTCCCTCACATATGTATCTAACATACTTTCCCTAGAACATGCTCTTTCTAGTAACCAGGAAGGTATTAGCTTCCGATCTCCCTAAGCCTGTACCCTGCTTCAATTAAGACTAGAAATGATATTATTAATCTGAGTCAGAAAAAGTCAATTTGTATGACAGTTTGTTATGATATCCTTCTTTGCATTACCTTGTTCCATTTCAATTACTCTAATATCCTCCTCCAATTGCTTTCTTTCCAGCAAGTTTACCTCATGCACTTGTTCAATACACCAAATGGTCTTAGACTTGTTCGAACATCATTTCACTACAACACTTGTTGAATACTCTGAATGGTCTCTAAAATTGTTTACATGGCTGATTAATAGAATACCATTAAGGAAAATAACTAGTACTGACACATTGTACTTGGATGTCACTACATTCATTAAGGAATACTGTAAATTGTCTCCCAAAGTAGGAAATCTCCTTCTCAACTGTATCCATTGCTATCTGGTTAGTGGCACATCAAGACTAGATTTATGTCTCTCGTACATGATTTCAAACTATATTTGCCCTCTACTACATTCCATGACTTAATGATGACCCAACCCCAAGCATAGTTATTATTTTCCATAACCTAATTCTTCCTTCATCTTCAATGACACCAATTGTGTACCCTCCTCGCCCCACTTTGATTGAGAACCCTTTGTAAAAGCCTCCCTCACCTCACACCTCACCCACCCCAAAGAAGGATCTGAAGGAGGTATCATGGATACTCGTGGGTGTTGTACCATCATCCCTCAGCGGACTCTATACCCCATTGAGCATGGTTACAAGTCCTTTGAAGCTGCCCAAGATGAGATGTCAGGTTGTCATGCTGCTAGCATAATGCTTGTGGCAGTAACCTTGGAGCTCTGAGACTAGTGGTCAGGAAGATGCTAGACTAGCCTGATAGAGTGCAACAACTACAAAGGAGTTGAGTCTTGTCTCATGAATACATTCGAGAGACTCAAATTCTTATTTAGTTCTTAAGAGCATGCCTATTGTTGTAGATACCTATAGATATTTTGAGATATTCTACTCTAGGATGCTGCTTTGATGCTTGCTTTTCGATAACATTACCACTCTAGCACTATACCTCTGGAACACTTGCAGTTTATAGTGTTTGCTATCTTCTTTTCATGGACCTTAATTGACTTTTCTGCTATTAGATCTTTTTTAAAATAATTGCATATATTGTAGGTACACTCGGGTTGAATGATCTTGTAAATGCAATTTATAGCAAACTGCAAGCTACTGGGGAAAAAATATGACTCTATGTATCAGTGAAAAATCTTAAAATTAATTAAGGGTTCCAAAAAGGTTCTTTATGAGATTGGATGGCTTGACTGCAAGAAAAACGTCACAGAAACCTCAATGCTTGATGCAGATTCTCTGATGTATAAAAGGTTACCTGTCAGAAGACATGTACTCAAATCATTTATAAAGGAGTCCACTATACAAAGTGCTCCACGGGTGGTTCATGAAAAACTGGATAAAATGCCTAGACTTCAGTTGAGCCCTCCTGAAGATTTGAAGCTAATCCTTCAAGAAAATGGGACTTTTATCAAGAGTGACAAGGATGGGATGGTATGTCGTATTCTCAGAGCTTGGAAAATTTCTGGTGATCTTTGATCTACTTGTTCTAATTGTTTTTTCTTTAAAATTTACTGTAAACAACATGTAGGCCTGACTTTCCTCAAGTAACTGGTTATAGATGTCTTCACTACAGTATACATGTTAATATTTCTACTATTTCAAAATTTTAACCATCTTTTTTCTGATTTGGTTGATGTGGCAGGAACTTAATGTTATTTCCTTTCATCCTTTGGTCATGTAGAACAATTTGTTGAGGCCAAATCGACATTAAACTAACCTTCTTTTACACTACATAGACCACAATTAGGCCCAACTTGTCTCTGCTCAGTCAATTCACTCAGGGGCCTAGCTTTGTAAAGTCAGACTCAATGCACCCAAGCACAATACCATGGATAAAAGCATCCAGAATTCTAACTCCATGAGATCCTATAAATAATCCTCTGCAACTGTTGTTAGGGGTTCCAATACCACCAAGGTAAGCTCAACTCTAGGGAGTAGTAATTTTTCCTGAGATATGTAACTATTGTATGTTCATCAATTTTAGTGCCCTTCTTGACACAAGAAAAGAACACTAATGCCCATTGTACTAATTAGGAATGCACAAAAAAGGCACCAAGGTGGCAATGAAGTCAAAGCACATGCTTTCTGTTTACAATAGGCTTCCTATGTTGATTGTTTGTATCATTTTCTGCATTTTTTATTTTTTTAGGTCTGTTTAAGGTCCCAAAAAGGGCATGCACATGGATGTTGCTTTATAGGAGAAACTCCTCAGCATAACATACCATGTCAACTGAAGGAGTGTCAAGGGCATGCACATGGATGCATTGAGGCTACATGACTTGATCTTAGACATATAAAGTTTAATAGGAACCTGCTTGGCTGGTGTTTATTCTGGTATGGAGTCAAGTTTACTATATGTTGATACATAACTAAAAATTTCTAGTTTTTTATAGTTTGTTTGCTATGAGAACCTCTTCAGATATTGTCAAATGACCATTTCGATGGTATACTTCTGGTGGAGGAAATCCATAGAACACAAGTGGTGGCTCCATAGGATAATGAGTATAATGTAGATTATTATGAAATGGTGATTGCGAGAGAGTCATTCATTATGGTATATTTACACGCAATGTTGAGTAGATAAACTTAAATTCCGTCATAGTTCTCTCTGGGGTATGCCTTTGTATAGTTTATAGCTCAATTAATACATAATACCAAACTATTTGATTGTTGAATTGAAGGTTAAGATTCCCGATTTGGGCTCAGACAACAATCATTTGAGATGTATTCATGGAAGTGCATGAGGAAGCTTTGGGCATGTCCTAGACTAACTGAACACAAGTTGCATGCCTAGATCTCCTTAGCATAGAGCAATTGAACAAAGCATGGATAAGACTTTCTAAAATAGAACCTCATAATTTGCATGTCATCAGTAGCTATGTGCTTCATACATGCAATGCAAGAGTGGTCTTTGAAGATGCAGTTGTTTGACATGCTTGTCAAGGTGGCATGTGACAGGAAACCAGACTTGAGCGCATTAACCGTTAGCCACTCCTAGGCGTTTCCTAGGTGGCCTATAAAAGTTATATCTTCAGTACATTAATGTTGAGTTAATTTTAAAGGTCAGTCTTATGGCTGTGCACATGTAGTTAATTGATATGAATTGACTTTTGTGTTTGCATTCTGCAACTCTACCCTAGCGATAGTCTTCTGCCTCTTTAATCTATCTTTCCTCTTTAGCATGCCACAATTTGGTCATTTTTGCAACTGTGTAGATACCATGCAGTGGAAGTTCATTATGTTTTCCTTTTTAGCTTTGATGCTTAAAGCTTGAGGCCATGGATTCTTGCCATGCTAGTGGTTTGATGATTGAGATGACATTTTCTAATGATGCTTAGAGGATGCCAGTTGCTTGATGCCAGTTTTGAGTTTTATTCGGGGATCACAACTCATTTTCTAAGATATATGCTCTGAAGATTGGATCCTTATCTACACTCTGTAATCATGACAGTTGTTGCAAACCTTCATCCTGGTACTTGATGTAGATGTGGTTGGTTAGGCTATTGAATTTAGTGTATGCATCTTACAAGTAATGGTTGGCAACAATCATGTTCAATCTCAATGTTCAACATCTGCAGAAGTCTTCACCTCAGGTAATTTTTAATTTAGATGTCCCTATAACTAATAACAGGCGCAGATGTTGAACATTGAGATTGAACATGATTGTTATAGGCCGTCCAGGCACGCCTAGGCGAGTGCCTTGGCAAGTATGGGTTGGACATCACAAAGCTTCTCCAAATACAAGTAGTGTGAGTAGACACCATTATGGAGTAATTAGGAACATATTTGGAGTGGAAAAAATAGTAGAGGTGAGTGAGATAAATTTTGAAGGTAAACAAAAGTAGAGGTGAGTGAGGTTATAAAAGACCACAAAAATAAAGCAGCAAATACACACTTTTATAAAATGAAAAGTGTCATTGCTGCTGAAATGATAGTTGTAGCAAAGAAAATAGGGGGGGCATTGAGAGATTAAAGGATCCGTAATGCTGCTGAAATCTAGAGAAACTATTGAGCAATGTTGGGCAAGATAAACAGGGCAAAGGATCAGTGGGAGATGCATTGATGTAGAGAAAAAGAAATATCAAGGCAGACCAGAAAACATAACAACGTTGTATAACTGGCTCGACAGAAAAGTGACATCACTAAGCACCCCTTCATCTTCCTGATTTGGTACAGGAGGAGCCAAACATATATCTTAGAGGGTCCATGTGCCTGGTAACTAAAAGGGAACAAGGAAAAGGGTCACAAATAGGAGGATGGGGAGCCCGAAGGAGAGACAGCCTCCTCCGCAGCAGCAGATGCAGTATGTCTTCATTATAGCTGCATCAACGGCTTGGAGGATGCATTAGTGGCCTAGCCGGGAGCAGAGCTCCAGCAACTGAGAAACTAAAAGGCTGTAAGCAACCTCTGTTACATGCAGCACCTGCAGGGTAGGTAGCAGAAGATGCAGCAGGCCTTCATTATGGCTGCATCAACGGCTTGGAGAATGCATAAGTGGCCCAGCAGGGAACAGAGCTCCAGCAACTGAGAAACTAAAAGGCTGGAAGGAATCTCTGTTACATGCAACATCTACAGGGAAGGTAGCAGCAGTAAGGCAAATTGCGACGTAGGGAGGGCGTGGCAGCACTAGTAGATGATGGTGGCTTCAAAATCTGGAGGGTAGTATGCACGCTGTAGATCTAACAAAGCCAGGAACATGTCCTCTCCTCTAAGCAACATGAGAATAATGGGGACATAGAGCAGCTTTAATGATAGGTGCCGCCTGCGGGTAGCCAACCAAAGGGAAGGGGCAACCGCCCACAAGTAGAGGTTTCCTTTCCCTTTTTAGGGTTTTGGTATCTTAGATGGCTGCTCTGGAACCATGTCAGAAAGCAAGTGATGGCTACTAGATGGATTTCGTTAGTGAAACCCTACTCATATACATAGTAGAGGGAGGAAGTGTTTGTAATAATCTTAAAAGTAGACAATTTGGTGGTTAACAGAAGATGTTTTATCTTCCAGAATTGAGGCGCGCGCCTCAGTTCAGCCTCAGAGCCTCAGTGTTTTGAGGCGGGCCTCAGACATTGTGAGGCGTAAGCCTCAGTCCAGAACACTGAGGTGTAAGCCTTGAGGCACATTTGGGATAGCCTTGCCAAGAGGCGTAAGCCTCAAGATCCTCAAGGCGGGTTTTTTTATTGCCATGTTCTGGATGAACAACCTGTCCTACATCACCATCCCAAAACATGCCCCATGTCTTTTTCTCCAGCTAATTGGATGACCTTGCTCGCCAAATTTTTTTTCAAATGATAATATGGTCCAGAAGAAACATCCATATGCTGAAGTAGTCTTTGGGCTGAGCTCTTTTACAAAATGATTGGTGACTTTTGGTACTTCCTCACGTGTTTTGTAGTTGTTTTCCCTGCGTCTCACGATATCTTTAGCATTATGATGGATATTTGCTGCTTATGATGATAATCTTTCTTTTCGTCAACATAAGTTGGTTTTTATGCTTAATCATTGACAGCTATTGTGACTTTTCCCTCACAAACATTGAAATTGAATAATAACATTTCAGGGTATACCACCTGTTGGAAGAAACTTGGGGGCCCCTGATGCATGGATTACACATGTTTGCAAACAGTTGTCTATGTGGTGGACTTGGGTAGGCCATGGATGCATATATATATATATATATATATATATATATATATATATATGTTATATTCTATTAAGTTAAGTGTTGCTCATATAAGTTTATTTGAAACAGGTGGCTGAAGGTGAGGTTCCTCTTGTAGCAAACCGTGGGTATGCCTGTTTATATTTATGCAGCTAATAAAAGGACACTTTTCAATGGAAAATGGTTGAATAACTTTGTTCTGCTGCTGCTTTTGCAGTGCCGAGATTTAGGGATACAAAGAACTTGATCCTGTGACACGCTTGCTCATTTTAAAAGCACTGTGTGAAATTCGTGCAGAAGTAATATCTTGTCTTTGTGCGTTCTGCTTGAGTAGTTACTTCCCTAGTGTGATTAAATATATATATTCTAAGTCTCTTTCAATCATGTTTTCTTTTATCAAGAAATGCAAATGGTTTTCGATTCTGAGACGAGGCAATGCCCTATTTTGGTTGAAACTGAAAATCTATACCAAAGCCAAAACATATAATTGTTTAAATCGAGTTGAATTAGTATTAGGTTTGGTTGCATCTGCAGATTTTAAAAACAAAATGGTTGAGTTCGATTCAGTTCAAATCAAACAAATAGAAAATTTCAGCTTGTTTACTGCCAGACCGCAGTTCAAAACTCGTGTTTTGCAGGGTAATTTTGTATCTAAATATAACTGATGATTTAGGTCAGATTCCCAATGCTTATTTTGTTGGAACTGTGATTAAATTTGATAAAAGCTAATTCCACACTTCACTTGATAGTAGACAAATGGCTCATATGGGTATAATGAAGCTTATTTTACTTTTTAACTAATATCCACAAAATGATAAACAAGCTATTATAAAAATCAGTTCGAACTGGAACAAAAAAAGTTTTTGTTGATTTTAACTCGGTCTAAAGATATGTATGGTTTGTTTTAGATTTTGACACCCCTTCATAAAAAAATGTACGATGGGCGATCCTATGTTTATTGCGTATACACCAGTCTTCCATTTTTACTTTTCAAGATTCAGTGGATCTATTTGTCCATAATAAACCTTCATTCAATTGGTAATTGCAACATTCTTATAGCAAGACGACATTATACATCATATTGATGAAACATTCATCTACTTTAGCCTTTTTCTCTACTCTATCCTTGTATTTACGTTCCAATATGTGTTTGCATCCCAGGATGAAGATCGTGCCTCCATGAAGCATCCTGAAGAAGACTATTACTGGCTGCAGCTAGACTTCTGGATGATTTGTTAAGCCAAAGGCAATGTGAGACTAGTTATATACAACAAGTTAGCCATTATTTATATAAACAACCTAGTTGTAGACTGATTAATATCTTGTTCTGCATAC
The DNA here is from genome assembly GCA_963693085.1 of Alisma plantago-aquatica. Lineage (NCBI taxonomy): Eukaryota > Viridiplantae > Streptophyta > Magnoliopsida > Alismatales > Alismataceae > Alisma > Alisma plantago-aquatica. The sequence continues at coordinate 1,103,162,782 of OY856413.1, read as the reverse complement.
TACAAATTGGTATTCTTTTATCTACATATCTAGTAACAGTTCTTTTTTATTTATAGAGAGCTCTATTGAGTTGTGCAAATGCTTTACCTCGTGGAAGAGTTTTTTGAAGGGCTGCAATCTAGCAGAGCATGCTAAACAACTTCTGATGGTATAAATCTTCATTTGATCACAGTTGCGTATTGAACAGGGCACTCTGTTTAAGTTATTTATGCAACGTGTAGGTGTCATAATTGTGCTAGGTACTACTAAATTATTCACACGTATTTAAATTATTTATGCAACAATAGGAGTCATAGTTGTGCTAGGTACTACTAAATTAAATGCTATTACTATTGCGAGCTGCAATGTTCTTTTGTAAGCACACTAGGGATATTGATCAGTTAGTTACTAGTCCTTGTTGGTTGCAAATACTCACTTGAACGATGATTATAGCTGCAGGTTAAGTTATAGCTGGCTGCCATATCTCTTGTACAGGAACAACTGTCACAACAAAAGGAAGAGAGGACAAATGAATTATCCAATATATAGTCTCAGATTCACAAATGTTGAGATATATGGAAACCTCAAATTTGGGGACCATGTGGAACTGTCAGTTGTTGATGAGAATGATTGGTCTTTCAAGAATCTCAATGAATATCAATATCAACTATAGGAGCTTCCTATAGCCAATAAGAAGCAGAGCACGAAGAAGTTATCTATTTTCAATCAAGAAGAGCAATACCTTAGCAATCTTTCTCGTATTATGAGTTTATCAATGTTATCATACTTGTTGACGATACAAGTGGCGAAATTAATACAAAAAAAAATCAAGATAGAAGAAGATGCACATGATCATGTGGCATATAGAGTCTGTAGTAGATAGAGGCAATCAAAAGAATATATTGTATACATGTATCTTTTCTCCATGCATATTGTAAAATAGGGGCCAGGTTAATGTCCTCCCCATGTGTACTCATTTTTCAAATATAAATAAAAGTATCATTGTTGACATTGTAAGCACAACTCAATCTTGATTGACATTCATCTTTTTTCTTTTTGAAAACCCCTCTATTGGCAAGCGACTGACTTGATACATAATGTCTCTCACTACATATGTATGTGTAGTACATGGTGTCTTTCACTACACACTAGCTATAATTACATGTGTAGCAAGTGCTAATTTTTGGTATACATGAACTACGAATACAAATTGTAACCAATGTCATCTCTCCCTACATATCATAGGTACAAATTGAATTGTAGTCATACATTTAGCTACAATGAAAACTACATGTTTATGTGTAAGGACATTTTTTACCTACAATTAGAGTTACATATGAATTTGTAGCCAGAGGAATAACTAACTACAACTTTCAAAAATGTAGCCTAAACAATTAGCTACACGGGTATTAGCTATATATTATAAATGTAAGGATAAATGTAGCCAAAGCTTTTGGCTACAAATTTTGGGGTTTTCGCTACAATTTTTTTTTGTAGTTAAAGACCATATTTTTCGTAGTGGAACTTCCCTCTAAAGAGATGGGTTATAATTCAATATTAATTGGATCATATATCATTCTTACACAATTTTGTAACTCCTAGTCTTAAAGGTCTAATTATTATTGGGGTTTCCCCATCAATTTTATTTTTGCCTTAAATATTTCTATGGATATTAGTTTGCCATCTTAAATCTATTATTTGGAAATCATAATTTCTCTCATTCATCCCTTCAAGATTCATATCTATAATTATAAATATTATTTTACATTAACCAAAGCCATTAGTCATAAATTTGAGAGCACTCTACACTTGGTCAAGTCAAGTTATATTTGCACAATTGAACAAATTGTAATACTTCATATCAAATTGGTTCATGGAATAAAACTTGAGGGACTAAATTGTATTCATTTTCGATGAACACGTCTATACATAAGGATTTCAAGAATAGACAAATTACCATCCAAGAACATGATAATCGACTAAAATAATCAAAAGATATTAAGAGTGAGAGTCCAATTTGCAAATGGACTAAGATTTTGAGGGAATAATGAATTATAACTCAAAATAGATTTAATACCAGAATCAAATATGTTACAAGTCTCCACCCCTTAAAGTGGATTTTGTCCTCAAAATTTATGTGTCCATGGTCTGCTCGAGCACTACTCCCCATCCTTCAAAAGGGTATAATTAGAAATCTAAATAGGCATATCAAATGGTATAATTTCCTTCACTAGCTCTAGATTTCTCCTCTAGGGTTTTCTCATATATCCTTAATTGTGACTTAACTCAAGACATCATCTATAAGATTCCATAAAAAATCTTGATACATTTAGTATTATATATAAAATAATTTTTCAATGGGCAGACATTTTGATGCAAAACTGAAATGGCCAAAACCAATGTAAGAACTAAATCCCAATCACCTCATGTCTACATTCTAATTTCTATTATTCTGTAATCTCAACTACTTGATACATTTGAGGAATTTATATTTCCATGAAAAATAAAGAGTCACCTAAACACTTAGTGATGCCTAGTTCATATAATTTCTCTAGGGTCATGTAAATATTTCTAGGTTTAAGTATCTAAATTATATATATAATAATTTTGTGTTACACCACAAGATTATTAGATAAACTATATTTATCTTAGATAATATTAAAACTTTATCAAATCTTACTTAATATTGCTGTCAAAAATCTTTATGTGACATTTTACTAGTCCGAATTTTAGATATACCTCATTTTTATTTCTTCATTTTACAGTGTGTATGGCTTTACATCAGTATAATGCTTAGCTCAATGTAATTTATACAAAGTTTTATATACCTCTTAAAACTGGGAGTTCCAAAATCTAGAGACCTAAGAATTTATCACCTTTAATTCTCTCTTTTTTTGTGGGGGAAAGCCTTGGGTCATTGTGTCCTCCTCTTGCATGCAAATTCAAAAAGTATAACAAAAATATGAAATTTGCAAAAAAAAAATGAATCTAGTAGCCCTAATACTATTACATAATTCATTACCAAAGAGATTTAGAACCTCTTGGGGAGGTATTTGATAACTATAAAACCCCTATTTTTTAAAGTGATCTTTAGCTATCCAATCTGCCACATTTTTTGTATCCCAACCTTCAAAGAGCATGGACCACTCAGTCCTCATTAACCTTTGCATATCTACCCCCAGTTCGCATACTTAGGGTTTAGAGTATTATCTTTAGAAATCATCTTAGCCATGAGCTGGCTGTTAGTGGACACCATGATCTTTGGATACCCACTTTCACATGCAATCTATGTAGCAAGTTTGATCACCCAACACTTAGCCTCCATCACATTGTCCATCCTCCTATTCTTTCTAACCCCTACCATCCATCATCCCTCATTTTTAGAGCCACAATGGAAACAATAGACCATGTGCCTTTAACAACTGCATCAATATTCAACTTGATGCAGTCCTCCACTGGCTTTCTCCATATATTATGTGCCTTTTCCAGAGTAGGTTGAACTGACTCCTTTCAATTATCCTCTACCGTCTTCCTTTTCCTTTAGAATGAAGTTAACATGATGCTCAAATGGAATTTTCTTCTTATCAAACACCCACATGTTTTGAGCTTTCCAAATGTATCGACAAGCTACTAAGAATGTTTAGACATGGTTAGCATCCCATCTTAGATTCCACCAGATCTAATGTGACAGATGTTTCTCACCTTTGAATTTTGTCATGTCAACATCTTTGAGGACTTTTGGCCATATGTTTCTCACTTCCATGCAGTCTCTCAGTGCATGAAACACAATCTCCTTGTTGTAATTGCACCTGCAACATCGACTATCATTTATGATCTTCCTCCTTGCTTGTGCTTCATTAATGAGGATGGCACTATGTCTTACTAGACACATAAAAATTTGAGCTCTACCAAATAACTTCACTTTCTAGATTCTCAACCATTCCACATCATGCATAATCTCACCTTTAATTCAATTGGGATGCATTTCTAAATCTCATTTTTTTCATCTATAAAGGTATAATGTTGGATTGTAACATTTTTGTTCTTTTTGGTCTTGTAAATATCATAATTGAATGTATAAAAGGTGAACCTATCATTTAACTCTCAAACCATCATACTTTCTAGGGGTATGTGTGTTATAGTTACCGTGAGGCAATTTTCTCCCATAGTTGATATGGTTGCAATGTTATGAGCTGAACATGATTTCATTTACTTTTCCTTTGTAGTTTCTTTTTAGTGGTCCTCAATTTCTATACATATTTATATAGTGTGGGGTTTATTCCAAGTGGCATGATTTTTGCCACTATGAAGTTTCTCAAGAGTTGTAATAAAACATATATAAGGTAAAATACCAGTTGCCTCTTAGATCTCCCAATTTCCATTTGATTTTCTCTATGGTTTATTTTATTTGAAATTATTGTGAGCGAAACTTACCTTACTAAATATGTCAAATATAAGGGGTGTGAATTTTTCTATATATATATTTTTAGTAAATTTAAATATTTTATTTAAATATTAGGGTTTTCCCCAAGTAGTGGAAATCATTTTGGCAAGGTTGGTACGTAAAGTGAGGAAATCCCACCACCACCAAAGTGGATTGAGAGGAATTATGACATAACCTTGACTAGAATCCTTCCTTGGACACCTCTACTCATGCTACTTACATGGTGATGAATTTTTTTGGCTTAATAAATTTTAAGTAAATTATTTATGTCAAATCTCCTCAAATATATTTGAAGGTTCCAAATGGGAGTCATAAAATGTGATTATGGAATTAACTATCTTAGGGAAATATTATTTAGTTATTCTATTATATATATTGGAAATTATTTGTGGTTGTCCCAGAGTTAGAATTTTTTTTGTAAGGTACTATACTCATTTGTATTCCTATAGTGGTGATTTTAATATTCCAAGGGTCTTATTGTAAATATACATACATGCATCTTAAATACTTCTTCCTCAATAGTATCACTATGTAAATATATGCCTAGGGGATTCCAAAATCTAGTAGCTGAACTAGGTATATTTCATGACTTCCTATATTAAGGTACATACCTCACATCCTAGGCTCTTACTATCACACCCATATTCCATGATAACCCCTAATCATAAGAATAGGGAATAAGTTGAGGAATTAAACATAACACAGAAACACCGTTAACCTTTTATTTAATCATCATAGGAAACTTGCAGAAACATACATTGAACCCAACTGGATACATTAGACAACAAAAAATCTAAAGTACAACCCAATCGAACGTATCCCTAAAGGATACCATAGAGTTCCACTTTTACATGATAGAAAACTTCAACATTTAATATACATCATGTACACTCATTACACATATGTACTCATTCTTAAGTTTCTCATCCACATAATCCAGAGGAAGGATAAGAGATTAGATATCTAAACTAATCATTCTTCATGAGACCTCTTCTCTAATCTTGATTGAAACTGGCTTCTGCCTCATCTGGTAGAGCTGATCCTTTATCTATTTTTTTCCAGTAGGCTGGTGAGCTGCTGGCTCAACAAGTAGAAAATCAATAGATAATTGAGATATTTAGGATATTTATAAGTAGAAAATCATTAGATAATTGAGATACATTACTGAAGCATGTAAGGATAAAAGTTTAAAAAAATTGTAAACAGAATAGCATAGCAATTGATCAAATATTGATTTGTAGTAAAAGAATCACTAAGTTCATTTGTGTGAGTTTTAGTCCAATTGTTATGCCGCTGGACCCACATGAGGTGTACCACAACATGTGTAAGCATCACATCAAGCTACAATTTCATTGTATAAGAATTATAAGCATGCCTAGGATCCTAACTCTATAGTCTCAATACCATGCATGTTGGGTTTTAGGGGAGATAGAGAAGGCAACAGAAACAAAAATGTTCTCCTCCCAAATCTAGAATAAAGGAATCACATCAACGTCTATACAGTAGGAAGGATGGTTTGTAGAGGCATACCTTGTCCCAAGGCTTGCTCGGTGACGTTACCTTGCGGCTTACATGGTCTTCACCTCCAGTCTTGGACGGTGTCTGTGCAACTCCTGGTCTCACCGGGACTGTCAGGATTGACAACTGTCCTCCGAACGGCAGAAGTCTCCCGCCTCTATAGTAGTCCACACGGACCACCTGGAACTCTAATCTCCTTGTAATAACCAATCTGTGCCAGCTGAACCGATCGTTTCACACCCTGAAATGACTATTTCATGCCCTGAGCCGATCATTTGGGACCTGTGCTGATCGTCTGGGGATTTGAGCCGATCGGCTGGTGCTATGAGTCAATCGGTTTGTGGTCCTGATCCAACTCAAATTGACTTTCATATTTGTTTATGATTAATCAAATATTAATCCTTATCCAAATCGAATTTGTAAGAGTGAAACAAATTGTATTTGCAAAATAGTCTTCTGACTTTCCAAACGATCTCGGCTGGTCACATGAATCGACCGGTTCAACAATTGAGCCGATAGTTTCATGACACATGAGCCGATCGTCTCACCAGTTGAGTCGATCAGTTCACCAACCTAAGCCGATCGGTTCATCACATGATTCGATCGGTTGGGGTAGCAAACTTGTGCAAAATCAGTCAATTGTAGTTTCAATCAATCTGATACTCTAATCAATTGGTCAAACACCTTGAACACTATGATATTGATCTATCAATTGATTGAGTGTTTAATTGAACTACTAAACTCCTTTAGTAATCAATCTAAACATCATTTGTGGATAAACTCCTCTTCCAGGTTAAATCCTATGTGTGTGACCCTGCAGGTCCATTTCACGTTGGCAGTAAAAGTCCATAACACTTTTGAATTCACAAGAAAAGAGCGGTGCCTAGTCGCACATCAGTGCTACCCAAGTGAAACAGAAAGTTGGAGAACAACTTTCAATCCTACCATCTGTGAATGGTGTTATAGAGAATGTATAATTACTTTGTCACTGATATCCCAAATGAACTCAAGGCATGGAACAATCATCCTTTCAACATTCATTCACTTTCTTGATCTCAGAGTAGATTGGAGGAGATATGTATGACATCAATATCACATACTGATTCACACATGCGTACACACCTATCTCAATCCTACTCATCAAGTGGCCATGGATATTAAACTCCCTCAGGAGGGACAAATCCTATATCTATCACTCACCCCTCAAAAGCCCCATGTGTCAAAGCCACCCACTCATCACCTTTATAACAACCCATGTTTCAGGACTGCGTTTGATGATGTGAAAGTGTACCCAATGACATGTGTTGAGTGTAGTGATCTCAGGTCAAAGAATGACACTCACCACCATCACTGTGAGAACTGACTGTGACTACCATGTCATGGTTCCATTTGTCAAACTCACGGTGGGTCTGTCTGGTACACTTGATCTCTAACAAGTGCCTATATGTTTGGTTTGATATCTCTATATCATGACTAATGAGATTCTGTCATCAACCAATACCACAATCTAGTCTTGTGTGTCATTGTTGTCTATCTACCTTCCATAATGACATCCGACTAGGGACATAATAAGAATGTACAAACTCTTAGCATCTGTATGATCTCATCGTTCAGGTCCTCAACCTGAAAGCATACGTCATTGAGTATTGTCATTCTCTAGACATTCAATCTGTTCTATCATTATCTCATATGACTGAACCAGAAAGAATTGGAAGCTTGCCTTTGATGTTTATCAAATCAATCTTAATGTATCCCACCAATCATACCATGATTGGATCTCAGGGCATACATACCAACAGACTCCCACTTGCACTGTGAGACAATCACCCTTGAATCATATTCATAGTGATATTCAAACATGTCCCACATGTTACTGTGCTCTAGTGCTAACATAGTGAGTTATGGCAACACCTTGCCAAAGTCAGTATTAAATGCATGTCTCTCATCTCTTCATTGTACATCACATGTATGAGATTGAGTTCCCGTAATATTCAATCTAGTATTCCTTTGCTAACCTTTAGCCCCATTGTATGATCAAGTACTCTTTACTTGTCATCAAAAATCAGAATATCTATAAGTTCATCTCTACGAACTTCTAGATCCATATAGTATCCAATAATGTTATCTGACACACATATACACGACTTTTCCTTTTAAACGGCTTTAATGGAACGCTTCCATTTATCAACAAACATTCACTTATATATATATATATATCCCATATATATTGCGATTAATTTTCTATCCTTTCTGGAAGTTCGCATTAGTGTAACTCTTTATAGTGAACCCTTCCTTATTTCCATAGAACTAGTACTTCTCAAGTATTTATCAAGTTCTTATGGTATTCCAGTAACCCTTACTGGAACTAGACAGACATCCACTTGTCATGTCCCACATACGAGTTATCAGGATGAGCGAATCATATTGTCATGTCCTACATACAAGATGATGAATGTGTTTTGTTCTTGCTATGTCCATACATGCAAGATAATGGGATGATTACATACATGATAGATCCATATCTATTCTTAGTGTTCCGATTCTTCATAAGAATTGGACACTTGGCCTTGGGATACTAACTCCATGTAACATGGACAAGTTTTCTCCCACTGAATCTATGCACACAGAACCCTTCAGTATAGATTGCCAATGCATGCTTTCTCTTTTTAGGTCAAGAGGTTTTCAAGAACTATCTCTATAGATCTATATTCCTATCACATAGGAAACGTCTCTATCTTCCCTAAAGATAATTTACACTTTGGATTTTCATTCTAGAACATTTCCATTTCACATCAATATGTGGAATGCAAATACGCTCCCACTAAATCACAGATCCCTTCTTTATCTTTAACATATCAGTCAAACCCTTTGACCATATTATCAGAGTAAAGATCCAACTCTATATTGCTTGTACTTAATCAATCACATTGATTAGTCCATTATAACTTATAGACTTTATTTGCATTAATGGATTCATAAACCTTATAAGTTGTGTCACCTACACATCCTTGTTTTATTCCTTATAGGAATGCAGTTTCAGTATTTGTATGCCAAATCTCATAGCCATTAATTTGCAATCAACAAGCATCATCCTTCTCAAATTTCATCCATGTGTCTTAACGCTTAAGACTCATTTGCACTTATGGATTTCATCCCAATGGGTGCTACCATCAAGGTCATACCTTATGGTTCACATGGAAGTCATTTAGGATGTAATGGTCATAAACCATAACTCAAAATCTGATTCCTCATATTCATCTAGATAGTTGACTCATCACATGACCAACTCATCACATATATAATCAAGGTGTATCTGTTAAGGATATAAGAACTCACAACTCTTTGTGATTCTTAATGTCCTTTATTAGTGTGGGGTATTCCTTATTTAAGAAGAAATTGGTTATTTTATAATCATCCTCTAACTCCTTAGAGTATGACTCCTTGTTGATTTAGACATCACCATGCCTTAATCACGAGTTCACTATGATAATCACTCATAAGGTTCTCAAACATTTGGTCTAAGTATTTCATTCATTGATCTCATCAAGAATTAACACTTTACCAAATTCACACTTCATCTATGATATTCTAGAACACTTCAATATGTTCATATTAGTATTTCTCTAAACACCGTTTGAAGTATTAGCATTAACTCTAATAGGTATGTAAATACATCTCATGTATTATACCTAATAGGATAATCATTCTCCCACTACTACTAGTGAAGATTAGTTAATCATGTCTAAGAGATTCATTTCTCTTACTGGTTCTCTAACCAAAAGAGTCTAGATTTATCCATCATATGGAAACTAGAAATGAATTTCTTATGATAATGCTAATTTGATTGTTTGAGTTATCAATTACTTTTAGGTATCATTTTATCTTATGCATACCAAGTACCACAAGATAAACAAGGCATTGCCATAAGGAAACATCAACTTTATTAATTGCCATTATTGTCATACAATATGCAAAAATAATGTGTTTCTATCTATTGGCAAATATGAAATAGCAGTTCATAACTCTATTACATGCCTTTAAGGCTGAAAATAAACTAAAGTACTCCTATATATGGCGGAAACATTGCCCCATTTATTGGGTGCTTTACACTTTATATCTTGGTATAATATACCTCAAAAGTGTTACAAGTTTATTTCATGACACCTTCAGGTGGAGACGTATGTCGCCTCCTTCTTCTTTAGTTCTTCCATATAGAGTGGACAATTCCTTTTCCAATGTCCTAGCTTTTGACAATGGTGGAAAATGCCTCTCTTGGTTACGCCTCCCTTGGCCTTGAGAGTTGAAGACGACTTGGGCTACTGGCTAGCATCAAAACCTTTCTTAGCCTTGCTGTTGCCCTTACGCTTGGACTTGCCTTTCTTGTCGATGATCATCATCACAAACTTAGGCTTGTCCTTCTTCATCTGTGTCTCAGTTGTCCTCAACATGCCTAACAACTCTATCAATGGCTTGTCAAAGTTGTTCATGTTATAGTTCATCACAAACTGACTATAGGATTCTGGCAACGATTGCAGTATCACGTCAGTAGCCAACTCTTGGCTCATGGGAAATCCCAGTCTCATCAGGTTTTCCACATACCTAATCATCTTGAGCGTGTGAGGACCAACTAGATCTCCTTCTATCATGACGCACTTGAACAATGCCCTGGAGACATCATATCTCTCTTTCCGTGCTTGATCTTCATACATGTTCTTTAGATGCTGAATCATCTCAATGACACCCATGTTCTCATGTTGTCTCTGCAACTCATGGTTCATGGAGCACAATATCAAGCACTTTGCATCAATGGAATCATCAGAATGCTTCTTATAAGCTTCCCTTTCTGTCTTTGGTGCGGTAGGAGCAAATTCCTCTGGAATTGGATTATCTAGCACATAGAGCTTTCACTCTTGAGTGAGAACAATTCTCAATGTCCTAAACCAGTCGTGGAAGTTTGTCCCATTCAGCTTGTCCTTTTTAAGAACTGATCGCAACAAAAAGTGATTGTTGTTTGTTGTCATTTGAACTACAAAAGGAAATATATGCAATTTTAGTCCAAAACTCAATTTTGACTTATTTGATTGATTTGAAAGGTTGACGATATAATTAGGACTTTAATTAATTATCGCTCCCACTATTTTTTTCAAATTGATAGCCCTCACCATCAATTCAGAAGATTGTAGTGTACAGTCTTATGTGGGTCAAGATAATAAAATCCTCTAAGCCATGGACCAGCTAGGGTTGTCACCCAGAATTTAGATCTTCCAGGTAGGCAACTCTTGCCAATTGCATCATATGCAACTCTTGAAAGATGTCATATGCAACTCTTTGCCATGATCACCTCCATGCCTCATGGTGCGAGATCCTATCTAGGTCACCTTGTTAAGTCCGACCCAAATCCAACACGATGAATATGCACCCTGCTAGGGAAGACCTAAATATCCATCCTTCACGCTTCCACAAGATAGACGGTGCACCATGCTAGGGCGTGCCCACACTTAGCCGATCAAGCTTTTCACGTGTGTCGCATTTGGAAGGCATCTAAAACTTTAATATTTAATGAGGGATTTGGTTTTTATAGGTACATATACATATCCAATCACCACAATATATAGTAAGTATCATATACATGCTATATCCCACAGAAAACATGTGAAATGATAAAATCGATGATTATGGCCATCCTAATGTGATTCCTCGAGCCAAGAGGAATCACGATCATCTAGGTCTACATCACATGCAACCTGTCCATGATGAAGTGTTATAGTCATCTGAGTTGATCAGCTCATCACATGAATGACCTGCTCACCCTGGTCTGTCGTCTGGGTGCCACCAACCGATTGGTTGGCTCCTCTAACCGATCGGTTCACTTGGTCATCACACATCTCCTCATGGTTTCCACCTGATCATCTCGCTCCTCGAACCGGTCATCTGGATCGCCAATCGATCGGTTCATGCCTTGAACTGATCGTCTCAGTCGTCGTCAGGTTATCCTCCGTTCTTTGACATAACAGGAAATAAAAGGATCTATTCTATTTTACATTTGAATTGGGTAACCCTGAGTTACATTTGGGGGGAGCAAAGGTAGGAAAGAAATCTCAAATTATTTCGAGTTACAACAGGAATAAAGAGGTAGGGAATCGGTGCACAGACTGAGATGCAAGAAACCACATTCAAACAAGCACACATAGGGTTTATTGGCCATAACCACACTATAAATCCACCACAAAACTCGTTTAAGGGAGACGTGTATCGAGTGCATTCATATTACATATCATATATGTATATTGGGATTTGTGGATTTAGGATTGGACATGCATAAAGCCAATTTTATTCGCATCGTATGCAATAAATAAAGGCGACAAACCAAAATCGATCATATCAATAATCCTAAAGTATAGAGTAGTTGACGTGGCTCTGATACCACTGTTGGGTTTTAAGGGAGACAGAGAAGGCAACAGAAACAAAAAATTTCTCCTCCCAAACCCAGAATAAAGGAATCGCGTCAATGTCTATACAGTAGGAAGGATAGTTTGTAGAGGATAATTTGTCCCGAGGCTTGCTCGCCAACGTTACCTCACGGCTTACGCGGTCTTCACCTCCAGTCTTAGACGGTGTCTATGCAGCTCATGGTCTCACCGAGACAGTTAGGATTGACAGCTATCCTCCGAGCGGCAGAAGTCTCCCACCTCTGTAGTAGTCCACACGGACCACCTGGAACTCTGATCTCCTTGTCGTACAAGGAATCAAAAGGAGTCGCACCCTCCTATCAGTGTACTAGTTGTTGGGTTTTAGAGAAGGCAAAGAAGGCAGCGGAAACAAAAATGCTCTCCTCCCCAAACCCAGAACAAGGAAATGCATCAACGTCTATACAATAGGAAGGGATGGTTTGTGGAATCATACCTTGTCCCAAGGCTTTCTCAGATATAATACCTCGCGGCTTGCGCGGTCTTCACCTCTGGTCTTGGACAGTGTCTGTACAGCTCTTGGTCGCACCGGGACTGACGACTCCTGGTCTCACTGGGACTGTCGGGATTGATAGCTGTCCTCCGAACAGCAGAAATCTCCCACCTCTGAAGTAGTCTACACGGACCACCTGGAACTCCAATCTCCTTGTCTCACAAGGAATTGGAAGGAGTCGCACCCTCCTATCAGCGTACTAGTCACTAACACACTCTCCTGCCACCAGTCGCTTTCTACAGTTGTCTTTCCCTTATTGTGCCTCCCTTATCAGGTAGCACTTGCTCGGGCTTTCTCGGTTACCAAAACCAGAGAGAATGACAACTTCACAGAGCAACTGGTTGCACTGAGTTGTTGTCTTTGAGAATCCCCCAATACTCCTATATATAGGAGGGTCATGGGATAGGGTTCTCTATCACGGGAAATATGGGACTAAAGCAGGAGTAGAAGGGTTTGAGATTTTCCACAAAAACAACCAACTCGCAACCTGAATCGATCGTTTCATTTCTAAAACGGTCGGTTGGGGACTTGAGCCGGTCGGTTGACACCTCAACCGATCGGTTGGGACCCATGAAACGGTCAGTTAACTTCTGAACTGGTCGGTTCGTGGTCCTGGTCAGTTCCTGATTGAATTTCCTTCTTTTGTTTCTAATTGGTATCAAATACCAATCCTTGTTCCAATAAAATTGGGCAAGTGAAATGAAAAGAAATTTCTCACCAACCTAACTTTTCCAACTTGCTCGGTTGCACCAGTTGAACCGATCTTTTCAACACTTGAAGTAATCATTTCACCCTATCCATGAGCCAATCGACTCACCATCTGAACTGATCGGTTCACCAAGCTCAGCCGATAGGTTCATCACATGAGTCGATTAGTTGGGAGTGTAGATTGTGCAGAAACAGTCAATTGCAGTTTCAATCATGTCGATACTCCAATCAATGTGTCCAACACCTTGAACATTATGACATTGAGCTGTCAATTAATTGAGTGTTTAACTGAACTACTAAACTCCTTTAGTAATCAATCTAAACATTGTTTGTGGACAAAACTCCTCTTCCAGGTTAAATCCTATGTGTGTGACCCTGCAGGTCCATTTCACATTGGCAGTGAAAGTCCATAACTCTTATGACTTCACAACAAAAGAGCAGTGCCTAGTCACACATCAGTGCTACCCAAGTGAAATAGAAAGTTGGAGAACAACTTTCAATCCTACAATCTGTGAATGGTGTTATAGTGAATGTATAATTCCTTTGTCACTAATATCCCGAATGAACTCGAGGCATGGAACAGTCATCCTGTCAACGTTCATTCACTTTCTTGATCTTAGAGTAGATTGGAAGAGATATGTTATGAAATTAGTATCACATACTGATTCACACATGCGTGCACGCCTTTCTCAATCCTACTCATCAAGTGGCCATGGATATCAAACTCCCTCAGGAGGGACAAATCCCATATCTATCACTCACCCCTCAAATGCCCCATGTGTCAAATCCACCCAATCATCACCTTTATAACAACCCATGTTTCAGGACTGCGTTTGATGATGTCAAAGTGTGCCCAACGACATGTGTTGAGTGTAGTGATTTCAGGTCAAAGAATCACACTCACCACCATCACTGTGAGTACTGATTGTGACTACCATGTCATGGTTCCATGTGTCAAACTCATGGTGGGTCTATCTGGTACACTTGTTCTCTAACAAGTACCTATGTGTTTGGTTTGATATCTCTATATCATGACTAATGAGATTCTATCATCAACCAACACCACAATCTAGTCTTGTGTGTCATTGCTATCTATCTACCTTCCACAATGACATCTGACTAGGAACATAATGAGAATGTACAAACTCTTAGCATTCGTATGATCTCATCGTTCAGATCCTGAACATGAAGGCATACATCATTGAGTACTTTCATTCTCTAGACATTCAATCTGTTCTATCACTATCTCATATGACAGAACCAGAAAGAATTGGAAGCTTGCCTTTGATGTTTATCAAATCAATCTTAATGTATCCCATCAATCATCCCATGATTGGCTCTCAGGGCATGCATACCAACAAACTCCCACATGTTACTGTGCTCTAGTGCGAACATAGTGAGTTATGGCAACACCTTGCCAAAGTAAGTATAAATTGCATGTCTCACATCTCTTCGTTGTACGTCACACGTATGAGATGGAGTTGCTGTAATATGCGATCTAATATTCCTTTGCTAACCTTTAGCCACATTGCATGATCAAGGATTCCATACTTGTCATCAATGACCGGAATGTCTATAAGTTCATCTCATGAACTTCTAGATCCATATAGTATCCACTGCTATTCTCTAACGCATACATACTCGGTATTTCCTTTTCAATGGTTTTATTGGAACACTTCCAATTATCAACAAACTCTCACTTTTATATATCCTATATATATTTTGTGATAAATTTTCTATCCTTTCGGAAGTTCGCATCAATGTAACTCTTTACATTGAACTCTTCCTTATCTCCATAGAACTAGTACTTCTCAAGTACTTATCACGTTCTCATGGTATTCCAGTAACCCTTACTGGAAGTAGACAGAAATCCTCTCGTCATGTCTCACATACGAGTTATCAGGATGAGCACATCATATTGCCATGTCCTACATACAAGATGATGAATGCATTTTGTTCTTGCCATGTCGATACATGCACGATAATGGGATGATTACATACATGATAGATCCACATCTATTCTTAGTGTTCCCATTCTTCATAATAATTAGACACTTGGCCTTGGGATACTAACTCCATGTAACATGGACACATTTTCTCCCACTGAATCTGTGGATACTGAACCCTTTAGTACAGATTGCCAATGTATTCTTTCTCTTTTCAGGTCAAGAGGTTTTCGAGAACTATCTCTATAAATCTCTATTCCTATCACATAGGAAACATCTCTATCTTCCTTAAAGATAATTTCCACTTTTGGATTTCCATTCTAGAACATTTCCATTTCACATCACCATGTGGAATTTGAACACGCTCCCACTAAATCACAGATCCCTTCTTTATCTTTGACATATCAGTCAAACCCTTTGACTATATCATCAAAGAAAAGATCCAATTCTGAGTTGCTTATACTCAATCAATCACATTGATTAGTCCATTGTAACTTATAGACTTCATTTGCATTAGTGGATTCATAAACCTTATAGGTTGTGTCACGTACACATCCTTGTTTTATTCCTCATAGGAATGCATTTTTGTATCCATATGCCAAATGTCTTAGTCATTAAGTTGCAATCAACAAGCATCATCCTTCTCAAAATGTTATCCATGTGTCTTACCACTTAAGATTCATTTGCACTTATGGATTTCATCCAATGGGTGCTACCATCAAGGTCATACCTTATGGTTCACATGGATGTCATTTAGGATGTAATGGTCATAAACCATAACTCAAAATTTGGTTCCTCATATTCATCTAGATAGTTGACTCATCACATGAACAACTCATCACATAGATAATTGAGGTGTAAGGATATAAGAATTCACAACCCTTGTGATTCTTAATTTCTTTTATTAGTGAGGGGTATTCTTTTATTAAGGAGAATTCAGTTATTTGATAATCATTCTCTAACTTCTTAGAGTATGATTCCTTCTTGATTTAGACATCACCATGCCCTAATCATGAGTTCACTATGATACACTATCATAATCACTCATAAGGATCTCAAACATTTGGTCCAAGTATTTCATTCATTGATATCATCAAGAATTAACACTTCACCAAATTTGCACTTCATCTATGATAATCTTGAACACTTCAAGATATTCATATTGGTATTTCTCTAAACACCATTTGAAGTATTAGCATTTGTTCCAATGGGTATGTAACTACATCACATGTATCATACCTAATAGGATAATCATTCTCCCACTACCTTTAGTGAAGATTGATTAATCATGTCCAAGATATTCATGTCTCTTACTGGTTCTCTAACCAAAAGAGTCTAGATTTATCCATCACATGGAAACTAGAATGAATTTCTCATGATTGATGCTAATTTGATTGTTTGAGTTATCTATAAATTTTAGGTATCATTTTATCTTATGCATATCAAATACCACAATATAAACAAGGCATTGCCACAAAGATCATATCTTTAGAAATTGAAACATCTCTTTATTGATTGCCATCATTGTCATACAATATGCAAAAATAAAGTGTTTCTATCTATTGGAAAATATGAAATAGCAGTTCTCAACTCTATTTCATTCCCTTTAGGCTGAAATAAACTGAAAGGTACTCCTATCTATGGCAGCAACACTTGCTCCAATGATGGGTACTCCTTTCTTGGTCCTTTCACAAAGGCCATCACTTCTTTGTGGATATTGCATATCATATATGGCATATCCATATCTTGGTATCATATACCTCAGATAAAGAAGTGGTTCATTTCATGATACCTTAGGTGGAGATCTACATCCCCTCCTTCATCTTCTTTTGTTCTTCCAGATATAGAGGGCAATTCCCTCATACACCCTTTCCCCATGTGCCTTGAGGTTAAAGAAGGCTTGGGCTGTTGGCTAGCATCAGAACACTTCTTAGCTTTGCCCTTGCCCTTGCCCTTAAGACTCACCCTTCATTGATCATATCAAACATTAGGGTTTGTCTTTCTTCATAATTGCCTCTACTGTCCTCAACATGTCCAACAACTTTGTCAACGCTTGTCAAAGTTGTCCATATCATAGTTCATCATGAATTGTATGATTCTTGCAACATTTGCAGTATCATACCAATAGCCAATTCTTGGCTCAGAGGGAATCCTTCTTAGTCAGGTTTTTTCATAAACCCAATCACATTGAGTGTGTGAATACCTTACTAGATCTCCTTCTGTCATGACATACTAGGATAGTGTCTTGGATACATCATATGTCTCATGTTGTCTCTGCAACTCATAGTTCAGAGAACACAACATCAAGCACTCCTCATCAATGTCATCCTCGGTATGTTTCCATAAGCATACTTTCAGCCATTGATGTGGTGGGATCGAGTTCATCTGGTTCTGGTATAACTAGGACTTAGAGCTTTCACTCTACGATTGAGAACACTTCTCAATGTCCTAACCAGTCATGGAAAAATTCCCATTTAATTTGTCCTTTTCAAGGACTGATCGTAAAGAAAAGTGATTATTGTTTGTTGCCATTTGTACTACAAAAGAAAATATGCAATTTTAGTCCAAAAACTCATTTTGACTTATTTGATTGATTTGAAAAGTTTGACGATATAATTAGGCCTTTAATTAATTATCACTCCCACTATTTTACTTCAAATTGATAGCCCTCACCATCAATTCGGAAGATTGCAGCGTACAACCTTCTAGTGGGCAAGATCCTGAAATTCTCTAAGTCATGGACCAGCTAGGGCTATCACCCACAACTTAGATCTCTCAGGTAGGCAACTCTTTCCAATTGCATCATATGCAACTCTTGATTAGATTTCATATGCAACTCCTTGCCATGATCATCTCCATGCCTCAAGGTGCTAGATCCTATCTAGGTCACCTTGTTAAGTCCGACCCAAAGCCAACACGATGAATATGCACCCTGCTTGGGCAGACCCACATATACATCCTTCACGCTTCTACGAGATAGACGGTGCACCACGCTTGGGCGTGCCCACACTTGGTCGATCAATCTTTGCACGTGTGTCGCATTTGGAAGGCATCTAAAACTTAATATTTAATGAGGGATTTGGTTTTATATACATATACATATCCAATCACCACAATACATAGTACGTATCATATACATGCTATACCCCACAGAAAACATGGAAAAATGATAAAAGCGATGATTATGGCCATCCTAATGTGATTCCTCGAGCCAAGAGGAATCACGGTCATCTAGGTCTACATCACATGCAACCTGTACAAAATGAACTCTGTGCTTTGCCTTTCTGGGTTTGATCAACTCATCACATGAATGATCGGCTCGCCATCAGACTGGTCGGCTGGGTGCCATGATAACCTCCCATTTTGTGACGTTATCTTATTAGTTCTCCTTAATTTTCCATACTCTTTCTTAGATAAATTAGATAGAATCATTAAATTTTTACTTTATTGCCGATATACCAATAAACTAACTTCTCTTCTTTATCATTACAGGAAAACACAAAAAAAATACAAAGACTCCATACGGTCCCAAGACCGCATGAAGGCCATACGGTCCCAAGACCGCATGAAGGCCATACGGTCCCAAGACCGCATGAAGGCCATACGGTCCCAAGACCGCATGAAGGTCATACGGTCCCAAGACCGCATGAAGGCCATACGGTCCCAAGACCGCATGAAGGCCATACGGTCCCAAGACCGCATGAAGGTCATACGGTCCCAAGACCGCATGAAGGCCATACGGTCCCAAGACCGCATGAAGGTCATACGGTCCCAAGACCGCATGAAGGCCATACGGTCCCAAGACCGCATGAAGGCCATACGGTCCCAAGACCGCATGAAGGCCATACGGTCCCAAGACCGCATGAAGGTCATACGGTCCCAAGACCGCATGAAGGCCATACAGTCCCAAGACCGCATGAAGGGCATACGGTCCCAAGACCGCATGAAGGCCATACGGTCCCAAGACCGCATAAGACTAAACGATCTCAGAGATCGCATAAAGGCAAACGGTTTGAGAACCCCATACGGTCTCAAGACCATTTGGGCTCAACTTAAGCCTATAAATAAGACCCCAAGGGTCACCTCAAAGGAGGGAATTCTCAGACGTCGAAAGGCTGCCCCAATCATTCCAGAGCTCCTGCCACTTCCATCCTCCGCCCTGAGGCTCTCGTTCTGAGATCTATACTCCATCCTGAAGCTACATTCTCCTTCTTCGCTAAGAAGGTGGGAAGAGGAGACCTCCTCATCGTGCAACCTACGAAGACTGGTGGATTGTTTCTCTCTCTCCCCAAGGAGTTGACTTTCCTCCCTCCTTTGTGGGGATGATGCTCTCTCTCTCTTCTCGCCTCCTTCTTGGTCCTAGTCATGAGGGAGTAGTCTTCTTCACTAGGGTGCGGGGAGTAGCCCCACTACCCATACTTTCATATCATGTAAAATGTAATCCTTAGGTTGTAATAGAGAGTTCTTATCTTTGTTAGTTCGACATCAAACGATTAGTGAATGCATGTTGCTTGATCTCCAACTTGTGTTATCCTTTATCTTTTAGTATGAATTGTCTACGTTTGTACTATTAGATTCAAAACTCATTTGCATGTTGGTTCTTGGTGCATGTATCCACCATGCATCTGTTTCGGTATCCAAACGTGTATCTCAAGAAGTGGAGTAAACTCACTATCATCCGTTGCACTTTCATACTATGAAATGGAATCAGTTGACGTATGGAAGTGCAACCTTGGTATGTCGAGGAACACACTTTGCGAGGGGAATGATGCAAAGTAATGTGACCATTTGTTCGGGAATGGCTGGCGTTGCAACATTCCCGCACTTCTCGTAGCTAGATTATCCGAAAGGAGGCTAGGTCTACAAGGATACTAACTAACTGAACTCTTTTTGCAGGTTAAGTTTTGCTTTGCATGTGCTGATCGATGTGTAGTGGCGGTGAAAAACCGATTACACCCTAGTGATCTTTCATCATTGTTAACAACCTAGATTTACTTGCTTTCTTTACTTTACTTGCACTTAGCTTAAAAACAACCAAATCAACCTTTTGATCTAAATACCAACTATTGAGTGATTAAGTGAAATTCAAATGTTTTCCATCTTTTTGGCAACAACAAGACCGTTGTCTCGAGGATTCGACCCTTAACTATACTACGATAAGACTTTCACGTATCCTAGCATACGTGGGTGGAGTTTTAACTTAGTATAAGCAAGGCTAAACTTAGAGATCTTCTATCTCTAGGATTTTTAGTGGTGCATGCAACTCCACGTAAGTGGAGGCTCCATCAAAAAATTGGCGCCGTTGTCGGGGACAACAGAACGTTCTAATTTCGTTTAGTACCTTGTTAGTTGGTTAGGATTTTTCACTTTCATTTAACCATTACTCTAAATCTTCTTGATTTCTGTGTTTCTCTTCATCATCTAAACGTGTGAATTTCCTTCTACTCAGGTAGAAAACGTGTATGCAAACTCTGCATCACATCGGATTCTCCCCTGAACCAGAGTAAGACTCTGAGGTAGAAAGAAGTTTCCATCGAAGGATTAGACTTAATCACCAAAGAGCCAGATAGATTGCTAAGGAGCAACGCCTCGTTGCAGAAAGAGTCAACGCCGCCATAGCTACACAACGAGCACAACTCATTGCCGAGATTCGAGTTGAGGAACAAGCCCGCATCCAAGCTGAGAACGCTGCTGCTCAATTAGCGCTAAGAAACAAGCAACTTCGGGACTACGCAGTCCCAAAGAATTATGAAGACGATCACCCAGTCCGACCGCCGATTATTAACATACCAAACTTTGAAATCCGGACGCAATGGATCCAGATCATGCAAGGCATCTCTTTCTCTGGAGGACTTGGAGACGATTGCATGGATCATCTTAAGAGATTCAAGTCACTCTGCCGCCTTGTACCTCAAGCGGGAGTTTCCTTGGAGGCAATAATGTTACACCTCTTTCACTTCACCTTATCTGGAAGAGCACTAAGTTGGTACAATGCTTTAGATAGGCACCCTATCATCACTACTTGGACCCCCTTAGAAGAAACGTTTCTCGAGAAATTCTTTCCACCTTCACTAACCTACGAGATCAGGGGACAAATTAACCACTTTGCCCAACTACCCGGAGAAACACTTGCGGAAGCTTGGGAAAGATTCAAAGAACTCCTGAGAAAGTGCCCTCATCATGGTATATCTCAAAATCAATGAATAGAAACATTCTATAGAGGAGTAAGTGATGATATCAAGCAATTTTTAGACTCCTCATCTGGAGGAAACTTTATGAGAAAGAACTATGAAGATGCCTGGAATATAGTCACGTTAGGGGCCGAGAACCAATCCAATTGGGGAAGGTCGTCTAACCAATCTAAGGGAGTCCTTAAAGTCTACAAGGCTGAAGAATCCATGGAACTCAAGGCCATTGCAGAAGCCCTTAAGACTATTGCTACTAAGCAACAAGCTCTCGAAACTTCTTTTGGAGAATACAACAAGAAGAAAAGCTCCCAGTTTCAACAAGTAAAAGCAGCTACTGGAACTTGCGAAGCTTGTCATGCATCTGATCATCCCACATTATCATGTGGTCTGTTATACAATGTTATGATGGATCTACAACCACCAGTGCCGCAATATGAACCCATTATTGAACATCTCGAGGACCAAATGCCATAGCAAGTCAACTCCATTCACTCAATACCTGGCCAGGTGTATTACAATCCAGACAAACCAAGAAACCACCCTGGTTTTCAATACGGGAATCCTGCAGGGACTGCAAATCCACAACGACAGACACAAGGTGGATCTTTCAATAGACAACCACCAGGATTTCAGAATAACTTCAACCAAAATCAAGGGAATTATAGAAATGGGTTCCAACGATCCAATTATCCTAGGAATCCCTCTTACCAATATACCCCTCTAGGACTGCACCCACAGCTGCAACAACCTCAGTTGCAGCAGCCACAACAACCGCAGTTAACAGCACCTCCACAGCAACCACAAGGGCAGCAAGTCACTCAATATCAACAGAGGAGTGCCCCTCCCCAACCATCTGATGAAATTTCTTTGATTAGACAGATGCTACAATCTCAGCAAACCATGCTTGCAAACCAACAAGCTCAACAAAAGGCTGTAGAGGCCCAATTAGCATAGATTGCTGCTCAGTTAAAACCACCAGCAGGTACCTTAGCTGGGCAACCCGAGGCGAACCCAAGGCATGACCAAAATAGACCTGAGCAACTGAATGCTGTCACCACAAGGTCTGCTCATGTCCTTCCTGATACCACTAGAATCATCCATGATGATGAGGATGTAGTTATTCTTTCCCCAACAGAAAAATCAACCAATGAAAAGGAAAACCTACTACAACTACTGAAAGAGAAAAAAAAAGGAACCAATGCCAGAAGTTCCACCCAGAATTCCTTATCCGGACAGGCTGAAAGGAACCAAAATGGACACTAGGTTCCAGAAATTCAAAGAAGCTATGAAGAAACTATACATTGATATACCATTCCTCGATGCTCTTTCTGAAGTGCCCGCTTGGGCTAAATACCTGAAAACCCTTCTATCAAGAAAATACATGACAGAAGAGCACGAAATAATGAAACTAGCTCAGACCACTTCAGACATTCTGCTTAACAAAATGCCAAAGAAAAAGAAGGACCCAGGTTCCTTCGGTATTCATTGTTCTATTGGAAATGGCTCCAGCAAGAAGGGCTTAGCAGATTTAGGGGCAAGTATATCCATCATGCCTTACTCTATGTGTAAAAGATTAGGTTTCACTGATTTGCTACCTACGACAATGACAATTCAGTTAGCCGACTCTTCCATATCTGCTCCCCTTGGAATCATTGAAGATATACCTGTCAGGATAGGAATGAATTCTTATATTCCGTGCGATTTCGTTATTATGGACATACAAGAAGACCGAAGATACCCGATAATCTTCGGCAGACCTTTCCTAGCTACTGCCCGAGCGCTTATCGATGTAGAAGCAGGGACTATTATCTTGAGACTTGGGAAGGAAGCTTTTCAGTTCAGAGTTCTTAATATCATGAAAGGTCCAAGCATTCAAGAGGAAGTTTTTCTCCTGGATGCTATATATCAAATGTCCCAATTAGAAATGTCTGAACCCTCTGATGAATTGGAAAATACCTTAACTAATCCGGAAGTAGAATTCTCGGCAAATGAACTAGTGCAACAATGCCTTCAATACTTACAAAAAGCTGAAGAAGCCTCAACGACCACCTTTGAAGAACTTAAGGATGTCACCATTATAGAAGCAACCGAGCCACCTAAGGCTCTTGAAATGAAAGCCCTACCCGAGGGACTCAAACATGTCTTTCTCGACAATGAGAAACTTTGTCCAGTGATTATCAGCTCCACTGTGGAAGTAGACCAAGAAGACAGACTTCTTGATGAACTAAAGAGACACAAGAAAGTTATCAGATATAAGATGACTGAATTGACGGGTATAAATCCAGCCTTTTGCATGCATAGATTGCCCATGATGGAAGATTTCAAACCATCAAGGGAACATCAAAGAAAGTTGAACCCTAATCTCAAGGAGGTAGTTCGTCTCGAGGTTCTCAAACTTCTGAAAGCAGGCATCATCTACCCAATCTCGGATTCTCAATGGGTAAGTCCCGTGCAGGTGGTCCCTAAAAAAGGGGGGACCACTGTTGTTCTTAATGACAAAAATGAACTGGTACCTACTAGAACAGTAACTGGGTGGAGAATGTGCATCGACTACAGAAAACTTAACAAAGCAACAAGGAAAGATCATTTCCCCTTGCCCTTCTTGGATGAAGTTCTCGAACGACTCGCTCACAAAAAAATTTTCTGTTACCTTGGCGGATATTCAGGATTTTACCAAATCCCAATCCATCCTGAAGATCAAGAAAAAACCACTTTCACCTGCCCTTTTGGAACATATGCCTTCAGAAGGATGCCTTTCGGGTTATGTAATGCACCCACAACCTTCCAAAGATGTATGAACGCTATCTTCGCCGGATTAATAGAATCTATCATGGAAGTCTTCATGGATGATTTTTCCGTATACGGAGATTCTTTCGACAACTGTTTACTCAATTTAGGAAAAGTCCTGCAAAGATGTGAGGACACCAACCTGATCTTGAACTGGGAAAAATGTCACTTTATGGTGACTGAAGGTGTGGTCCTAGGACATCGAGTAAGTAGTAAAGGGATTGAAGTGGATAAAGCAAAGGTAGATTTCATCTCAAAGCTAACTCCACCTAAAGACATCAGAGGAGTCAGGGCATTCCTTGGTCATGCAGGATTCTATAGGAGATTTATAAAAGATTTTTCAAAAATAGCAAATCCACTGACTCACCTGCTGACCAAAGAAGCTGATTTTATATTTGACCAAGAATGCATTAATAGCTTCATAACTCTGAAGAATGCCCTTATCTCTGCCCCTATTCTAAGAGCTCCTGACTGGTCTCAACCATTTGAAATTATGTGTGACGCTAGCGATTATGCTATAGGGGCAGTCCTTGGTCAAAGGATAGAAAAAAAGCCTTACGTCATATATTACGCCTCCAAGACGCTTGATGAGGCACAAAAGAATTATACTACCACCGAAAAAGAGTTCTTGGCAGTTATCTATGTTTTTGAAAAATTTCGGTCTTACCTGATCGGGTCAAAAGTCATAGTATATACTGACCATTCTGCGATACGATACTTGGTCCAAAAACAAGATGCTAAACCCCGGCTTATCAGATGGGTTTTAATGCTTCAGGAGTTTGACTTAGAGATTAAAGACAAAAGTGGGGTTGAAAATGTCGTCGCGGATCACCTCAGTCATATTGAAGCTAAAGATTCTGATAAATTACCCATTCAAGACTCTTTACCAGATGATCAACTAATGAAGATTACTACTGGATTTCCCTGGTATGCTGATATTGTTAATTATTTGGCAACAGGAATCATCCATCCGTCTGCATCTTACCATGACAAAAAGAAATTCATTCATGACGCTAAGCAGTATTTCTGGGACGAGCCCTACCTATTCCGCTTATGCGCAGATGGACTTTTTTGTCGATGCATTCCGGAAACGGAAATCACCTCGGTTCTAGAGCACTGTCACTCAGGCCCTACTGGGGGCCACATGAGTTCTAAGAAGACAGCCCTCAAAGTCCTGCAATCTGGTTTTTACTGGCCAAACATTACAAAGGATGCACATGAATACATGCGATCATGTGACAAATGCCAACTATCCGGGGGGATAACCAAAAGAAATGAAATTCCATTGAATATATGGCAAGAAATCGAACTCTTTGATGTAAGGGGAATAGATTACATGGGTCCTTTCCCCCATCTTATGGATTCATGTACATCTTGGTTGCTGTGGATTACGTTTCGAAATGGGTAGAAGCTCTACCAACCATTTCTTGTGATTCAAAACTGGTAATCAAGATGTTTAAAGAGATAATATTCCCCAGATTTGGCGTTCCAAGAACGATAATATCCGACGGTGGATCACATTTCTTGGAACGGAGCTTTGAAGCCTTATTAAGAAAATATGGAGTCAACCATAAACTTTCCACACCGTATCATCCATAGACATGTGGACAGGTTGAAGTCTCCAATAGGCAAATTAAAGCTATCCTGGAAAAAACCGTCAATAGGCACCACACCGATTGGTCCACCAAACTATCTGATGCTCTATGGGCCTACCGCACATCTTTCAAAACACCAATTGGAACAACACCGTTTCGATTAGTGTATGGGAAGTCTTGCCATTTGCCAGTTGAATTAGAGCATAAGGCTTGGTGGGCCATTAAGCAACTAAACTTCGATCTCAAAGGCACTGGTGAATTCAGACAACTTCAACTCCAAGAACTAGAAGAATTACGAATGACAGCCTACCACAATGCAAGAATTTACAAAGAACAAACCAAGATGTGGCATGATGGCCACATAAAAAGAAAGGATATAATCGTCGGAGATAAATTCCTCTTATTCAATTCTAGACTAAAAATGTTTCCTGGAAAACTGCGTACTAAATGGTCGGGGCCTTTCACAATCAAACATATCTACCTGACAGGAGCTGTCATTATTCTCGATGATAATGGAGGAGAAAGGACCGTTAATGGTCATAGATTAAAGAAATACCACACTCCAGCAGACAAATTATCAAGACAAACTATAGAGATCCATGATCCTATAACATCAGCATAGCTGGAGCAGAATTTTGTCGAGCCAGCGATGTTAAACCAAAGCGCTTCTTGGGAGGCAACCCAAGACCTGAGTATCACCTTTTCTAATTTTCTAGTCTTTTATTTTCTTTTAAACTTTATTTGCTTTCCTTAAGTTCTTTCATCATTAATCTAAAAATACATAAAAATTCACATAATCTAAAAAAAACATAAAAACACAAGGTCTTAAAAACAAAAACCTTAGCAGTTAGGCCCCCCCCAAATCCTATAAATACCCCCCGCCCCCCGTTCTTTCTTCTAGAATCCCGAATTCTTGACTTCCCTGTTTCATTCCAGAGCTTCGTGTTCGCGCTCGTTTCCCTCTCTGATGCTGCCGTCGTCTCCACCGCCGTTTCATCACCTCGCCGTCGACTCAGCTTTTTCACTGTCGTCTCCGGCTCCGTCGTCGTCCCCGCACATTCCCGCACTCCTTCTCTGCTGCTCGCCGTGCCCAGCATTCTCTCCGCCCTCACTTACAGGTAGACCACCCAGCAGTTCAATGGATTACACCACCGCCAGACGGTCGCGGATTTTCGAACTCTGTCGTCGCCACCATCGCCGTCGGTAACGTCGACATGCTTACCCTTCATCGCCGTCGCAGTTCCCTGCCAACGAATGGCCGCGCGGTTCGTCTCCCACGTGGTTCATCTTCCATTCCCTCTCCAAACCGTTTGGGACCATTCGGTCTCCAAACCGTTTGGGACCATTCGGTCTCCAAACCGTTTGGGACCATCCGACCTCCAAACCTGTGTGAAAAAAAAAATGAATACTCAAGACCGTTTGAGACCAAACGGTATCAAGACCGTTTGAGACCAAACAGTCTCAAGACCGTTTGAGACCAAACGGTCTCAAAACCGTTTGAACTCAACCAATCTAATAAACCTCAAACTCCAATATCATTACTTTGTTATAATTTCAAACTTAATAATTCTAACTATTGTTTTCTTGTCAATAATTTTAGAATGACATCACCTTCCAAGCAACCTCAAGGAACAGTTGATGCCCCTTTCTGGACAAGGGAATAATTAGAAGCTGATCGTGACAAACTACAACAAGTCGTAGATAGCTATGAAATGACTAGAAGGGTCCCGGCAAAGGTGAACCTGCTCAAAGTCATGCATGAGATCAAACGCATCAACAGATGCTTAGCTGAGGTACCCTCTGAAGAAGAGGTTGAGGAAATTTCATCTGACGAGGCCTCGGAATATCAGCCTTCCCCCAAGGCAGAATCACCCACTACAAAGTCTAAGGGGAAGAGAAAAGCCCAAGAAACCACATCAGAACCAACACCCAAGAAAAGGGCCAGGAAGCAAGTTCACCCTGCCACTGCAAGGGAACAAACCCTGGCAGGGTACATCCCACCATCCACCACCACCACTACCACCCCTGCCACAGTTACCGTTCCTATTTTCCCCCCCATCACCACCACAACACCACCACCTAAAAACTTTATCTCCATAACATCCCTTCCATCAGCCAAACTCTTAAACCAACAAAGTATGTCTGCCCAAGCATACTTATGAAGATGGGGATCTATAATAGAATCCTCACACTACTTGACAATTCCAATCTTTCTCGGCTATGCGTTGTACCCGAAACTCCCTATATTGAGCCAACAACAGAATTCTTCACCTATTTCCACAAAGAATCGGTGGACATCATGGACAGAGCAAGGGACGGTGGTGACCGTAGAATAACCACCAGAATCTTTAACAACGAAGTGGTCATCACTGAACATATGCTGAATGAAATCTTTATAGATAACCAAGACCAACTGAAGAAAGCTAAGGCCGTTGGTATAGAACACCCCAAGTTCAACAAACATACCTTTTGGAAATCACTAACATGGATACCAAATTTTGATTCAAAGACAAGCAAGGCCTCTAACATTCATTCTGGCCTAGTGTGCACACTTCACAAAATTATCGCTGGCGCACTCTTCCCCAGAGCAGAAGGAGGAACTGTACTCATATCTGATCTCTATGTTCTCTGGTCCATCCTAAATGGAATTCCAGTTAACATTGGACGTCTTATGCTCCTCAAGCTATCAGCCTTCGCCCTAGGAAAAGAAATTTGCACAGGTGGTCATATCACATCCATCATCAAATATCTTAAGATGGATAGACTTCTACCCAAATGCAACCCAATAAAGGGCGACATCCTTACCAACGAACATACATTAAAGAACTCCTATATCATAAAAGAAAAGGATGCAAAGCTAAACTACATTTTCTGCCCCACAACAAAATCCTCCAGAACCCTGCTCCCACTTCCAGAACTTGCTGACTATGACAAGGACAATCTCCTATTCTCAGACAATGAGATCGTCAAACTCATAGCCTCAGTAAAAGCCACAGATAAGAAAGAAACAGCAGGGCAGGCAGAGCTCAGCATAAATGCCCCGTCAGCTAAAATAACAAAAGTTCCAGTCAAACGACCTTCCAGAAGGCTTGTGAAGGCGCATGAGTTGTCGGGGACACCAACATCAAAACCCCACCCCGAATCTGAGCCCCCCCTTCCAGACGAGCATATTACAACCTCATCACTAGACTCTTTTATAATGAGTCTAAATGTTGAGCTCACTACCACCTCTCCACCTTCCACCACCCCAACATCCACTACCCCACCACCTTCCACCACCCCAACATCCACTACCCCACCACCTTCAACCACCCCACCATCTTCCATTTATCCACAATCAACCACTCTTCAATCATCCTCCACACCCCTTTTCACTACACCACCCTTCTCCACAACCATACCACCACCCCCACCCTTCTTCACTTTGGGCATCCCATTCTCCACTACAATGCCCGAATTCACCTCCTTCACCTCCACCGCCTTACCATCAACATCCCCGGATCCATTCCTCTCTCCGAGTATGTCACCACCTTTTCCATCCACCACCACCCCGACATCGCTGATGACCCCATCCACAGTCACCACGCAGTTCGCGGGTCCATCAACAGTGTCTTTTCTGCCCGACACTACCATTCCACCCCGACCCCAGCCACCTCACTTTTCATTTACTGGGGTCCCTTTTACTAACGTCAGTGAGGAATTTGGACGTCAATTCGACACCATCCGACACCTCCTCATCGACCCCTCTAACATTTTAAATTCTATTTTTTCTTGTGTGCAGGGTCTAACACAACAGGTCACCAAGATTGACGAGCAGAACCGCGCCTTGCCAAGCATCCTCCAAGGAATCCAACAACGCCAAGATTCAGTGGCCAAGCAAGTCAACCACATCGATGACCACTGTAAAACTTTTCCCGAGTTGATCCATGGAGTACAACGCCAGCATGAAGCGTTGGCAAAGCAGGTCGATAGGATCTCTACGCAGACTCAACCTCTGCCAGAGACCCTCCGCGAGCTCAAGCAGCAACAGCAAGCTTTCAGCACGTGCCTGGATGACATCAACAACACCCTCACACAACTACATAATCGCCAGGAGGTGTCATCCAACAATGAGCTTATTCAACTACGAGCTCAAGTAACTGACCTCACAGCACGACTCCTCTCAGTTGAAGAGCGTTATTCTAACTTAAAAGAAACCCACGAAGCACTGCTCGAAACAGACGAGTACGTGCTAGTGGCATACGACGAGTTACAATCCCTCCATCGTCAGTGCAAGAAAAAAGCACATAAGAAAACAACTGATAAATCAGCAGCAGATGAAGATGATGAAGATGACGATGAAGATTCTGATTCCTCCGCCGACTCAAACAACAGTACCTCCTCAGCTGATGTCTCTGATAAGCCAGATGATGCTGGGGCGGGCCCCAGCCAAGGAACAGAACCAAAACACCAGAAAGATCACCAAGCTGGTGATAAAGATCCCAAATCCCCTGCTCACACGGAGAACATCAACATATATTATGGGGATCAATTCCTAAACTACTCCACGGGATCTTTGGGGGAGGTTGCTAAAGAAGTGGCTTTTGCTGAGTTCGAAAAATGTATTCTGGGAACCAGCAGCAGTATACCAGCCACAGCAGCTCAACAACTCTCTGCACCTGAACCTTCAGTGCCTTTTCCCCCTGAGTAGGAAGAATCAGAAAGAGTACGCCTAGACACTGATGAAGAACTAGATACTCCTTCTGATTCTGACAGAGATGAAGATCTGCAGCATTACATGGATGACTTAGAGCAGACTTCTTCCCCCACATCGCAAGAACTACCCCCGCCGCCACCTCTACCTCATAAAATGCACGACCTCGATATGGCATCCATCTCTACCTTAGACGCACAGGATATCTTCATCCTGAACACTATAGTAGATGATGCCAAGGAAGGGGGGATGTTATCTATCAAAACACAAAGACCAAGCGCAAGTTGACACGTGAGGATTTCCGCTCCATCCTCCGACCCCGGTCTGAGGTGAAGATGGCAACCTTCCGCACCCTTCTTGCCAATTCTATCAAAATTTATAGAAGTCCCAAGCGGCAGCAACCAGTTCTGAACGCCTCACCAGCTCTGGGTTTGTGCTTGCTATACAAAGAACTATAACACAAATCCATTGAGTGGTTGCATAGGGGAATGGCCAGAAGACCACGTTTTATATCTGTGCCATTTAAAGTCTTTGGTCACTGGCTACTTATGATCGTGAACACCTTAGCTAGAGACGCAAAAGTGTACAACTTCTGTGCTAGTGAACTAAAGGCCGTAATAATCAACTTTGTCGGCACTGAAGTTGGGGAGGCAAGATGCATCCCTTTCCGGCTTCTAAAACTCATATGGGCCACATGCCCTCCTCTCCGCCAGGATTGGAGTCAACCCTGGTTTAGAATAATCGACTCACAAGTCCAAACCACTGAAGGATCGGGGGACTGCGCTTTCTACGTTATACGACACATTTTAGCGCTAAACCAGCAAGTCCCATTCACCGATCTCATTAATGAAGATTTCCACTCCTTGCGAGGGCGTTACGCCATGGAGCTTATCTGTGATAGAAGGTTCTTCAACAACCCTACTATGGCGCCAGATGACGTCCCTCACTATCTTTTTTCATCCATCCAACGTCCGCAGAGGAGACCATTCAGACAAACCCTAGCGGAGTTGGCAAAAGAAAAGCAGCCCACCAAAGTCACCGAGCAAAGTCAATGGAACCCTTACACCTTCGACCTGGCTCCAGATAAAGGTGATGTTGATCTGATATCCGGGGTAACCATCAAGAGATCTTCACCACATATGGTGCCCCCATCTGCCATTGAACCATCATTTCCAAATTTCGATCGGGAAGCTTGCAAAAGTCTTTCAGACAATGAGCTCCTACTCAAAATGTCACGACTATATGCCGAAAAGGACGAGCTTGTATATATTGACGGGGATATCTTGGTTATGGCAGATGTCCTCTGTGAAACCGTACAGATCAAAGGTTCCATGTCTGTAAGTGTAATGACTGCTTATCAATACTTACTTGCACAGAATCACCACACGGTCTATATAGTGTCCGCTTACATGAAGGATGATCTTTTAGGGCTGAAGAACTTCAGAACAAAGGAGCCACTCATCTCTCATCTCCAGCATACAACTCCGAAGTTCATCATGCTACCTTTCCTTCATCAAGAGCTCTGGATGTTACTGGCATCTAATCTTCATGAAGGAACGACAATAATCTACAACAGTTCCGACAGCCAGTATGATCCAGAACTGAAAGAATATACTACAACTCCAAAGACACCAATGGAGGAGGTGGCGAAGGAGTGTGCTGACAAATTACACGATCTTTTGGGTCAACACACGCAGGCATATGACAAAGATCACTTCAAACCACCAGCCTTCTGCCACAGGTGCCCCAGCAAATTAGAGAATCCAACGACTGCGGCTTCCACGTCCTCTTCTGGATGTATACAATTGTGGCCCTTCACAAGCCTATAGAGGACATAACAGAAGTGGACTACCACACACTACGTGGAAAGCTCTCAACCACCTTAATCAGAACTCATGGGGCAAATAAAGGATTAACAGAAGCCTAATGCCCTTGTCCATGCACTTCTCAACCTATCACTTTGACACTCTGTGGACAGAGTGAGTGATAAGTTAGGGGGGGAGTGCACTGGACAAGGGCGAGGTATCATTCTTCTTCAACCCTTCTATCTCTACTCCTTCCCTTAACTCACACTTTTCCGCACATCATTTTCAAACTTTCTGTTCATATTTAGACTTTTTCCAGTAATTTCTTCAATAAAATAACTCTTAAGTATAACTTTCATCCTGGAAAGAATCACCCCTAGCTAAGTTAGAGATAAAGTAGTCCTCAAGAATAAATAACAAGATTAGCATATAGGCATGAATGGAAAATTTATAAATTACTTTCACAATTGGTTTTTATGCTTTTACTTCAATTCTATCTCAGACTCTTCACAGGTCAACTTCAGGGCCAAAGCAAACCAAAAACTCTCAAGGTCAAGAGGGAAATCAGGGGGAAATCCAAAATCAAGAAATCTCACAAGCGGACCACCAAATATAAATAAGTGCATGTCAGGAACCCTAAGAACAGTTTTCTTCTTTCAATAAAAGAGGCTTGGCCGCCCAATCAAAAACCCTAACAAAAACCCACTTCCTAAGCCTGTGAGTTTCGAATAAAAGCCAGAGTGTTGAATAAAAACATGAGAGTTGTGCCACGCATAAGGACCTATATGAAGAGCCAATAAAGATCTCACCCGGCCGGTACATACATCTGCCCTCATGAAGGCAGATGTGTCATGCCCGGTAGTGATATCCTAAGGTCTCCTAATATATGAAAAGGCTGATAAAGGATTCGGCCGGTCGGTACATTCAGCTGCCCTCATGAAGGCAGATGTGTCGTGCCCGGTAGAGAGACCCTAAGAGCATAGGACAAACCCTCCCCCACTTGAAGGGGGAATTACACAATAAGCCTTTTAAGCCAACCCTCATACCCACTCTAGCTGCCGGTAGGTTTCTCAAAAGAAGTATAAAACTGATTAGAGTCGATGACATGCACATAATAAGAAAGGTGGTCCCAATGCGAGACTCGCGATTGAAAGGAACCTGAGATCCATGCAACTCTTGATACTTGAAAGAGTTAGTGTAAGAAGAAGTCCTAATAAGACCTCGGTAGATCTCTGATCTAGAATTGAAGCAAGAGTATGGGAACCCTAACTAAATAAAATCGCCTCGCCACTGCATGCCTTAGCTCTATCTAACTTGAGGACAAGCTAGACTCTAAGTTAGGGGGGGTGATAACCTCCCATTTTGTGACGTTATCTTATTAGTTATTCATAATTTTCCATACTCTTTCTTAGATAAATTAGATAGAATCATTAACTTTTTACTTTATTGCTGATATACCAATAAACTAACTTCTCTTCTTTATCATTACAGGAAAACACAAAAAAATTACAAAGACTCCATACGGTCCCAAGACCGCATGAAGGCCATACGGTCCCAAGACCGCATGAAGGTCATACGGTCCCAAGACCGCATGAAGGTCATACGGTCCCAAGACCACATGAAGGCCATACGGTCCCAAGACCGCATGAAGGCCATACGGTCCCAAGACCGCATGAAGGCCATACGGTCCCAAGACCGCATGAAGGCCATACGGTCCCAAGACCGCATGAAGGTCATACGGTCCCAAGACCGCATGAAGGCCATACGGTCCCAAGACCGCATGAAGGCCATACGGTCCCAAGACCGCATGAAGGTCATACGGTCCCAAGACCGCATGAAGGCCATACGGTCCCAAGACCGCATGAAGGTCATACGGTCCCAAGACCGCATGAAGGCCATACGGTCCCAAGACCGCATAAGACTAAACGATCTTAGAGATCGCATAAAGGCAAACGGTTTGAGAACCCCAAACGGTCTCAAGACCATTTGGGCTCAACTTAAGCCAATAAATAAGACCCCAAGGGTCACCTCAAAGGAGGGAATTCTCAGACGTCGAAAGGCTGCCCCAATCATTCCAGAGCTCCTGCCACTTCCATCCTCTGCCCTGAGGCTGTCGTTCTGAGATCTATACTCCATCCTGAAGCTGCTTTCTCCTTCTTTGCTAAGAAGGTGGGAAAAGGAGACCTCCTCATCGTGCAACCTATGAAGACTGGTGGATCATTTCTCTCTCTCTCCAAGGAGTTGACTTTCCTCCCTCCTTTGTGGGGATGATGCTCTCTCTCTCTTCTCGCCTCCTTCTTGGTCCTAGTCATGAGGGAGTAGTCTTCTTCACTAGGGTGCGGGGAGTAGCCCCGCTACCCATACTTTCATATCATGTAAAATGTAATCCTTAGGTTGTAATAGAGAGTTCTTATCTTTGTTAGTTCGACATCAAACGATTAGTGAATGCATGTTGCTTGATCTCCAACTTGTGTTATCCTTTATCTTTTAGTATGAATTGTCTACGTTTGTACTATTAGATTCGAAACTCGTTTGCATGTTGGTTCTTGGTGCATGTATCCACCATGCATCTGTTTCGGTATCCAGAAGTGTATCTCAAGAAGTGGAGTAAACTCACTATCATCCGTTGCACTTTCATACTATGAAATGGAATCAATTGACGTATGGAAGTGCAACCTTGGTATGTCGAGGAACACACTTTGCGAGGGGAATGATGCAAAGTAATGTGACCATTTGTTCGGGAATGGCTGGCATTGCAACATTCCCGCACTTCTCGTAGCTAGATTATCCGAAAGGAGGCTAGGTCTACAAGGATACTAACTAACCGAACTCTTTTTGCAGGTTAAGTTTTGCTTTGCATGTGCTGATCGATGTGTAGTGGCGGTGAAAAACCGATTACACCCTAGTGATCTTTCATCATTGTTAACAACCTAGATTTACTTGCTTTCTTTACTTTACTTGCACTTAGCTTAAAAACAACCAAATCAACCTTTTGATCTAAATACCAACTATTGAGTGATTAAGTGAAATTCAAACGTTTTCCATCTTGTTGGAAACAACAAGACCGTTGTCTCGAGGATTCGACCCTTAACTATACTACGATAAGACTTCCACGTATCCTAGCATACGTGGGTGGAGTTTTAACTTAGTATAAGCAAGGCTAAACTTAGAGATCTTCTATCTCTAGGATTTTTAGTGGTGCACGCAACTCCACGTAAGTGGAGGATCCATCATGCCACCAGCCGATCGGTTGGCTCCTCCGACCGATCGGTTCGCCTGGTCGTCGTGCATCTCTTCATGGCTGCCACCCACTCATCTCGCTCCTCGAACCGGTCATCAACCGATCATCTCACCCTTGAACCGATCGTCTCGAACGTCAACCGATCAGTTCACGCCTTGAACCGATCGTCTCAGCTGTCGTCAGGATGTCCTCCGTTCTTTGACATAACAGGAAATAAAATTCTATCCTATTTTACATTGTAAAAAGAGAATCCTCAAGTAACATTCGAGGGGAGCAAAGGTAGGAAAGAAATCTCGAAGTATTTCAAGTTACATCAGGAAAAGGAGAAGGAAGATCGGTGCGCAGACCGAGATGCAAGAAACCACATACAACCATACACAGATAGGGTTTATTAGCTATAACCACGCTATACATCCACCACAAAACTCATTTAAGGGTGACGCGTATCGAGTGCATTCATAATACATATCATATATGCAAATTGGGATTTGTGGATTTAGGATTGGACATGCATAATGCCAATTTTATTCGCATCGTATGCAATAAATAAAGGTGACAAACCAAAATCGATCATATCGATAATCCTAAAGTATAGAGTAGTTGACGTGGCTCTGATACCACTATTGGGTTTTAGGGGAGGCAGAGAAGGCAGTGGAAACAAAAACTTTCTCCTCCCCAAACCCAGAACAAGGAAACGTGTCAACGTCTATACAATAGGAAGGGCTTGTTTGTGGAATCATACCTTGTCCAGAGGCTTGCTCGGAGACAATACCTCGTGGCTTGTGCAATCTTCACCTCCGGTCTTGGACGGTGTCTGTGCAGCTCCTGGTCGCATCGGGACTGACGACTCCTGGTCTCACTAAGACTGTCGGGATTGACAGCTGTCCTCCGAACGGCAGAAATCTCCCACCTCTGAAGTAGTCCACACGGACCACCTGGAACTCCAATCTCCATGTCTCACAAGGAATTGGAAGGAGTCGCACCCTCCTGTCAATGTACTAGTCACTGACACACTCTCCTGCCACCAGTCACTTTCTATAATTGTCTTTTCCTTGTTGTGCCGCCCTTATCGGGTAGCACTTGCTTAGGCTCTCTCAGTTACCAAAACTAGAGAGAACGACAACTTCACAGAGCAACTGGTTGCACTGAGTTGTTGTCTTTGAGAAGCCCCCAATACCCCTATATATATAGGAGGGTCATGGGACATGGTTCGCTGTTTCGGGCAATATGGGACTAAAGCAGGAGTAGAAGGGTTCGAGATTTTCCACAAAAACAACAAACTCGCAACCTGAACCGATCGTTTCATTTTTGAAATGGTCAGTTGGGGACCTGAGTCGGTCGGTTGGGACCCATGAAACGGTCGGTTCACTTCTGAACTGGTCGGTTCGTGGTCCTGGTCAGTTCCCGATTGACTTTCCTTCTTTTGTTTCTAATTGGTATCAAATACCAATCCTTGTTCCAATCAAATTGGGCAAGTGAAATGAAAAGAAATTTCTCACCAACCTGACTTTCCCAACTTGCTCGGTTGCACCAGTTGAACCAATCGTTTCAACACTTGAAGAAATCGTTTCACCCTGTCCATGAGCCGATTGACTCACCATCTGAACCGATCTGTTCACCAAGCTCAGCCGATCGGTTCATCACATCAGCCGATCGGCTGGGAGTGTAGATTGTGCATAAATAGTCAATTGCAGTTTCAATCAATTCGATACTCCAATCAATGTGTCCAACACCTTAAACATTATGACATTGAGCTATCAAGTAAATGAGTGTTTAATTGAACTACTAAACTCCTTTAGTAATCAATCTAAACATTGTTTGTGGACAAAACTCCTCTTCCAGGTTAAATCCTATGTGTGTGACCCTGCAGGTCCATTTCATGTTGGCTGTGAAAGTCCATAACACTTATGACTTCACAAGTAAAGAGCGGTGCCTAGTCACACATCAGTGCTACCCAAGTGAAATAGAAAGTTGAACAACTTTCAATCCTACAATCCGTGAATGATGTTACAGTGAATGTATAATTCCTTTGTCACTGATATCCCGAATGAACTCGAGGCATGAAACAGTCATCCTGTCAACGTTCATTCACTTTCTTGATCTCAGAGTAGATTGGAAGAGATATGTTATGAAATCAGTATCACATACTGATTCACACATGCGTCCACGCCTTTCTCAATCCTACTCATCAAGTGGCCATGGATATCAAACTCCCTCAGGAGGGACAAATCCCATATCTATCACTCACCCCTCAAAAGCCCCATGTGTCAAAGCCACCCAATCATCACCTTTATAACAACCCATGTTTCAGGACTGCTTTTGATGATGTCAAAGTGTGCCCAACGACATGTGTTGAGTGTAGTGATTTCATGTCAAAGAATCACACTCGCCACCATCACTGTGAGTACTGACTGTGACTACCATGTCATGGTTCCATGTGTCAAACTCACGGTGGGTCTGTCCGGTACACTTGTTCTCTAACAAGTACCTATGTGTTTGGTTTGATATCTCTATATCATGACTAATGAGATTTTGTCATCAACTAACACCACAACCTAGTCTTGTATGTCATTGCTGTCTATCTACCTTCCACAATGACATCCGACTA
The DNA here is from genome assembly GCA_963693085.1 of Alisma plantago-aquatica. Lineage (NCBI taxonomy): Eukaryota > Viridiplantae > Streptophyta > Magnoliopsida > Alismatales > Alismataceae > Alisma > Alisma plantago-aquatica. The sequence continues at coordinate 1,103,124,310 of OY856413.1, read as the reverse complement.
GGGACATAATGAGAATGTACAAACTCTTAGCATCCGTATGATCTCATCGTTCAGGTCCTGAACCTGAAGGCATACATCATTGAGTATCATCATTCTCTAGACATTCAATTTGTTCTATCACTATCTCATATGACTGAACCAGAAAGAATTGGAAGCTTGCCTTTGATGTTTATCAAATCAATCGTAATGTATCCCATCAATCATCCCATGATTGGCTCTCAGGGCATACATACCAACACTAGTCACCAACACACTCTCCTACAACCAGTTGCTTTTCTACAGTTGACTTTCTCTTACTATGCCTCCCTTATCAGGTAGCACTTGCTCGAGCTCTCTCTCAATTAGCAAAACTAGAGAGAATGAAAACTTTGCATAGCAACTGGTGTTGTGAGTTTTTGTTCTTCTTGAGAAGCCCCCAATACCCCTATATATATAGGAGGGTCATGGGACCAGGTTCTCTACCCCGGGCAATGCGGGATAAAAGTAGGAGTAGAAGGGTTCAAGATTTTACAAAAAACAACCAATCTGCACCAGCTAAACCGATCGTTTAACACCCTACAACGATCATTTCATGCCCTGAGCCGATCATTTGGGACGTGAGCCAATCGTCTGGGGCTCTGAGATGATCGGCTGGTGCTCTGATCCGATCGGTTCGTGGTCCTGATCCAACTCAAATTGACTTTCATATTTGTTTCCGATTAATCAAATATTAATCATTATCCAAATCGAATTTGTAAAAGTGAAACAAATTGTATGTGCAAAATAGTCTTCTGACTTTCCAAACAATCTCAGTTGGTCACATGAATCGACCGGTTCAACAATTCTCATGACACATGAGCCGATCGTCTCACCAGTTGAGCCGATTGGTTCACCAACCTGAGCTGATCGGTTCATCACATGAGCCGATCGGTTGGGGCAATATACTTGTGCAAAATTCTTCAATTGTAGTTTAAATCAATCTGATACTCTAATCAATTGGTCCAACACCTTGAACACTATGATATTGAGCTATCAATTGATTGAGTGTTTAATTGAACTACTAAACTCCTTTAGTAATCAATCTAAACATCATTTGTGGATAAATTCCTCTTCCAGGTTAAATCCTATGTGTGTGATCCTACAGGTCCATTTCACATTGGCAGTGAAAGTCCATAACACTTATGACTTCACAAGCAAAGATTGGTGCCTAGTCGCACATCAATGCTACCCAACTGAAATGGAAAGTTGGAGAACAACTTTCAATCCTACAATCCGTGAATGGTGTTACATCGAATGTATAATTCCTTTGTCACTGATATCCCGAATGAACTCAAGGCATGGAACAGTCATCCTTTCAATGTTCATTCACTTTCTTGATCTCAGAGTAGATTGGAGGAGATATGTATGACATCAATATCACATACTAATTCACACATGCATGCATGCCTATCTCAATCCTACTCATCAAGTGGTCATGGATATCAAACTCCCTCAGGAGGGACAAATCCCATATCTATCACTCACGCCTCAAAATCCCCATGTGTCAAAGCCACCCAATCATCACCTTTATAACAACCCATGTTTTAGGACTGCGTTTGATGATGTCAAAGTATACCCAACGACATGTGTTGAGTGTAGTGATTTCAGGTCAAAGAATCACACTCACCACCATCATTGTGAGAATTGACTGTGACTACCATGTCCTAGTTCCATGTGTCAAACTCACGGTGGGTCTGTCCGGTACACTTGTTCTCTAACAAGTACCTATGTGTTTGGTTTGATATCTCCATATCATGACTAATGACATTCTGTCATCAACCAAAACCACAATCTAGTCTTGTGTGTCATTGCTGTTTATCTACCTTCCACAATGACATCCGACTAGGGACATAATAAGAATGTACAAACTATTAGCATTTGTATGATCTCATCATTCAGGTCCTCAACCTGAAAGCATACGTCATTGAGTATTTTCATTCTCTAGACATTCAATCTATTCTATCATTATCTCATATGACTGAACCAGAAAGAATTGTAAGCTTGCCTTTGATGTTTATCAAATCAATCTTAATGTATCCCACCAATCATCCCATGATTGGCTCTCAGGGCATGCATACCAACAATGCCTACATTTGGCATCGCCATGTTTGGCTCTCGAAGGCTTATGGGAGCAACTAGATATCTCAACTCCTCATCTCATCCTGGGTACTCAATTGGGTAGTCAAATCCCTTAGGGTTGTTGTGCAACAGCGGACCTACCAAAGATGTCCACCGATCACCACAATTCTACATTAGTGGACCTACCAAAGTTGTCCACTGATAAGACAAACTCAGATACCACCAACATCCTCTGTTGGAGTTGGATACCAATCATTTTAAGGAGTCTTCCCTCACTAGCCTAGAACCTTAGACCCAACTAGTGCACTCTCGCTTACCTCAGCCTACATGAAACCTCTAGTCAGGAAGTACATTTCCTCCCCACAGTGCATGCCTCCTGTGTGGATTCTATAGTGTCCAAGGCATCTATCATCTAATGGTAGTTAATTCATTTAGCATGATTCATCATTGTTACTAGTCATTACCCTGATTTTTTCATTTAAATATCTCAAAACAATTACCATTCTCATGAGTCACATCTTGATCTTTTTCATCCACGATCAAGGAAAACCAGTCTCTCTGGTGCCTTCAATTTTTCCATTCCATCACTTATCATACATGCCAACTCAGTTTAATATCTAACATGGTACACATCACCTGTCATGGCACAAAATAAACATCTCTATGGCTAAAGATTAGTGTGGGAATTTAATGAGTATATTACAGATACCACACAGTAAGATTTGATAGTATAACATCATCATTTTAGATTTTGGTGATGTAAATCTGGTTTAGAAGGTGATTTTCCACTCATTGATCTCACTGTAGATCACTGATATGAGTCTATTTGCCAACTAAGCTCGGAGCTCAGCTCGTGCAAACTGGAAACACATCTCAAACCTTGAGATCTCTTCACAAACAAGTCATCCACGAGAAAGAAAGTTAAAGACTGTGGCAGGAGGTAGAATATGAAAAGGTCGATGGTTGGAACCATCAGTTCTTGGGTTATAAAAGACCTCCAAATTCAGAAAATGGGGGAAAATAGAAGAGATAAATGCTTAAAACAACTTACCAAATTGAAATCCATCAAAGATCTTTAGGTTCTGGTGACCAACACCTCCTCTCTCACTGTTGTCCTTTGGATCACCTCGCCATTTCCACTGTTCACCTTCTAATGGACAAAGGGTGAAAATTAAAACAAGTTATTCACTCCATTGATAGTCATCAAATATTTATATAGAACTAAGTCTCACATGATTCATCAAGTTGGGAGGCATGTAGAAAAACCATCGGAAGGCAAAGCCATGAAGCAGTGCAACCATTGGTTGTCACTCCCCAAACCGAGCCATTAGTTTCTACTCTCAATCGACAAACCATTACTTGTTGCATGTATGCTGAATCATTGATAGACACCATAAAATCTTTCCTTTAATTGGCTATCAGTCAATCCATAGGAAAGCACACACTCGGAAAACCATCAGTTCTTGGTTTCCTAGTAAAATCAACAGTTCTCATCTACCAACAAAAAACCATCAATTCTTATTACTTGCTCTATTAAACCATTGATTTACTAACTTCATGAATCCACCAATTCAAAACCATCATTTCTTCCACCATTATTCTGCCAAACTTATCCTCTACATCAATAGACTGTCAAACATGACCAACACTTGGTCAATAACCATTGAATCGAAACCATCAGTTGTCAAACCTGATAAACCTTCGATCTACAACCATCGATCTAGACCCATCAGTTTTATCAACCGATGGTAAGTCTACTAGAGACTTACAAAGGTTGTAACTTGTTTATCTTAGTCCCGACTTGTTTTGTTCTTGTTTCTATGGTTTTACATTTGAGTCCTCTTCAAATTATTATTAAAGCATAAGTAATCTAAGATAATTTAGTTCATAAGATTATTAAACATTAACGACCTTCATTATCATTAGGGTTTTAATTAACTCTTTGATTACCTACTAAGCTCAGTACGGGCTGTAACACTTACCATTTCCTTCTCGTAGTCTAGGTATATCCTAATAATTGAGCCAATGATGCTAGGGTTTGTTGTGAACTATTTGTCTATGTTCTAGGTTTACTACTATTCAACCCTAATTTCCATGACATATGCATGAGTGATGACTATTTATAGGATTTGATAACATGTTGTCAAGACTCGATCCTTATGATCAAATATATAAAAATTGCATTAGAAAATATAAACAAATATTCTTACATTCACTCTTTACACGAGTCATAAAAGCTTTACATAAGTATACAAAATTAAGAATACTCATTAATTTCTATCTATTCTTCAATAAGGGACAACTCTTGCACGTCTCATCTAGGTCTTATTCAATCATATGTCAATGAGTTCCCAGAGGCAACAAAATCACACATGGGCCCCAAGAAGGGAACCATAGGCCATTCAAATGACAAAAAAGAATATTAGAAAAGTAAAATAATATGAACCTATCTACCAAGGGTCCCTAAAGGTTTAGATGCTACATTTTGACTATCCATCAGTTTGAGAGTGGAATGTTGTGCTAAACTTCAACTTGGTTCCCAAATAATGATGCAACTTCTTCCAAAATAAAGATGTGCACTTGGAATCCCTATCAGATATTACAAAAATTAGTATTCAATATAATCTAACCATCTCATCGATGTAGACTTTGGCTAACTTTAGCATATCCCTTGTTGTCTTAATAGATAGAAAGTGAGAAGACACTATTACCCATACAAAGTCATCACCACACAGAATCCTAAGTAATCCAACCATAAATCCATAATAATATGCTCACACTTCCATTCAAGAATAGGAAGCGACTGCAAGGTACCTACTGGTTTTTGATGTTCAACTTGATTTGTTGATATATAACACACTTAGTTACATACTTAGCCAGATCCTTATTCATACCTAACCACCTATAGAGTTCTTTGAGATTTATGTACATCTTGGTGTTTCCCAAATGCATGGCATATATAGAAGAGTGTGCTTCCTCAAGATTCGACATCTTTAATTCTGGATTACTAGGCACACATCATCTATCTTGTAGGTACCACGTCCCATTAGCTACATATCTGAATTCTATCTTATTTCCTTCTATGATATCATGCATGATCTGTTGCAAGTCACTGTCACACTGTTTAAGTTCTTTAATCTCTTCACAAAATGTAGGTTTGACCTACATTTATGTGATCAATCCACCTTGTGTAGACACATACAAATCCAAGTTCATCCCTCATCTAAACCAAAAAATCTATTTTCACACATACCATGGAACTATGTAGGTAACATGATTGGGTGGATACTATGTATGGTTTGTCTCTCGAAGTTTATGTCTTTTCAGGTGGCAAACCTAGTAACTCATCTGGGATGACATCTGGAAAGTCACATATTACAAAAAGAAGTCTTCTATTCTAAATGTTCTCTTCTTTTCCCTAGCATCTATCACATGCGCTAGATAGGCCTCACACCCCTTCCTCATCATCATATCGGCTATATCAGCTGACACTATATATGTATGTAAGACTTTTCTATATCCAATAAAGATACATGAAAAACCTTCTTGCTAAAATATAGATTATTTCTTCCAACAATCTAACTCAACATGGTATATTTCAAAGAAGTTCATACCCAAAATTATTTGGAAAGAATAAATGTCTAAGGGTATGAGATTAACTACTATAATGTACCCATTAAAACTTAGCATACATCCAATACAAACTTCTTTCAACACTGATGGTTCATGTAGTGGAACTCTTACCAACAACTCATAAGATAAATCTTGGATTAACAGATTTAATCCACTAACTAATGACTTCTACATAAAAGAATGAGTTGCACCAGGATCTATTAAAACTATAATTGGAATTCCATTAAATACAAGCATCTCATCTATCACAACTCTGGGTGAAACTACACCTTCAGAGGGTGTCATTGAGAAGATGAGTCCCTTATCTCCCCTGCCATGCTGTCGATTGCTAGAACTAGGTACCCCCCCCTCTAGAGCCTGAAGCCACTGATGAACTTTCCCATCCAACTGAAATATGTTTCTAAGGAATCTTAAATTGTGATCATACACTCTATTTGGGTATGAAATAAAGCTTTGGGCAGTCCCTTTTTATATGTCCCATCTATCCATAGTGATAGCATGCTTGAGTAGAAACTTCCCAACACTGTGTAGAGTGTATCCTACCACAATTGTCACACATGGATGCATCCTGCCTCTGTGGACTTGTCACTGATATTGATGACCCTGAAGACCTACCTGGAGGTGCCCACCAGGGTGATGCATTCCATCTACTAGGACTGGACCTTCCTCCACTATGTGAGGAACTAGATCCTTGTCTTCCAAAACAACCTAGTCCTCATCCAATCTTGGAGAAGAAACCACCACCTCCTCTACATCCATCACTGCTTTTTTCTTTACTAAAATATATAGACATTTCTTATTCTCAATATGCTTATCGACATTAACTAACTCTTCTACACATCTTTTCACTTCTACAAATTCTCCAAACTTTTCTTTGTCCCTCCAACCAATGGCTAACACATTGTATCTAATCTTTGATGTCAAACCTTGTTGAAGTCTTCTGCACTTCTTCATGTTATCTGGTACAAGCTACATGTACAAATTTGATAACCTTGTGAAGTATACCTTGTATTCACCAATCGTCATACTGCCTTGCCTGGTATTCTCCAGCTACTTAATCTTATCACTCAAGAAGGTAGGAGGAAAATACTTAAGGTGAAATTCATCCACAAAGCCCCTTCATGTCATTACTGCATTCCTCCTCTTATCTTCCACCCCACACCACCATAACTTAACATCTCCTTTTAGTATATAGATGACATGATTGATTTGCTTATCTTCTGGTAATTCCATAAGGAAAAAAACCTTTTCCAGTTGGTTGAACCAAACTTCCATCACAGTTGGATTAGTTGTTCTAGAATATACTACCCCTCCAAGATTTTTCACCAACTCATAGGATCTCATTAGATCCTTACTCAAAGATGAAGGTCTCCTTTCCATATTATACATCTCCTTTGTTTCCAGTAATATATGGTACATTTTGTTGCTTCATCATTGGCATCTCCTCCTTTATCCATTTCCTGGAGATTAGGGCCATAATGGCTCTCTGCATATTCCTCACCTAGGCCACGTCCTCTTCCTACCATTTGCATTTTCGTAACATAATACATCTATTAGAAAATTAAAGAGGATAATATCATAGTCCTATTGGTCTTTTATCACCCCTAGCCCAAACCTAAACTCGATTTAGGCCAACCTATGCTTTGATATTAAGCGACCACACCCATATCCCATGATATCCTCAAATCATGATATTAGGGCATCAATTGAGAATTTAAAGATAATATGAAAATACCCTAAACTTTTTATTTAATCATCATAGGAAAATTATGGAAACATACATTGATCCCAACTAGTTATATCAAACAACAACAACTATAAAGTACAACTCGATCGAACGTATCCCTAAAGGATATCATAGTGTTTGACTTTTACATGATTTTTTTTAGCATTTAATATACATCATGTACACTCATTACACATCTGTACTCATTACTAACTTTCTCATCCCCAGGATCCAGAGGAAGGATAAGAGATTGGCTTTCTAAACTAATCATTCTTCATGAGACCTCTTCTCTAATCTTGATTGAAACTAGCTTCTGCCTCTTCTGGTAGTACTGGTCCTTTACCTAATTTTTTAGTAGGTTGGTGAGATACTAGTTCAACAAGTAGAACATCAACATATAGTCATGATATTTATGATATTGACAATTGATAGCATATCATTACTGAAGTACATAAGTATAACATTTTTAAAAAATATAAACAAAATAACATAGTAATTGATAAAATATTGATTTGTAGTAAAAGAATCACTAAGTTCAAGAGTTTTAGTCCATTTATCATGCCATTGGACCCACGTGAGGTGTACCACAACATGTGAACACATCACAAAAAGCTACAATCTCAATGTAAAAGACTTAGAAGCATGCCTGAGATCCGAAGTCTATAGTCTCAATACCACATCTATAGCTGTGATTGCTACATCTGGATCTTGGTAGCTTATGGGAGCAATCTGGTATCTTGACACCTCCTCTCAACCTAGGTATATAGGTGGGGAGTCAAAGTCCTCAAGACTTTTTTGCACCAATGGACCTACAGAATATGTTGACTGATCATCACAACTCTGCATTAGTGAATCTACCAAAGATGTTCACTGATCATACAAACTCAGGTACCACCGGTATCCCCGGTTGGTGTCGGATACCAATCATTTTAAGGAGTCCACCCTTACTGGCGTAGACCCCCACACCCAACTAGTGGACTACAGCTTACCTCGACCTACATGAAACCTCTAGTTAGGAGCATGTTTCCTCCCCACAATGTATGCCTCCTGTGAGGATTCTATAGTGTCTAGGGAATCTATCGTCTAATGATAGTTAATTGATTTAGCAAAAATCATCATTGTTACTAGTCATTACCCTAATTTCATCATTTAAATATCTCAAAACAATTACCATTCTAATGAATCACATCTTGATCCTTTTAGACTAGAATTAGGGCAATCTGATCTCTTCAGTACCCTAAATTTTGCCATTCAATTACTTATCATACATGACAACTCTCAGTTTACTCACTAACACGGTACCACATCATGTTTCATGGCACAAAATAAGCATCTCTATGATGAATCAATGTAGGAAATTAATAAGTATTTCATAGACACCACAGAGTAAGATTTGATAGTGTAACATCATCACTTTGGATTTGTGTAACGTAAATCAGATTAGAAGGTGATTTTCCACTCAGTGATCTTATCGAGTTTGTTCATCAACCAAGCTCCGATCTCTGCTCATGCGTATTGGAAACACATCTCAAACCTCAAAATCTTATCACAAACATGTCGTCTACTAGAAAGCAAGTTCAAGAACGTTGGGTGGAGGTAGAATACGAAGAGATCGGTGGTCAGAACTGTCAGTTCTTGGGTTAGCAAAGACCTCCATATCGATAAAATGGGTAAAAAGAAGATATCAATGCTTAAAACAACTTACCAACTTGAAACCCACCAAAGATCCTTTGATTCTGGTGGCCATCACTTCTCTCTCATTGTTGTCCTTCAGATCGCATTGTGATCACTTCTACGCTGCCACTCTTTGTCTTTCAATGGACAAAGGGAGTAAATGAAACCAAGTTTCTCATTCCATCATTATTCATTGACTATTTATAAAGAACTAGGTATCACATGATTCATCGATCTGGGTAGCACACATGAAAACCATTAGGAGGCAAAGCCTTCGAGTAGTGCAACCATTGGTTGTCACTCCCCATTCCAAGCCATAGGTTTCTGGCCATTAGTGTAGCCACCAGTTTCTCCTCTCTGTCAAAAAACCATTGCTTGATGCATGTCTGTCAAACCATCAGTAGACACCATCAAATCTTGCCTTTGATTGACTGTCACTCAATCCATAAAAAAGCACTCGGCTAACCATCGATTCTTGGTTTCCTAGTAAAACCATCAATTTTCATCTAATAAGAAAAAACCATCAGTTCTTACTACTTGCTTTGTTAAACCATCTATTTACATACTTCATGAATCCACTGATTCACAACCGTCATTTCTTCTACCATCATTCTGCCAAACTTATCGTCTACGTCCATTTACTGTCAAACATGACCAACACTAGGTTAGTAACCATTGACCTAAAACCATCAATTGTCAAACCTGATTAACCTTGAATCTACAACCATCTATCTGGACCCATCGATTCTGTGAACTGATGGTATGTTTACTAGAGACTTACAAAGTTTGTAACTTGTATATCTCAATTCCAATTTGTTTGTGTTCTTATTTCTATGGTTTTACATTTGAATCCTCTTTAGATTATTATCAAAACACAATTAATCTCATCTAATTTAATTTACAAGATAATTAAACATTAACAAACATCATTATCACTAGGGTTGTACTTAAATATTTGATTTCCTATTAGGTTTGGTACATGCTGTAACACTTATTGTTTCCTTCTTTTAGTCTAGGTATATCCTAATAATTGAGCTAATGATACTAGGGTTTGTTGTGTGCTATTTGTCTACGTTCTAGGTGTACTACTATTCAACAATAATTTTTTTAGAGTCATGCATGAGTGTCAACTATATATATGCTCTGATACCATGTTGTGTAGACCCAATCCCAATCATCAAATATTTACAAATACCATAAAAAATATAAAGAATATCAGAGTCATGGAAGCTTTATATAAGATTACAAAATTAAGAATACACATTGATGTATGTCTATTCTTAAATAGTACAAAACCCTTTCACGTCTCATTTAGGTCTTTTTAAATCATCTATCAGTGAGTTCCCAGAGGGAACAAAACCACACTTGGGCCCTAAGAAGGGAAACATAGGTTATTCAAATGAACGGTACAAAATTCAATATTTGAAAAGTAAAACAATATGAACATATCTACCAAGCATGGTACTAAATATCCTCGACATCTGGAAATATATCCTCAATGTTACATATGTCTACGCTTGTCGATGTCAAAACCTAGTAAACTTCCTCGACATCAATGTTGCCTACTTGTTGACAGGTGTCAATGAATTCAGCCTACTTGGTGATGAAATTGACTTAGCTAGCTCAAAGCCTCCCATCTTCTAGATGATCTTTGTAGTAATTAGTGTTGCACACATAGCGAAGGCATAAAGAACTTGTAGGAAACCATTCTTCACATTGAGATGACTATTTCTTTGGTTTCTAACTAGAGAGTAATAATAAATTTATTCCTCTACTAAATTTCCATAAGTTTTGCAAAATTTGGTGTAGACCTAATAAAATTTCACCTATGTTATTTTTTCCCCTCCTGACAAATTGATGTATTTGAAAATAAGCTCATGTTTTTTTAATTTTAGAATGTGATCCAATTGGGATTTCTGTACATAAAGAGCACATATATAGAACAAATCTAAGTTCTAAACATTTTATATAGAAGATTATAGACAGAGTATGTGTTTACTAAAAATATGATGTTTTATTCCAAATTCCCTCTCAATATCACTATTTTTTAGCTTATTTTGTGTCAAAGTGTTAGTCCAAAACTTCCTCAAAGTTTCCTTACATGTTCCACAAACTTCCACTTTCTTGCCTATCAAAGTTGACACTAAGACAACGCCTTTTACATTTGCACATGACTGTGTTTTTTTTTTTTTTGGAATCAAAATCTACTAAATTATATGTTAATTACATCGACACTCCTTGCTACTCTATCTAGTTCTTGTTTGTAAAGACATACAACTTCCCTGGGAGGCCTTTGGTAGAATCGGCAGTGATCTTTGTTCTTTATCTGTAACTTTGCTAGTTTATCAGCTAGCACGTTACTAGTTCTTCGTCTGAACCGGATGTCAGCATTCATCCGGTTTCTCTTCCTGATCTTCTCGAGCCATAGGGTAAGCTTAGGCCAATTACCGTCTCCTTCTTCAATCATCCTCACTGCCACACTGCAGTCTGACTCAATTATAACATCCGCCCAGCTATTCAACTCTGTCTGTTCCAGTGCCAACAGAATTCCGGCGAGCTCAGCTTCAGTTACATTAGACGTCTCCACCGGCATGCCCCATGCCCCAATCCATTCACCTTTATGATTCCTAGCAATGGCAGCTGCAACAGCTCCCCTCTTTGTAACTGCTGCATCCACATTTACTTTAATGGTTCCTATAGGTGGTGGGATCCAGTCTTTGTTTATAGGATCGGTGCTTGCAGTCGGTGTGTCCGCCCATGCTAACCCATGTAAGCATATATCACTCCTTATTCCTGCCCGAATGTTCTCCTTGCTTGACTGATTTCCTTCCATGACCTCGCAGTTCTGAGCTTGCCACAATCCATGGCATATAGTCCAAAAGATTTCTTCGGGAAGTCCAGTTTCCTTGACAGTGAACTTGCACCATGTCTCGAGATTGCTCGTTGTAAACATGTATGGATGTAGTTTTTCTTTATATGGTATATAGTCCCTCTTTGTAACTAAGGAGTGCATACAATCTTCTTACAATCATTAGTTTAAACTTCTGCCTTCTCCCTCTCCACATTGAAGTAGTTCAAAAGCCAAATACATGTATGTAGCGTAGAGAAGCTTGTCCACTAAAAGTCTTGCTACATGAAATGAAAAAAAAGAGGGTGATACCTTCATGCTTTCATTTAAAACGTTCACATTCCAAAGGAGTAGTGGAGCGACAATTTACAATGAGTATTCCACACGGATCTGAGTGGGGTTGCCTCATTAAGGACGTTGAAGATAATTCTACTTGGCCATTATAACATGAAATGCCTTTAGAAAGCAGAGAAGAATGTGTGTGAACAATGTTTCTAAGAAGCAGAATGCTTAAAATCTCATGTCCGCCATCAAAAAATAAAAACCAAACTGAATCAAAAAGAAATTGAAGTTTTTAATTGTACCTCGAACAAGGCTGCATAATATTTGCTAGAGCAAAGTGGGAAAGATATTGTGTTCATGCATGCAGCTAGCAACCAACAGTGGCTTGAATCTAACCCCTCTAAAAATCAGTAGGCCCTGAAGCTTCTGGTGTCGTCGTGTTGGCCTATGATCTGGTCCATTCTCGAACAAACATCGTCAGGCTAATCCGTGCTAACACCAACCGCGTGCCATGAGGCCAATGCATCAAATTGACTTCATCCATACACATCTCCAGGATCTTGAAGTGTGTATGTGGTGTACACGATGGAAATGATGAGAAATAGTTAATATCTACCTGGGTCGGTCCTCTACATTGGGTGATACATGGTACGACGATGGACAAAAGTAAATCAAGATGCCCAAATCATTGGCTTTAATCATGATACCTCTGAGCGTGACGAGGAGTGGTCTGATGCTTCTTTACCGCTTCTCTAAGCAGAAGCACGTACATGAAAACTGGAATGTCTGGAATATGGCCTGGTGTTTTTGTCTCACATGGTACAAGAAATTGTGACTGCTATCTAGTGTAGCACCTCAAACTTCTCCCTCAACTACCAATTCATGTCCATCCATCCCTTCACAGTAACACGAAGATGACGATTTATCCTTCTGGTATTGAGCGGTTGAGGTATGGTTGAGTTGCCAAAGATGAGCGTCGTTGCCTATGCAATCCATGGACATAGTACCCTGTCGTTGATTAGCATATGCAAGAAGATGAATATGAAAACGTCAATGTCGATCCGAAGGGGTATGGATGTGTGTTGTGATTTTCTTTCGTTGTATTATATTTCTCACACCATTGGGATCGAAGGAAATCAAGCCCTAGAAAGAACAAAAACAATAGGTTACTAATAAGAGTTTGGCAGTTTCACGGGGAGCAGAACATACAGAACCAGAGTCCAAAAGTTTCACGTAAAGGAAAGGACGGGGAGCAGAACATACGAAACCAGAGTCCAAAAGTTTCACGTAAAGGAAAGGACGGAGATGAGTGGTGGTGTTTAGATTGATAGAATAGTAGATTATTTGGTTCACACTGGTTGTGGCCCGTTACCACAGAGTCACGACCTGAAGACTATTGGCCTTTTGCAGTCTTTTTTATGGCCTTGTTGTGGTGTTTCCTCCGAGGTAGGGTGTAGTCAATACTTGTAGTCCCGAGCTTTTTTTCCTTTATTAATTAACCAAGTCTGAGGTAGCTACATTTGAGAATCTTAAAACTGCATTCGTGGTGAATCATGGTGATAGGGAATGATGGTAAAATAAAAATTTTGTTTGATACGCATGGTGATAGTGATAGGGAATTTTTCGTGTTGAATCCATTTTAAATTTTGTTCTGTGTTTGTTCCCATATAAAAGCATGGTGAATGATGGTGAAAAACATTCTTTTTAAGTCTCTATTAATATATGGACATATGTGTAAAGAAAAATTCTACTATATTTTCCTTCTCTCCTTAAGCAACATGTTTCCCTCCAAGATTTCTTTTTCACAACAAATTTTGACTTCCCACCAAAACTTATTTTGCTCTAGATACTATTTATAAATCTTATTTTTTGAACATTCTTTTTCGGATTATTTGTTTATTTGTTAGTGTACCTATTAACAACTAAAAATATTTATTTATTATTAAAATCACATAATTTTTCCTAGAATATAAAGTTTTTGACTAAATCTTTTTTCTTACAAGATAAAATTTTCCGTCAAATCTTTTTCCCTACAAGAAATTATTTCCGCCACACCTTTTTCCGCCAAGATATCTTTTTTCCTCCAAGACAATATTTCCCTCCACACCAATTTTCCCCCAAGGATGAAGTTTTTCACTAAACAAATTTTCCTACAAGATAAAGTTCCCACAATATGATTGAGAAAAGTGATCATGTTGTATTTATCAAGAAAATATTTATGATGAAATATTTTTATTTTCATAATTTTTCAATGAAGTATTTATTTGTAATGATTGTTAAGGAATATAACTCACATATGAAAGAGTCTCGTTGATATTTCTTTAAACTAAATATTTCATACCTATATTAAAATTTAATAATAGAATGTTTGTGTTATGCGTGCCATAAGATAGTTTCATGTATGAGGTGTTTAATAAATATAATTTATATTTGTATGAGGTGTTTTTTTATAAAATAATTCCCTATCTCTATCATCGTAACCATGTAACAAATAACACTTTTTAAATATTTTTCCATCTTTTTCACCATCACTATGCAAGTGTTACCATATAATAACTTTTAACAATTTCACCATCATTGTCGCAATCTATGTCACCGCCATGGTTACAACCTGATCCTAGCTTTGCTGGTAATCCTAGATATTTAAGATAATCTTAATGCTTGTCATGTTTTTGTTAGTAATATTTTATCTTGTGCTTTATATTAACATTGGTAACCTTAAATACTTGTTTGGATAACTCATAATCATGACTTAAGCATACTATAAATATTTGAGTTAGAGTTAATATAGCATTAACCCATACATGTATGCAAGACGAGAGTAATCACATTGGAGGAAATAATTAATAAGTAATTTTTATTTGATAATATTATCAAAATATTATTTTAGGATTGTAGAGAATTCAATTATGAATTCAATAAAAAATAATAAATCAAATCGGAGTTAAAATGAGAGAGTTGTGCCATTTTTAGTAAACATGTATTGAGTACAGCGACTGACACTGCGACCGACACCGCGATCGCGATTGCCACCGACACAGTGTTGGTGCCGCGACCGTGAACGACGCTGCATCGACATCATGACCTGCAATGCTGCATCATGTGTCGCGACAGCGACTGACAACGCCTAGGACAGTCAATCATAAATCGATCATAATTTGAGCTATACTTTTTTGTTTTCAATGAAATGAAGTACGTTAGAACTGCAATCCAATCCTCTATCATCTCAGACTCCTTTCTCAATGAGAGGGTGACCTGAAAGGTGATTTCTATGGTAATTTTTGGGGAAGAACGTGAAGAACGGTGGAAATCCAAAAAGGTTGCTATAGATTCAACTTCGTAAGTAGTTTTAGTTGTCGATTCTTCCTCCTCCTCATTTCCCCTTGCTCGAAATCCTTGATCCAGTATTTGTATTACATAAATGTCAGATAACATCTTAGATTTCATTCGATGATATCAATGTTTTCTTGATATATCAGTAAGGAGGGTGAAACCCTAAATGAATGGAAAGTTGGAGGTTTGCAATTAGACATCTTGATTCAATGTTATTCTTGATGTATGATGTTTTACTAAATGGAATGGAAAACCCTAGTTTAGTTCATTACATGGTTTCATATATATATATATATATATATATATATATATATATATATATATATATATATATATATATATATATATATATATATATATATATATATATATATATAGGGTGTTCATTCATTGCCCGCGCGGGTAGCATGGATTTTCGCTACCCTGCAGCTAAAAAAGTAACTCTTCTAGCTAAGAAAGTAACTCTGCTGTAAAAAAAGTAACTATGGTGTCAAAAAAGTAACTCTGCTGGCCAAAAAAGTAACTCTGTACAAAATATATAGCAGATATATATAAGGATGGGTTTTTTGATTTTGGAGGGGCAAATGATATTATTTGTGGTTCAAAATTTTTGGGGAGCTAGACAAAATAGTCCTCTACAATTTCGAAATTTTTTTTTTTGAAAAAAAGTGATTGGAAGGGTGGGCGGGTAGCTACCCCGCGCGAGCAATAAAGATGGGCCCATATATATATATATATATATATATATATATATATATATATATATATATATATATATAGATATATATATATATATATATATATTCATTTATATGTGAACTGCTGAGAGAAATTCTTGTTGAATGATGTTATGATGCATTCAATCCTAATGTGAGTTATGTGATAAGTGAATGAGGTAAATGAAATCCTAATGATAGGGTGTTCAGTGAAACAAGTATTGTGATATCAATGTTTCTCAGTTTGAGATGTGGTGATGCTTAATAGTTCAGTTGTGGTAAATGTTATCAGATGGTTTATGAAATGAGCAGTTTACAAAGCTGAATAAAGATATGTTGATGTATTGATTGAATAGTGAATTTAAAGAGTGAATTAGACATGTAGATTCCTTGTACATTGTAGAATCCTCGCAGGATGAGGCATGCGTTGTGAGGAGGAAATAGTTTCCTGAATGGAGGTAGTCCAGATCGAGGTAAGTTAGAGCGCATTAGTAGGGTGTGGGGGTCTTGACCTGTAGGGTAGACTTCTTATAATTGTGCAGTACCCAACACCAACTGGGGATGTCAGTGGTACCTGTGTTACATGTTGAGTGATCAGTGGTTAGTAGGTCCACTGATGCACAATAAGTCTGAGGGTTTTGACTCACTGCCTGAGTACCTAGGTTGAGAGATGGAGTATAAGATATCCGTCCACTCCCATTAGCCATCGAGAGGCAGACGTGTTGAGGCTCGCTGTAGATGGGGTCTTACTCAAGAGATAGTCTTAGGAACCCAGACATGCTTCTAAGACTTGAATAGTGAGATCGTAGATTGCTACGAGTCTTTCACATGTTGTAGTACACATCATGTGGGTTCAGGGCATAATAAGATGAATGAGAGGTTAAACAAGTGTGCGCAATTATTCAATTATTCTTTGTATGTTTTTGAATTATTAGTTCTCTTTATGATCAATCAAACATGTTCATATATTGATTCACTCTTGTAGATATCTAGAGTATCTTGAAATATTTATGCTTGGGAATGATTAGTCTCGTTAAACCTTACTGTTGTTATAATTGATATTTTTTTTTGGAATCAAAATCTACTAAATTATATGTTAATTACATCGACACTCCTTGCTACTCTATCTAGTTCTTGTTTGTACAGACATACAACTTCCCTGGGAGGCCTTTGGTAGAATCGGCAGTGATCTTTGTTCTTTATCTGTAACTTTGCTAGTTTATCAGCTAGCACGTTACTAGTTCTTCGTTTGAACCGGATGTCAGCATTCATCCAGTTTCTCTTCCTGATCTTCTCGAGACATAGGGTAAGCTTAGGCCAATTACTGTCTCCTTCTTCAATCATCCTCACTGCCACACTGCAGTCTGACTCAATTATAACATCCGCCCAGCTATTCAACTCTGTCTGTTCCAGTGCCAACAGAATTCCGGCAAGCTCAGCTTCAGTTACATTAGACGTCTCCACCGGCATGCCCCATGCCCCAATCCATTCACCTTTATGATTCCTAGCAATGGCAGCTGCAACAGCTCCCCTCTTTGTAACTGCTGCATCCACATTTACTTTAATGGTTCCTCTAGGTGGTGGGATCCAGTCTTTGTTTATAGGATCGGTGCTTGCAGTTAGTGTGGCCGCCCATGCTAACCCATGTAAGCATATATCCCTCCTTATTCCTGTCCGAATGTTCTCCTTGCTTGACTGATTTCCTTCCATGACCTCGCAGTTCCGAGCTTGCCACAATCCATGGCATATAGTCCAAAAGATTTCTTCGGGAAGTCCAGTTTCCTTGACAGTGAACTTGCACCATGTCTCGAGATTGCTCGTTGTAAAGAAAGAATACTGCTTGGATATGGGTATGTGGTCTTGCCACACAAAAACGGACATCCTGCAGTCTCTTAGCGCATGTATAAGCGATTCGTCTTCTTCCTCACACCTAGGGCAGGTGCTCGCCTCCGTCATGTGCCTTAGCTTTCTTCTAACGTTTGTAAGGAGGGCATCATGTGCCTTAGCTTGACAGTTTCTTCCATGACTGTGTTTTTCTTTATATGTAAACATGTATGGATGACTATATATATACATATATCTAGTTTTAAGATAGATTTGATGAAATCTACTAAATTTCATCATGAAATCACTATTTTGAGGTTAATTTTTGTCAAAGATGTGTCGAAGTTTGGTTGTAAAAATCCTCAAAGTTTCCTCAATGTTTCCACAAACTTCCACTTCCACACCTTTCGAAGTCAACTCGAAGTCGAAGTCATGTTCCATGCTACCAAGGATGTTCATTACATAATGCAAATACATATAAAACATAGGGGATGCAACCCTATTTTAGGGCTTCATCGTGTGTCTTATTGCATTCTAATCACATCTATAACTACTAGATTATATGGTATTCCCCTCAATATGCATATTTATGTAAAATGCACTTATGGACGCTATTTTCATATTTTTCATGTACTTGGACCATGCTTGGATAGAAGATAGAGAGAGAGAATGATCCTAGGGTTTCTCTACCCTCAGATTGACCCAAAGTGAAGTACAAGTATCCCTCAACCTACCCCTAGTGGTGAAGTGTCAATTGAAGCAAAGAGGTCCAAGGAAATTCAAAGTACAAGCTCTAAGCACCGATGAAGAAGCTATCATGATCGTGGTATAGCAGAATGGCTGTGTTGGCCCAAGAAAATTCACAAAGTCAAGTCTCAAGATTCCAATTTAGCAGCATGGCCATGCTACACAACATGGCCATGCTAACATGATCCAGAACAACTGTGCATCACAACACGATTGTGTTGCCAATAAATCCCAGAATGGGCAGAACTTTCTCAAGCCACCACAGTTGTGGTGACCACCATGATCGTGCTACCAGTGCCTCACCACAGTCATGCTACCAGCCACTCAAAACCCCCAAATTCTACTATAATTTTTCACCAATTCCACCTCGCCCTTTCCACTCCACCATGGGCGTGTTCACCCCTGCCTACCATAGTCCTGCTACCTAGTACGAACATGCTACAAACAACCCTAGCATCATTTTGACACTGAATTTTCTATTCTACCCCCACTTAACCTAGTGCTTACCCACTACCTATATATACTAGGGTGGCGGCTGTAGCATGGGGTTAGCTACTCCTACATCCACTCTAGCCTACCCTATCCCCTTCCACTCCATTCCACCTCCACTCCATCATCTTCCACCTCAAAAACACCTATTTTAGGGTTTATGGCCACTTTCCACCACACTTCTATGCCATTCCATCTTAGGAGAGGGAGAAGCTTAAGATACTTCTAGGAGGTGGAGAAGGAGGAGTCTCCATCAAGCTACCATGGCTTTCCACTCCTCTATTCATTCTTCTTCCTCTCTTTTGTATTTCCTTATTCAATGAGTAGCTAGGCCACCTAGATGGGCTGTTTGGGTTAAAAATGTTAGTTTGATACCATGTTGTAGGAAAATGATGTGTAAACATTATTATTTTGTTTTCTAATGATCATGTTCTATTTCTATCTCATTTCCCATAAATTTCCTTGTGGTTTGTGCTTGAAATCACCTAGATTCTAGGGAAATTGCTTAAATGTGGCTCTTTTGTGAATTGCTCCTAAGTCCAATTAATGGATCTCTAGTTATATATTCACCTTCCTACATGCTAATAAATTATGGTGAGAGATCTAAGCATCTAGTGTAGGAGAATTTAGTGTAATTATTTTGGATCATTCTTAAGGTTAGAATGTGGATGATGTGAGGTCGAAAACCTTACTTCCACCTCATACGACCCTCAACCACTAACTATCCTAAGAGTTCCTATCCTAGAAACCTAGGCTTGAATAGATCCTAATTGAATTCCACCTAAACCCTAATCCAATTGATCCACATAAGGGTGGGTAGGAGGTTCTAGGGATTAGTTACCCTATACACAACCTACTCTATCCATGGCCAATTAGTAGCTTAGGGAAATTCATTAGCCTCTATCTTTTTGTTTGGTTTGGTAATATAAATGAAAGAGTAATGTTAACATGTTATCAACCCAAGACAATTGACAAGTGCATTCCCCCAAACAACCCACACTTCCTTTTATTGCATTAAACCCTAATTGCCTTTTTTCTTAGCTAGTGTTAGCCTAAATTGTGCTTTACTTTCTTAGCTAGCTTCTTGCCTTTCTCTTGACTTGTTCTTGCTAATTTAGGTCTTTAATTTCTGTTTTTCCTAGTTTGCCAACTTGGTGTAGTGTAGACCTCTTCTTGCTTGCCTTAGTGTAGTTTTCTCATTTTCTTGCTTAACTTGTATTTTCTTGCTTAGTAGAACTAATTGTCTTGGGTTAGCTTAGGTTTTGATCTTGTTTGCTTTCTTTTAATTTTTTACGTGTTCACCCTTAGTGTAATAAAACAAAATCTACCATCAAACCCTTTAAACCTAGACTCCATAATAGGAACGTAGCCAAAACTAAACCCAGTTGTAGTGCCCCCTTTTCTCCCTATGGATCGACCCTATTCTTGCCACTTGCCTATACTATAACATGACCTCATGCACTTGTGGGTTAGTGTATTAGTCTATGTGGGTTTGTCAGTTTGGGACCCCTTATAAATTTTGAAAGATACCCAGTGTGTTCGATCCTTAGAGGTGTGTTCATCTAGTCAAGATTCAATTGATTTAGGTTTGTACACATCGGGGTAAGAAAAACCACAACGAGCTTTCTGGCACCGTTTCCAGGGAGAAAGGTGCTTGACCTATCTAGTTATTTTTACTTTGATCTTTTCTTACTACCCTCATCATTGCAATTCTTTATTCTTTATAATTTGTATTCTTTGCACATATTGGTTTTCTAAGTTGTTTTTTGTTGTTTGATTGTGCCTTGTGCATGTGACAAGCCACTCAGGAAAGACAAGATGGAAGGCCAAAATACACCTCACAAGACACTTCAAGAGTTCTTTATGCCTAGAAACTACAAATTGCCAATTGCTAATACAGTTGATCAAATGCTAGGGGAGCAATTCTCCATCTCTCTAGGTCTTCTTGGGCTCCTACCTACCTTCTACGACTCAGAGAGTGAGAACCCCTACAAGCACTTGGACTCCTTTCTTGAAGTATGTTCCACCTTCAGGATGCTGACAACCAGTGATGATGCAATCATGTTTACCTCGTTCTTATTCTCCCTCAAGAACAAAGCATAAGACTGATATTATTCAAGAATGGACATCATGTGTCAGGAAGAGATGAAGAATGCCTTCTTAAGGAAGTCTACTCCATTGCAAGGTCAACACAAATGTGGTGTGCCATAGTGAGTTTCAATCAAGCGGGTAATGGGGTGTTCCATGATTCTTGGGAGAGATTTCAAAATATGTTGAAAGAGTGTCCACACCATGAGATTCCTTTCTGGTAACTAGTTCAGTCCTTTTACTCTGGTCTATCTCCCATAGGTCAAGTTACAGTGGGTTCTTCCTGTAGAGGAGCTTTTATGGCTAAGCTAGATGAGGAAACATGGCCCTTGTTTGAGAAGTTGGCGGTAGTGTTTTCAAAACTGAACCGGACCGGCCGGTCCGACCGGTCAGACCTGTAAATCAGTAACCAGTCTGGAAGCCTAAAAAACTGTTATGTGTTATTCTCTGGTCCAACCGATCAGAAACACGGTCCAATCGATTCAACCAGTTGACTGTACCAAACCGGATCGAACCACAGACTGAAGGAAAAAAATAAAATATATAATAAAAAAATAATGTTGTGAGCACATAACTGATACCATATTCTGATTAGATAAAAGAGAGAAATTTTTTTACTTGCTTAGTTGGAAGAGGAAGTATGTTATATTCTCAAGTCGGTTTTCATGATGTAATATTTTTTTTGAAAAATCTAATCTATTGATCTTCATAAACATCTTGTGAATAACTCATATACAAAATTTGAACACATTTAGACATTTATAGGTCATCTTATAATGACCAAAAAAATTATGCATTTCAAATTAGTTTTGTGTGTCAATTTGGTTGCCCTTGGATGACTGACTTATACTCATCCAAATGGGCTCAAAATTTGTATGTAGCCTAGTTATAGTATGACAATGAATATCAATGGTTTACATTTTGCAAAAAAAATAGTCTTAATAAGCAAACACACTTATCTAGATTCCTACGATTTGTACACTCGAGTGTATTCTAGCTTGAATATATATATATATATATATATATATATATATATATATATATATATATATATATATATATATATATATATATATATATATGTCTGTGTGTGTATGTGTGTGTGTGTGTTTGTGTGTGTGTGTGAGTATGCGTGTGTGCGTGTTTTGTAATTATATGTATATATATGTATGTATATATGTATATATATAAATGTATGTGTATATATATCTACATACATATACATATAAATTGTTGGGTTTTAGGGGAGGCAGAGAAGGCAGCGGAAACAAAAATTTTCTCCCCCAAACCCAGCACGAGGAAACGCATCAACGTATATATAATAGGAAAGGATGGTTTGTGGAATCATACCTTGTCCCGAGGCTTGCTCGGCGACAATACCTCGCTCCTTGCGCGGTCTTCAACTCCGATCTTGGACGGCGTCTGTGTAGCTCCTGGTCGCACCGGGACTGATGACTCCTCCTCCTACCGGACTGTCAGATGACAGTTGTCCTCCTGAGCGGAAGAAACCTCCCGCCTCTGAAGTAGTCCACACGGACCACCCGAAACTCCACACTCCTTGTCCCACAAGGAAGTGGAAGGAGTCGCACCCTCTTATTGACGTACTAGTCGCCAACACACTCTCCTGCCTCCAGTTGCAACTGCAGTTGTCCTTCCCTTGCTGCACCTCCCTTTGTGGGAAGCACTTGCTCGGGCTCTCTCTCGGTTACCAAAACCAGAGAGAACGACAACTTTGCAGAGCAACTGGTTGCACTGAGTTGTACTTTGACAAGCCCCCACTACCCCTATATATATAGGAGGGTCATGGGACAGGGTTCTCCATCCTGGGCAATGTAGGACTAAAAGCAGGAGTAGAAGGGTTCGAGATTTTCCACAAAGGCAACCAACTCACAACCTGAACCGATCGGTTCACAAGTGAACCGGTCGGTTGGAGACCTGAACCGGTCGGTTGGAGCACCAACCGATCGGTTGGGACCCATGAGCCGATCGGTTCACTTCTAAACCGGTCGGTTCGTGGTCCTGATCAGTTCCCGATTGACTTTTCTTCTTTTGTTTCTAATTGGTATCGTATACCAATCCTTGTTCCAATCAAATTGGACAAGTGAAACGCAAGGAAAATTCTCACCGACCTGACTTTCCCAACTTGCTCGGTTGCACCAGTTGAACCGATCGGTTCAACACTTGAACCGCTCGTTTCACTCTGTACATGAGCCGATCGACTCAACACTTGAGCCGACCGGTTCAGCAACCTCAGTCGACTGGTTCAACACTTGAACCGATCCGTTGGGAGTACAGGTTGTGTAGAATCAGTCAATTGCGATTTCCATCAATCTGATACTCCAATCAATGTGTCCAACACCTTGAACAATATGATATTGAGCTATCAACTGATTGAGTGTTTAATTGAACTACTAAACTCCTTTAGTAATAAATCTAAGCATTGCTTTGTGGACAAAACTCCTCTTCCAGGTTAAATCCTATGTGTGTGACCCTGCAGGTCCATTTCACATTGGCAGTGAAAGTCCATAACACTTATGGCTTCACAAGCAAAGAGCGGTGCCTAGTCACACATCAGTGCTACCCAAGTGAAAGTAGAAAGTTGGAGAAAAACTTTCAATCCTACAATCCGTGAATGGTGTTACAGTGAATGTATAATTCCTTCATCACTGATATCCCGAATGAACTCGAGGCATGGAACAGTCATCCTGTCAACGTTCATTCACTTTCTTGATCTAAGAGTAGATTGAACAAGATATGTATGACATCAATATCACATACTGATTCACACATGCGTGCGCATGCCTATCTCAATCATACTCATCAAGTGGCCTTAGATATCAAACTCCCTCAGGAGGGACAAATCGCATATCTATCACTCACCCCTCAAAAGCCCCATGTGTCAAATCCACCCAATCATCACCTTTATAACAACCCATGTTTTAGGACTGCGTTTGATGATGTCAAATTGTGCCCAACGACATGTGTTGAGTGTAGTGGTTTCAGGTCTAAGAATCACACTCACCACCATCATTGTGAGTACTGACTGTGACTACCATGTCATGGTTCCATGTGTCAAACTCATGGTGGGTCTGTCCGATACACTTTTTCTCTAACAAGTACCTATGTGTTTGGTTTGATATCTCTATATCATGACTAATGAGATTTTGTCATCAACCAATACCACAATCTAGTCTTGTGTGTCATTGCTATCTATCTACCTTCCACAATGACATCCGACTAGGGACATAAAAAGAATGTACAAACTCTTAGCATCTGTATGCTCTCATCGTTCAGGTCATGAACTTGAAGGCATACGTCATTGAGTACTGTCATTCTCTAGACATTCAATCTTTTCTACCTCTATCTCATATGACTGAACTAGAAAGAATTGGAAGCTTGCCTTTGATGTTTATCAAATCAATCTTAATGTATCCCACCAATCATCCCATGATTGGCTCTCAGGGCATACATACTAACAGACTCCCACTTGCACTGCGAGCCAATCACCATTGAATCATATTCATAGTGATCTTCAAACATGTCCCACATGTTCCTGTGCTCTAGTGCCAACATAGTGAGTAATGGCAACACCTTGCCAAAGTCAGTATAAATTGCATGTCTCTCATCTCTTCGTTGTACGTCACACGTATGAGATGGAGGTGTCGTAATATGCGATGTAGTATTCCTTTGCTAACCTTTAGCCACATTGCATGATCAAGGATTCCATACTTGTCATCAATGAGAGGAATATAAGTTCATCTCATGAACTTCCAGATCCATATAATATCCACTACTGTTCTGTAACGCATAGATACTCGGCATTTCCTTTTAAATGGTTTTATTGGAACACTTCCAATCATCAACAAACTTTCACTTTTATCCATCCTATGCATATTTTGCGATTAATTTTCTGTCCTTTCAGAAGTTCGCATTAATGTAACTCTTTACATTGAACTCTTCCTAATATCCATAGAACTAGTACTTCACAAGTACTTATCAAGTTCTCATGGTATTCCAGTAACCCTTACTGGAAGCAGACATACATCCACTCGTCATGTCCCACATACGAGTTAACAGGATGAGCACATCAAAATTGTCATGTCATGCATACAAGATGATGAATGCATTTTATTCTTGCCATGTCCATACATGCAAGATAATGGGATGATTACATACATGATAGATCCATATCTATTCTTAGTGTTCCCATTCTTCATAAGAATTGGACACTTGGCCTTGGGATACTAACTCCATGTAGCATGGACAAGTTTTCTCCCACTGAATCTATGCATACTGAACACTTCAGTATAGATTGCCAATGTATGCTTTCTCTTTTCAGGTCAAGAGGTTTTTCGAGAACTATCTCTATAGATCTCTATTCCTATCACATCGGAAACATCTCTATCTTCCTCAAAGATAATTTCCACTTTTGTATTTCCATTCTAGAACATTTCCATTTGACATCAACATGTGGAATGTGAATACGCTCCCACTAAATCACAGATCCCTTCTTTATCTTTGACATATCAGTCAAACCCTTTGACTATATCATCAAAGTAAAGATCCAATCATGAGTTTCTTGTACTCAATCAATCATATTGATTGGTCCATTGTAACTTATAGACTTTATTTGCATTATTGGATTCATAAACCTTATAGGTTGTGTCACGTACACATCCTTGTTTTATTCCTCATAGGAATTCGGTTTTAGTATCCATATGCCAAATGTCTTAGTCATTAAGTTACAATTAACAAGCATCATCCTTCTCAAAATGTTATCCATGTATCTTAACACTTAAGATTCATTTGCACTTATGGATTTGATCCAATGAGTGCTACCATCAAGGTCATACCTTATGGTTCACATGGATGTCATTTAGGATGTAATGGTCATAAACCATAACTCAAAATTTGGTTCCTCATATTCATCTAGATAGTTGACTCATCACATGAACAACTTATCACATGGATAATTGAGGTGTATCTGTCAAGGATATAAGAACTAACAACCCTTGTGATTCTTAATGTCCTTTATTAGTGTGGGGTATTCTTTTATTAAGAAGAATTCAGTTATTTGATAATCATTCTCTAACTCCTTAGAGTATGATTCCTTCTTGATTTAGACATCACCATGCCTTAATCATGAGTTCACTATGATACATTATCATAATCACTCGTAAGGATCTGAAACATTTGGTCCAAGTATTTCATTCATTGATCTCATCAAGAATTAACACTTTACCAAATTTGCACTTCCTCTATGATAATCTTGAACACTTCAAGAAATCCATATTGGTATTTCTCTAAATACCATTTGAAGTATTAGCATTTGTTCCAATAGGTATGTAAATACATCACATGTATTATACCTTATAGAACAATCATTCTCCCACTACCTTTAGTGAAGATTGATTAATCATGTCTAAGATATTCATGTCTCTTACTGGTTCTCTAACCAAAAGAGTCTAGATTTATCCATCACATGGAAACTAGAAATGAATGTCTCATGATTGATGCTAATTTGATTGTTTGAGTTATCTATAACCTTTAGGTATCATTTTATCTTATGCATATCAAATACCACAAGATAAATAAGGCCTTGCCACAAAGATCATATCTTTTAAGATTGAAACATCAACTTTATTAATTTCTATCATTGTCATACAATATGCAAAAATAAAGTGTTTCTATCTATTGGAAATGATGGGTACTCCTTTCTTGGTCCTTTCATAAAGGCCATCACTTCTTTGTGGATATTGCATATCATGTATGACATATCCATATCTTGGTATCATATACCTCAGATAAAGAAGCGGTTCATTTACTGATACCTTAGGTGGAGATCTCCATCCCCTCCTTCATCTTCTTTTGTTCTTCCAGATATAGAGGGTAGTTCCCTCATACACCCTTTCCCCATGTGCCTTGAGGCTGAAGACGGCTTGGGCTGCTGGCTAGCATCAGAACACTTCTTTGCTTTGCCCTTGCCCTTGCCCTTAAGACTTACCTTTTCTTTTATCACATCAAAAATTATGGTTTGTCTTTCTTCATATTTGCCTCTACTGTCCTCAACATGTCCAACAACTCTGTCAACGCTTGCCAAAGTTGTTCATGTTGTAGCTTATCATGAATTGTATGATTCTCGCAACATTTGCAGCATCATACCAATAGCAAACTCTTGGATTAGAGGCAATCCTTCTTAGTCAGGTCCTTCCACATACCCAATCATATTGAGTGTGTGAATACCATACTGGATCTCCTTCTGTCATGACATACTAGGACAGTGTCTTGGAGACATCATATGCCTCATGTTGTCTCTGCAACTCATAGTTCAGAGAACACAACATCAAGCACTCCTCATCAATGTCATCCTCGGTATGCTTCCATAAGCATACTTTCAGCCATTGATGTGGTGGGATCGAGTTCATCTGGTCTTGGTATAACTAGGACTTAGAGCTTTCACTCTTTGATTAAGAACACTTCTCATCATCCTAACCAGTCGTGGAATTGTTCCCATTTGTTGGTCTCAAAGACCGATCGCAAATAAAGTGATTATTGTTGATTAACCATTTATTTTAACAAAAGGAAATATATGCAATTTTAGTCCAAAACTCTTTTGACTTGTTTGATTGATTTGAAAAGTTGACGATAAAATTAGGCCTTTAATTAATTATCGCTCCCACTATTTTATTTCAAATTGATAGCCCTCACCATCAATTCGGAAGATTGCAGCGTACAACCTTCTAGTGGGAAAGATCCTGAAATCCTCTAAGTCATGAGTCAGCTTTGGCTGATCGCCCACAACTTAGATCTCTCAAGTAGGCAACTCTTGCCAATTGCATCATATGCAACTCTTGTTGAATGAACATGCACAACACCTTGCCATGAACATTCCTTGCCTCTGGGCTTAGACGCTCTAAGAATCACCAGTTAAGTCTAACCCAAAATCTGACACGGTAAACATGCACCCTGCTTTGGCAGAACCTACATGTCTACCCTTCACACTTCCACAAGATAGATGGCGCACCACGCTTTGGCGTAACATACGCTTGGTCTATCGAGCTTTTCATGTGTGCCGCTAATGGAAGGCATATAAGACTTAATATTTTAATGAGGGATTTGGTTTTTATATACATATACATATCGAATCACCACAATACATAGTATGTATCATATACATGCTATATCGCACAGAAAACATGCACAAACGATAAAATGCGATGATTATGGCCATCCTAATGTGATTCCTCGAGCCAAGAGGAATCACGGTCATCTAGGTCAACATCACATGCAACTTGTACAAGATGAACATCTGTGCCTTGCTATCCGAGTTGATCAACTCATCACATGAATGATTTGTACTCTTCAGCCGGTCGTCTGGGTGCCACCAGCCGATCGGTTGGCTCCGCGAACCGATCAATTCTCCTGGACGTCGTGCATCTCGTCATGTCCGCCACCCGGTCGTCTCGCTCCTCGATCAGTCATCAACCGATCGGTTCACTCCTTGAACCGACCGTCTGGAATGTCAACCGATCGGTTCACGCCTTGAACCGATCGTTTCAGCTGTTGTCTTGATGTCCGCCAGCCTTCGACATAACAGGAAATAAAACCTATCCTAATAATACATTGCTTAAAAGGGAAACCCCGAGTTACATTCGGGGGGAGCAAAGGTAGGAAAGAATCTCAAATTATTTTGAGTTACATCAGGAATAAGAGAGGGAAGATCGGTGCGTAGACCGAGATGCAAGCAACCACACACAACCAATCACAGATAGGGTTTATTGGCCATAACCACACTATACATCCACCACAAAACTCGTTTAAGGGCGACACGTATCGAGTGCATTAATAATACATATCATATATGTATTGGGATTTGTGGATTTAGGATTGGACATGCATAAAGCCAATATTATTCGCATCGTATGCAATAAATAAAGGCGACAAACCAAAATCGATCATATCGATATTCCTAAAATATAGAGCAGTTGACATAGCTATGATACCACTGTTGGGTTTTAGGGGAGGCAGAGAAGGCAGCGGAAACAAAAATTTTCTCCTCCAAACCCATCACGAGGAAACGCGTCAACGTCTATATAATAGGAAAGGATGGTTTGTGGAATCATACCTTGTCCCGAGGCTTGCTCGGCAACAATACCTCGCGCCTTGTATGGTCTTCAACTCCGGTCTTAGACGGCGTCTGTACAGAACCTGGTCGCACCAAGACTGATGACTCCTCCTCCTACCGGACTGTCGGATGACAGTTGTCCTCCTGAGCGGAAGAAACCTCCCGCCTCTGAAGTAGTCCACACGGACCACCCGGAACTCCACACTCCTTGTCCCACAAGGAAGTGGAAGGAGTCGCACCCTCCTGTTGACGTACTAGTCTCCAACACACTCTCCTTCCTCCAGTTGCAACTGCAGTTGTCCTTCCCTTGCTGCACCTCCCTTTGTGGGAAGCACTTGCTCGGGCTCTCTCTCAGTTACCAAAACCAGATAGAATGACAACTTTGCAGAGCAACTGGTTGCACTGAGTTGTACTTTGAGAAGCCCCCAATACCCCTATATATAGGAGGGTCATGGGACAGGGTTCTCCATCCCGGGCAATGCGGGACTAAAAGCAGGAGTAGAAGGGTTCGAGATTTTCCACAAAAGCAACCAACTCGCAACCTGAACCGATCGGTTCACAAGTGAACCAGTCGGTTGGAGACCTAAACCGGTCGGTTGGAGCACCAACCGATCGGTTTGGACCCATGAGCCGATCGGTTCACTTCTGAACCGGTCGGTTTGTGGTCCTGATCAGTTCCCGATTGACTTTCCTTCTTTTGTTTCTAATTGGTATCGAATACCAATCCTTGTTCCAATCAAATTGGGCAAGTGAAACGCAAGGAAAATTCTCACCGACCTGACTTTCCCAACTTGCTCAGTTGTACCAGTTGAACCGATCGGTTCAACACTTGAACTGCTCGTTTCACTCTGTACATGAGCCGATCGACTCAACACTTGAGCTGACCAGTTCAGCAACCTCAGCCGACCGGTTCAACACTTGAACCGATCGGTTGGGAGTACAGGTTGTGCAGAATCAGTCAATTGCGATTTCAATCAATCCAATACTCCAATCAATGTGTCCAACTCCTTGAACAATATGATATTGAGCTATCAACTGATTGAGTGTTTAATTGAACTACTAAACTCCTTTAGTAATCAATCTAAACATTGCTTTGTGGACAAAACTCCTCTTCCAGGTTAAATCCTATGTGTGTGACCCTGCAGGTCCATTTCACGTTGGCAGTGAAAGTCCATAACACTTATGGCTTCACAAGCAAAGAGCGGTGCCTAGTCACACATCAGTGCTACCCAAGTGAAAGTAGAAAGTTGGAGAACAACTTTCAATCCTACAATCCGTAAATGGTGTTATAGTGAATGTATAATTCCTTTGTCACTGATATCCCGAATGAACTCGAGGCATGGAACAGTCATCCTGTCAACGTTCGTTCACTTTCTTGATCTCAGAGTAGATTGAATGAGATATGTATGACATCAATATCACATACTGATTCACACATGCGTGCGCACGCCTATCTCAATCCTACTCATCAAGTGGCCTTGGATATCAAACTCCCTCAGGAGGGACAAATCCCATATCTATCACTCACCCCTCAAAAGCCCCATGTGTCAAAGCCACCCAATCATCACCTTTATAACAACCCATGTTTCAGGACTGCGTTTGATGATGTCAAAGTGCGCCCAACGACATGTGTTGAGTGTAGTGATTTCAGGTCTAAGAATCACACTCACCACCATCACTGTGAGTACTGACTGTGACTACCATGTCATGGTTCCATGTGTCAAACTCACGGTGGGTCTGTCTGGTACACTTGTTCTCTAACAAGTACCTATGTGTTTGGTTTGATATCTTTATATCATGACTAATGAGATTCTGTCATCAACCAACACCACAATCTAGTCTTGTGTGTCATTGCTGTCTATCTACCTTCCACAATGACATCCGACTAGGGACATAACAAGAATGTAAAAACTCTTAGCATCTGTATGATCTCATCATTCAGGTCATGAACTTGAAGGCATACGTCATTGAGTACTGTCATTCTCTAGACATTCAATTTGTTCTATCACTATCTCATATGACTGAACCAGAAAGAATTAGAAGCTTGCCTTTGATGTTTATCAAATCAATCTTAATGTATCCCACCAATCATCCCATGATTGGCTCTCAGGGCATACATACTAACATAAATATGTACATATATCTATATGATATATATACATACATATATATACAAAGAAATATATGTATATATACATATATACAGATATACATATATGTTTATATATATATATATATATATATATATATATGAATATGTATATATATATGAATATGTATATATATGTATATATATATATATATATATAAATAAATATATATATATATATTAGTATATGTGCATAAATATGTACACTAATATATATACATATATGTATATAGTGTGCCCGGTTCAATTAATTTGACCGGTCCGACCGCTGATTGCCTTGTACTTTGGTGACCGATTCGGTCTCTCTGGTTCAAAATTTTTTTTTACGTCATTTCCGGTCCAACCGGTTCAACCACTCCGATTGAACCTAACTCAACCCGGTCCGAGTCAACACCGGTCCGAACACCGATCTAGTTCTTTAAACGTTGGTTGGCGGAAAGTTCAAGGATCTGAGCTTCTAGCATGATGAATGATGGTGACCACCCTTTGGTGTGACATCTCCAGTTCATAGTGATTCAAGCCCACAAGCAATGAATATTCTTGGTGACATGGTGAATTTCATGAAGAACCAAGTGAGAAGTGTTCCTTGTCACTCGGTCAATTTTGTTGTGTCCTTTGATGAAGGAGAGAAGACACCGCATCCTTATAGCTACCTAGAACAATAAAGTCCAATATATAGCTCAAGGTTTGAGGAGGAAGTTCTCTTTAGGTTGAAAATCTTTAACGATGTGCAAAAGAATGCTATAAGGCTTGAGGAGAGGATAGAGCAGCTATCTTTCATACTTGCTCTCGAAGAGGAAAATTTGTCTTCAAAGCCGATAATGAGTTTCAATGAAGCAAGTGGACCTTTGCATTCAACTCAAGTTCTCTACAGTCCACCTCCCATGAAACTACAATCCATATACCACTTCCAAGGCCTTCCCAAGCCTTATACACCTCCCCCCCCTCCATCACCAAACTTTCCCACCAATTCACCTTCCAACCTCAATTCTCCCCTCCATCTCAATTTCAATACCAAGTGCCACCTCTACCTACTCCGTATCCACAACATGATCCCCCTCTCCACCATGAGCAAGGTAGTGCTATAACAGCTCTAAGGAGTGGGAAATATCTTGAGAAGTCCGCGAGTTAAAAAAAAGTTGATAAAGAAAAGAAAAGGTAGTCATAAGGTGATATTGTGATTGAGATTGCCGAAGATGATTCTATGATACCTCCTGTTGAGCATGTGATACTGTGTGTTCTGTCTTCTACTCCATTTGCAGGTTCTACAGTTCCACCCGTGATTCTTGGAGTCCCTCATGTGATGCCACAAGGAAATCTTGTTGATTCAAGTGTTGCAAAAGAAAGTGAGCCAACATTCCCTAAAGTATTGGATGAACCCCCAGAGGTAAAAAGGAGGTAGAAGCATAATGTTGATATTCTAGAGGTGTTTCGCCAAGTGAATGTGAACATTCCAATGTTGGATGCTACCAAGAAAATCCCATCTTATGCCAATTTTATCAAGAACTTATGTACTGTAAAGAGAAAGTCAACTGTGAGAATATCAAAGAGATTCAAGTTGACTGAACAAGTGAGATCTATCATCCAACACTCACTTCCCGTGAAGAGGAAAAACCCAAGAGTCCCACTCATACCTAGCTACATAGGGGGACATTTCATAGATGAATCCCTACTTGATTTGAGTTCTAGTGTGAGTTTGATGCCATATAGTGTCTATGTGGAGTTGGGGTTAGGCAAGTTGAAGCTGGCTCATTGCACTCTCCAATTGGTGGATCACTCCATAAAAGCGCCTAGAGGAAGAGTGGATGATGTTTTGGTGATGATAACAATGTTCTTGATGGATTTCATTGTTCTTGACATGGACCCGGAGGATAGGAAGATTCCCATCATCTTGGGAAGACTATTCTTACCTACAACTGATGCGAAGATACATGTGCATAGTGGCACAATGACATTCTCTTTCACGGACATGAAGATAAAGATCAACATGTACAAGACCCCAACCCGGAGAACCCGAGATGAGAATATTGGACATGGTCACTTCAAGAGTCTGACTGGTCATTTGATAGAAGGAGATCCATCCTTGATGATAGCTTTTGTGATCAACGAGATTGGAAACACACGTTGAATGCAAACGAGGGATGTATCTATTGCAAGAGTGGACACATTATGATGCCAAATGATTGAATGATTGAGAAATGTACAAGAAGTCCGATTGCAGGCAAGAAACTTAATGTTAGTGGGAGGCAATCCACCTAGGTTTGAAAAAATTTTCATCTAACTTTTATTTTTGATAACTTTTGATTATTTATACACATTTTCAAGAAAGCGCGCACACACTTATTTTTAATAAATTTTATTTCGTGTACCCTATAACTAAACGCAGGTGTCCAGCCTACTCGCCTACTCGCTGAGGTGATTGCTTACATGTTTTTTTCCTTCTTCATGTGCTTGCTTCTTTTAGCTGTGATTGTTCAATGCTTTACTTTCTCTGTCTTAATTAAAGTTGAAGGACACGTAACTGCTGTACAGTCTTGCGATGACTAAAGTTAACTTGCTAAAAATTAGACAACGGACCAGTTACTTTACGTTGATCATTATATATCTACTTTCTGGCTGCCTATGTACACATGTATGCGGTTATAATCTAGCAATAAACTACCACATATTTCTTGCCGTATCTCCAGCTATTGCGATTCTGTAAGGATCTTCTTCATCGGCTGATAACATTATACCACCAAAAATTTTCTTGCCTAATCTGACGCTACTACAATTCTACAAGGTCTGGTTTCTTTTTTCTAACGATACCACCAAGTTGCATACTGAATTTGGTTATCTATGATTACGTTTTATTATATGATATACTATCATCCATTGAAAAATAATGTCTAACGTACACATGCGACCATCGTGATTAAGCTGCTGCGGCAAATTTTCCCCACGGTTTTAAATGTTCATGCTACAACACCGTCGTGTATATGTCTTTCAACTTTCAAAATAATATTGTATTTGTTATTGGGAACATTCGCATCGGAAGTGGTTTAGAGACCATGCCTGCTAAATTAACTTGCGATGACAGAGAAACAAAGAAATATCGCTTTCAGGGTGCCACCATGGAGTGCGGTCACTTCATTTTTGTTGTCATGTATTGCTAACAAGAGGTAAATTAGTAACCTTGGGGAAACCACGTTCTATTGATTAGCGGTAAAATGACTGGATTTTTGCATAGTTGATATTAGGAGCAGAATATGAACATGAGGCATGTTTTTGACTCAATCACTGTAGATAATTAAATAATATAATAAAGATACAAATGTTCATGATTTAATTATAACGTTTCAATTACAGGTTTGTGTTAGTTTTTCTGTTCTCAATATTTGAACTTGACATGAGTAGTTCTTTTTCAGGTGACCATTCATTGTCTTCATGATGGTAATCTCTTCCAATGCAAACTCATATCCCGATGTTCTCATAGGCTCTTGTAGATTGATGAATTTCATTCCAAATAGCTGTTTGAGACAGCCACTACAAGAGGTGGACGGAGCAGAAGTGTACCTTTCGCATCCCAATCTGAGCCTTGTGCTATGTCTTTCTGCAATAGGAGTTGCTGCTTGGTTATTTGTTCAGAGATGTCGATCCTATAGATGTTGTATGGCTTACTTTTAATGATATTGAGCTATTTTCAAAAACTTAGACATGAGTAAAATGTACATATACAAATAATTTGTCATGAAAAAATAAAACAAACATATTATACTAGCAATGTGTAATGCATTTCGGTCATATTTGCATGCCATGCACATAACAAATATAATACTATACATCGAAACTTTGAACTTAGCCCATTTGTGCGTGGGAAAAAAAGATTTCGTAAGAATGTGAATTGATATCTGAAATCCTTATATTTTATTGTATTTGCATTTGTCAATTTGAGAATAGCATATAAAAAATTTTCTTTATATTTAGATACTCGATTTTTGATTCAAAAATTTCAAATCACATATCAAATGTTATTATATCCGATCATAAAAATATAACTTGATAGTTCAATTATTCTAATTTGTGGTGATGGCCAATTTGTAAGTCATTTATAATAAAAATATAATATAATATTTTGTTGTCATGAAAACAAAGCATTTGTGAATATTTAAATGTATCAAATTTTGTTCAGATTAGAAATTATTTTAAGTGATTAAAATATAACATTTGATGGATTCATATATATACTCAAGATTTGGGTTCAAATTAATCAATTTTACTTGTCTAAGAATTATGAACTTCATTATCAAATTAGGATCAAGTATGTCCCCATTGAAAATTTTGATATTCATGCATCATTTACTATTTAAGAAAATCTGACTCTAGATTATTTCTTTAATGAACCTTCAATAGTATTAATGTAAAGAAATCGAACATTGTTGGATATGTCAACTTGCATATATCAAATCGATGAATTTTTTTACAAAAATTTCTTATATCTCTTTTGTTATGTGCCATTTACAACAGGTACAACTTTCTCAAGCCAACACGGTCGTGTTGACCACGACAACCGTGCTAGCAGTGCCTCACCATGGTCGTGGTGACCACTACGGCCGTGCCACCAACCACTCAAAACCCCCAAATTCTACTGTAACTTTTCACCAATTCTACCTCACCCGTTCCACTCCACCACGAGCGTGCTCACCCCTACCCACCATGGTCGTGCTATCCAATACGACCATGCTACATAAAACCCTAGTAGCAGTTTTGCACTATATTTCCTATTCTACCCCCACTTAACCTAGTGCTTCCCCACCACCTATATATATTAGGGTGGCGGATGTTGCACGAGGTTAGCTACTCTTATAACCATTCTAGCCTACACTATCTCCTTCCACTCCATCCCCACTCCATTCCATCATCTTACACCCCAAAAACAACTATTTTAGAGTTTTTGACCACTTTCCACCACACATCTATGCCATTCCATCTTGAGTGAAGGAGAAGCTCAAGCTACTACTTTTAGGAGGTGGAGAAGGAGGAGTATCCATCGAGTTACCATGGATTTCCACTCCTCCACTCATTCTGCTTCCTCTCTTTTTGTATTTTCTTATTCTATGAGTAGACAACCCCCCTAGGTGGGCTGTTTGGGATAAAAAATGATAGTTTGATACCATATTGGGGGAAAATTATATGTAAAAATTTTATGATTTCATTTTCTAATGATCATATTCTATTTTTATCTCATTTCCCATAAATTGCCTTGTGGTTTGTGTTGGAAATCACCTAGATTCTAGGAAAATTGCTTATATGTCGCTCTTTTTGTGAATTGCTCCTAAGTCCAATTAATGGATCCCTAGTTAGCTATTCCCCTTCATACATACTAATCAATTCTCCTACACCTAGGTGAGAGATCTAAGTATCTAGTATAGGAGCATTTAGTATAAATAGCTTGGATCCTTCTCAAGGCTAGAATGTGAGTGATGTGAGGTCTAAAACCTCACATCCACCTCACATTACTACCCTCGACCCCTAGTTACCCTAATAGTTCCTATCCTAGAAACCTAGGCTTTGACTAGACCTAATTTAATTTCACCTAAACCCTAACCCAATTGAGCCTCGTAAGGGTGGGTAGGAGGTGCTAGGGACTAGTTCCCTATACACAACCTATCCTATCCATGGCCAATTAGTAGTTTAGGGCAATTCATTAGCCTCTACCTTGTTGTTTGGTTTGGTAATCTAAATGGAAGAGTAATGTTAATATGTTATCACCCCCAACACAATTGAC
Source organism: Alisma plantago-aquatica (assembly GCA_963693085.1). Taxonomy (NCBI): domain Eukaryota; kingdom Viridiplantae; phylum Streptophyta; class Magnoliopsida; order Alismatales; family Alismataceae; genus Alisma; species Alisma plantago-aquatica. The sequence goes on along the minus strand of OY856413.1, from coordinate 1,103,086,812 downwards.
AAGTACATTCCCCTAAAAAACCCATACTTCCCTTTATTGTATTAAACCATAATTGCCTTCTTGCTTAGCTAGTGTTAGCCTAATTAGCACTTTACTTGCTTAGTTAGCTTCTGGCCTTGCTCTTGACTTGTTCCTACTTGTTTAGGTCTTTAATTACCCTTTTTCCTAGTTTTCTAGATTAGTTTAGTGTAGACATCTTCTTTCTTGCCTTAATGTAGTTTGCTCATTTTCTTGCTTAGCTTGTCTTTTCTAGCTCAGTAGAACTAATTTTCTAGGGTTAGCTTAGGTTTTGATCTTGTTTTCTTTCCTTTAATTGTTCACTTGTTCACCCTTATTGTAATCAAATAAATTCAACTATCAAACCCTTTAACTATAGACTCTACAGTAGGAACCTAGCCAAATCTAACATAGCTCTAGTGCCCCCTTTTCTCCCTATGGATCGACCCTATTTTTGTCGCTTTCCTATGCTTTAACATGACCATGTGAGCTTGCAGGTTACTATTTTATTCTAAGTGGATGTGTCAATTTAGGCCCCCTTATAAATTTTGAAAGATGCCCAATGTGTTCGAGCCCTTGCAGTATGCACATCTAGTCAAGATTCAATTAATTTAGGTGTATATACCTTGGGGTAAGGAAAACACACTAGTAGGCATGTATCAATTTGTAGAAATGCCTTTTCAAATTCAATAGGATTCAAAATTCAATTTTTAGACTAGTAATTAAAATTTCAAATAGATAGAACATGTCAATATCTAGTTGTTGGGGAATCCATGTGTTCTCTCCTATGGAGAATGACAACACATCAACTTAGATTTCCAAAATAATGAGGGACCCTATGTCCTTTAACTCTAGTTAGAGGCATGGAAATATAATTCTAATAAACTAAGGGCACTAGCATTTCCTTTTTTGATGTTTAAATATTGTTCTACTAGTTCCAAGAATTTGTTAGTGGCCTTTCAAAGAGGAAGGTTAAAATGTATAAAAAAATTTAGGCTAACCAACCTATCTACTATGTATGATTTCAAGAGGTAATAAGCTTTCCAATTAAGAAAACATAAATTTCATACCTTTGGATCAAAGAATGCAAATTGTGAATTCCAAGTATTCTTCTCCAAGAATTTAATCAATATATAGAGATCTAAAAATATAGAAGAATATTTATCACTGTATGGCTTGTAATCTAGTTTTGTTTACACGACTTAGTATTTAGGTTATTATTCCATGTTTTCACATCAATATTAGTTTTTTATTTCCAACTATAAATACATAATCAATGTTAACTAACTATTATATTTTTCTCTAGATCAGATAGTTTATTCTCTCTCTCATATATAATACAATTCTATTCATTTAATAGTATTAGATATGTTTATTTTCCAATATATCCTTACTAGGGATATCTAGGGTTCAATACAACTAAACTCTTTATACAATAGTTATATGTGTGGATCTCAATTATGTACAAGTAGAATCTAGGTGAAAAATAATACAATATATCATATGTTCTACCACTAATATGTCATCTAACTTAGACTAGAATCATGTATATACATATGCATACATCTAGGATATTAGTTTCATGTCAATAATGGAGTTAAAATTTTAGATATGTTGATTTACCAAATAATGAAACTTTAGAATTATTTATATATTAGGACAACAACATATATCCCTAGGATGGGGATATCTTTATATATGTATCATATTTTCTCTTATTACATTCATTAAACGTTATACATACTAAAAATATACATATGTATAGAATGAATTAATACTCAAGTTCCATAGTAGTGGTCTATTACTTTCCAATGTAATAAGGTATATGAATATGTAAAATGACATGATTTATATTTAAAGATTGATCAACTAGTTTATAACAATGTCACAGATATGTTCTAAGATTATCTAAGTTATTGTCTCCCTGTATACAATTGTATATCCATTGATTTATGTATTCATGTAAATACCTACAAAATATATGGTTAGATGGTTAACATAATAGCTTCTAGTTTGTTCTTTATCTTTTTAATATGGATTTAAAATCTGATCACAAGAGGGTGAAAGCTATATTACCAATATTATTGGGGGTATTTTTGATCTCTCATGGTCATTATTCAGACCATGAATAAACTAGTCAATGATTTGACCCAAATCATTGGTGAATCTACCAATCCTTTTCCTAAACATCCAGATCAAAATATATCCAAAGTTCAACAGACATAATTGCAAAATTGGAGTTGCAACTTCACTTGGGAACAAGAGAGATCAACGTGGAAGAACCCATGGCCATGGAAGATCTTCACTGAACTATTTCCTGGACTTCTCAATATATGGTCTATTAGGATCATGTCTTTAGGCCATGATGCCTGCCTATTGTTGTAGAATCCTTCTGTTGTAAAGTGGGGGCCAGATCTAAAAGGGGTAGAGACACTTGTCGAGGTTGCATAGGCTTTGTTGGTTGTCATTGGGGTATGGTCAAAGGGGGTCATAGTTACATTATGAGCATCGTTAGATTCCTATGATGTTGCAAGTTTGTGAGGTGCAAGGTTAGGAAACATTAAAGAGGGAGCAAGTAGCATAGCAGTGGCACTGCTATTTTAGGTGGTACGATTTCTAGGTGGCACCAAGGTTTGAAATGATGAAAATGTCAGTGCTTTTAGGTCTGTGCCTCCCTATCATTGCAAAGTTGGGGTCATGCATTTCCAAGTAGAAGCGATTTGTGGCAAGGATTTTTGGATTATGGTGTGGATCATACATCGCAGATCTAATGTAGGTTGGGCAACATCATGGTGGGAAGGATTTCAAGGGTTTTGAAGATAGGAGGCAGAGGAAGAGGTGTTGATCCAACCTGGAAACAATAACTTATAGATTTGAGATCATTCTAACTTATTAAGGTTTTGAAAATGACACTATTGTCTTTATTGGTGACTGACCTACTAGGTTGTAGGTTTGTCGGTCGTCGTAGAGGGTGTTGATCGGTTTCCTACTGGTCATTATTCATAGTGGTGAGGATCGTGGTAGGGAAAATCTTAAAGGTAGAGGGCAAAGTAGTTTTGGGTTTTTTTTTAGTTCTTATGAGTAGAGGGAGGCTCGATTATTGTAACAAAGGTATTGACTCATCGCGAAGTACCCCAACTTCCAATTTATGTTGTTGTTTCAGTCGAAGGGATGGACATGCAGATTGAGTCATCTTTCCTTGTAAACACAAGTCATGACACTTGAGGGAGAAGGGAGACACTTTCCCTCAAAGGGATGGGGTAATATTTAGTATAAATAGGATCATATATCATTCTTACAAAATTTTGTAACTCCTTGTCTAAAAAGTTTTAAAAAATTGGTAGTTTCTCCATAGATTTTATTTTCTCCATAAATATTTCTAAGGACTAGTTCTGTACCTTAAAGCTCTTATTAAGGAAACATAATTTCCATCATTAATCCCTCCAAGATTCATACCTATAAATATAAATATTATTTTACATTAATTACCAAACCATAGTTATAAATTCAAGAGCACACTCACATGGTCAAGTGAAGTTATATTTGCATAGTTGACCAAATTGCAAAACTTGATATCAATTTGGTTCATGGAATGAAACTTGAGGGGCTAATATGTAAACATTTCTAATGAACTCGTGTATACACAAGGATTTCAAGAGTATACAAACTAATATCCAAGAACATGATAATCAACAAAAATAATCAAATGAGATTAAGAATAGAGACCAATTTACAAATGGTCTTAGATTTTAAGGGAATAATGAATTATAACTTAAAATAGATTTAGTACCCAAAATCCAATTTGTTACAACTTTTGGGTGGAATTGCTTTGTGAATTATTATATTTGGGGTTCCCACCTCCACGTGCTTTGCTTTGGGCTCTTCTAGTGTTTCGTGCTATGTCTTCTACTGGTGCATACCTCCACATTTCTTGGCTTGTGCAATATATGCATACTAATTGGTTTATACAAAAACACAAGTAGGGTGAGTTGGGTTGTTCTTGTTAAAGTGTTAAGTCACATAAGAATATTGACCAAAATATGTACAATAAAACATAAGAAAATAAAGAACAATGAAGGGATATGTGAATTATGAGATGCTCATATTTCTCTATATACTACTTCCTCATATAACCAAAAGATAGTGTCAAGTTTTTTTACTATTAATCCTATTAGTTTTAAATATTTATATGAGTATAGAAAATTATCACACCGTTTCCTTTTACTTAATGATGAACCTCTCTTTTCAGCCTACAGGAAACTACCAACCACAACCACACCATACTGCTGAATTAGAATCAAATCAGCATAGCATGTCACTCCTCTTGGTGATATAACATGACTATTGATTTTCACTAGGTGGAAACCATAATAGGAGAGATATTCTCCAAGAACCACTTAAGTCAACAAGTTAGAAACATTGGTGAAGAGCTTCCTCCTCCAAGATGATAAAGAAACATTCACCGAGAGTAGATCTTCATCAAAACATTTGTACTTCACCAAGGCCAAGCTTTGAATGTGTCCTATAAGTCTGATGTAAATGAAGAAATACTTATCAAAATACATTTCAAGAGGAAGTTACAACACTTACATGTATATCGAATGAGGAGTATGAACATTAATTTATTACATCACATCAATATTTAACACATGAAGTTCACAAACTGGTTTTTTAACTTAGTGGACTAGAGAGGAAATGATGTTGGTGTCCTTTGGCCTTAATATGGTGGACATTGGTAGGAAAGTGAGCAATATTTCTCTATCTAGAATTGAAATTGCAAGAATGCTTGAAGGACCTTACAAATGAAGCTATAGAATTACAAGTTAATAATGGAAAAAATGAACTTAATGAGTTAATTAGATAAGATATCATATTTTGCACAAGGTAATCTTATGAACTTGATAGAAACAAGATGACAATAACATGACTCTAGATATAACATATTGATGACAATGGTGTCACACCCTACTCAACAAAATATAATATATATAAATAGCATTTTGGTAGCGAAACTTAGTTTGACGGTTGCATGGAAAACAAGGGAAAAGGAGTTCAAAATTTCCACTATGTTTGGTATAGAAAATGAGGAAAAACAAAATAAGACAGTGTAGTCCATTGTGGAAAGCTAACTCATCATCCAAGTTAGATAAGTGGGAAAATTAAAGAAAAAAAAAACCCACATAATTTGAGGTATGATGATCTTATTACAGGTGAGGAAGGATGATCACCCCCATCTTTCTTGGTAAAACAACATCCAACCTTTCTCATGCAATTTCGAAAAGAGTCATTTTAGGCTAATTAGAATATGAGAGAAAAAAAAAAGTGAAATGTTTTTTTTGTGGGCAACCTCTTAGGACTAGAGATGTTAATGTCCTTTCTATCATTGCCCTAAAACTCCTATTTTTAAGTTAAATTGGGGTTCCTAATAACCTCAAGGCCTCCCACAATGGAAATCCCTCATGGGCGATTAGGACCAAAGTATAGGATTTTTTTATAGGATGATAAGCAAGTATGAGTGGAGAATAAGATTTATTCTTGAGAAGATATGAATAATTAAGATGAGTAAATCATATAGAACAATTTAAAGTGGAACAAGAGAGCATTTAAAAGTAGTTAGGAACACAATATGATTACCAATTTAGAAGCCTAATGACATTAATAGGACATGTGGTGTTAAAGGAAGGATCCTTTGATCATTAATAATGTGAAAAGTAAAGAGGGAGGTAGTTCGATCATTTATCTTCAAGAGGTTCCAAAGGGATTCTGAATGCATTGGATATAAGGGGTGTTTACATATGGATTTTAAGGTTTGGGGTTCTGGATAGAACCTTTTGGGAGAGACGTAGGATCACCTTGATGTGCCACATGACGTGGAACATGGATTGAGGCAATAGGCCATGTCGCATGTGGCAGACGACTCTGATCCACCGGGTGTCCCTGGTTGGATAAAAATTATTTCTTGATTTTCCCAGAATTTTAAGAATATTCTAGAGAAAATCATAGAACCTCACAAAGAGAAAGATAAGTCAGGATTATCATATTTATCAGTAATAAATGGGATATATGTTGGGAAAAAGGAATATTTTATTCAAGATAATTCAACTGGGAAATTCATGAAAAAGGCATGTACAAAAGAAAAAATGGTGAGCAAATTGCACATTGGGTCTGAAAAGAAGGTTTCCTCATAGAATGTGGAATGATTTCCATCATTAGCCAGGAATTTAATACTAATCGTGAGTTTCCACTAGGTGAGAAAAAATGGGATGTGAAGAGTTTTCCCCTCTCAAGGTAAGGTTTGAGATAAGAGTGAGAACTGTAGGCTTGAGCCAAGTTTGTCACCCATTTTTTAATCACAAATGGCCAAATAGGTTGCAATCACCAAATATTTACTAACAAACATTATGGAGTGTGAAAGCATGAGTGATGCCATTTCCTTATAAGGATGAAATAATAAATAGCCATTCATAAAAAGATAAGATTGGACATACATGATTGATTCAAAGTAAGGGTAGCCTTCGATAGAGGCACTTACCTATGTTGACCAATCATTTTCTCCCCTTGAGTGTTGATGACAATTTGAGGTTTATCAGCCACATAAGTGATTCTCATCATTGCTCCATTTCTTACATCAATATTTGTCTGATTCTCTCACTAAGTCATGTATTAGTGAGAAAAGGTGGATATGAAACAAGTAGATAAGATTTGTGGTTTGTCCAAATTCACTAATATCGAGAGTCTATGATCATGAAAATTTGTGGTAAATGCTTAAATATAATAAGATATTTTAAGAATGAGTTTATCATCTCTTTTCACCATCTTTAGTTTTTTTTCTTGTTTTTTCAGAGTGAACCAATTTAGAGTTAGGTCTGGAACCATGAAAAAGGAAAAGGGTGGGGAGTTTTCTTATTGAGGATGGGGTTTGGTTGTTGTAGATTGGTGGTTGAGTGTTAGACAAGTTCCAAGATTTAAGATGACCTTTTGGCCAATGACTGTATTGGTCAGTTCACTTCTCTCTTACCATATTGGAAATCCTTCAAAATAGGATGCATATGGGTATTAGGAAATTATCTAGTAAAAATGTTATCTTAGGTATGTGTCCATGTACTAGTTCATCAACCATTTCTCCTAGATTGTCGATGAGAGATTATCCTTGACTTTCTAGTTATCACCTGATTCAAATTTGATTACCAAAAGGATTTTGTCTATATAAGTCATGATCTAAGATCATAAAAAGGTTTAAGAAAGGGAAGTGGTGCTTTGGTTAATTTTTGAGTAATGATGTAAGTCATCAAAATATTTAGAAAATGAAGGAGAAATTGGTTCAGTTTTAGGTCACGAGCCAAGACCCTAAAAATATGAAAGTGGAGTCCAGATTGGTTCAGTTTTAGGTCATGGGCCAGGACAGTAAAATTTGTTAGGAAGATATAGAACAAATTTTAGTTCAATCTAAGGTCATGATCAGGGACCTTCAAAAGATTAGTGTTGGATGGTGCTATCATGGTGCATGACCATGAAAGATATGAAAATGAAATCATGGGTAATTCAAATGAAGTTCATAATCTTGGTCTCCATAAAAGATTTGGAAATCAAATAAGAGTTAGTTTAGTTTTATGTCACGATCTAAGACCATCAAAAAGTAGGGTAATTGTAATGCCCGGGCCCACTGCCCAAGGCTCTAGTAGGGTTTTAGGAATGACGATTGGCCCCACAGACCACCACTAGCCTTAACTACAGACTTTTTCCTCATTCATGCGCAAGTCGGGGTCAACTTCCCGACTGGTCACCCATCCTAGTACTACTCCAAGCTGAGCACGCTTAACTATGGAGTTCTTTAGAGATGAGATCCCGGAAAAGGAGGTGCACCTTGGTGATATGGGTAGTCCAATCATTCCTTATAAGATCATGCTATCAGAGGCATCAAATCCTGGGATGTTACAATCTCCCCCACTTAGACTCTTGACGTCCTCGTCAAGGCTCAACTATATGGCCTCATAATCTGACCCCATTTCAGTGCAGACCCACAATGGCCCATAGACACCCAGCTCCCGTCCATGGCTACCAGCACAAGGGTGGCTCCATCTCGTCTCTATGCATAGCCCTTTCCAACTTGCATGGACCGCACGGCTCAAGACTGGACTGCCACATGCCCATGTGGGCCCCACCTACTGGAGGGGTTATGGCTCTGATACCATTTGTAATGCTCGGGCCCACTGCCCAAGGCTCTAGTAGGGTTTCAGGAATGACGATTGGCCCCACAGACCACCACTAGCCTTAACTGCACACTTTTTCCTCATTCACGCGCAAGTCGGGGTCAACTTCCCGACTGGTCACCCATCCTAGTACTACTCCAAGCTGAGCACGCTTAACTATGGAGTTCTTTAGAGATGAGATCCCGGAAAAGGAGGTGCACCTTGGTGATATGGGTAGTCCAATCATTCCTTATAAGATCATGCTATCTGAGGCATCAAATCCTGGGATGTTACAGTAATGGCCTAGATTTAGGTCATAGTCTAGGACCGTAAGGATATGAAAATTTAAAGTACAAGTTTAGTTCAATTTTAGATCATGATCCAGACCTAAAAGAGTTATAGAAGTTGTGTGAGAGCTTGGTTAAAGTTTAGGTCATGATTTGGGATCATATCAGATGATGTGTGAGCCAGGTGATGACCCAGTTAGGTCATGCTCCAGGACAATGCATATTAGAGTTTTGCCAAAGAATTATTTCTTCTATCAAATATGGAACCTATGAAATTTTAATCCAAGATCTAGAGCCTTTAAATTTTTTGATATTTATTTGTAATTTTCAAATTTCCAATGATTTCTATGATTTTTAGAAGGTTTTTGGAAGTTCTTCTAAAACCTAGGGACTTGTTTGCAAATTTTGCAAAAGCTTAGAAGAAAAAAGTGGGGAATGAGAGAGAGGTCATGCACCCTTCTGAGCAAGCAACAATGGTGATTGTGGTGAGGAGAGAAATTATGCTGGTATATTGCAATGATCCACCATATCTAACCCCTTATATTGAAGTATTCCATTATCCAGTCTTGGAGGCAGGGCAAGCAGTCCATTTTTGGTGGTAGGGGGCATTAGATTTCCCGTCTTAACAACATATTTGTGCAAATTTTAGCTATATTCATCTCTGGGATGATATAACGTTCATTTTTGTTCTTTAGTTGGCCATTTTGTCCCTTGGTGGCCATTCAAATTCTGGTATCCTAGTGTTCTTTGTGGTCTGGTGGTTGAACATGACCTAAAATTGCATTCTAATTGACTAATTTTTTTGTTTTGATGTTATCTTGGTCATCTGATGTTAGATTGAGCCAATTCCGATTGCACAGGAAATCTTATGTAATTGCAGTTATGAATTTGTAGAAAGTGGATCAGGACTTGTTACAAGCCTCTCCTAACTTTAATGGTAATTCTAAGGATTTAAGATAACCTAATTTTTATTATATTTTTATCTAGAAATATATTTACCTTGTGCTTTATCTTAACCTTGGTTATCTCAAATACTTGTTTGGATAACTGATAATCATGATTTTAACATATCACAAGATCCAAATTTTAGTTGATATAGAGATAACCCACTCATATATGAAACTTGAGGAAATAATTAATAAATAAATTTTATTTGAGAATCTTATTAAGATAATACAATACTATACTAGAGAATTCAATTACGATTCCAACACAAAAAGAACAAACCAAACTAGAGTAAAAATGAGAAAGTTATGACTTTTTTCGTAACATGTACAAAAACCCAACGACAGCCGAGATGGGTCTTCAGTGAGCGTCGAGCGCCCAGTGACCACCGAGTGGGCCTAGCGACCACCAGGAAGGCCGATAAGCCTGTCAACCATCGCGAATTTCCACCTAGGATAGGCAATCATAAAGCAATCATAACTTTTTCTACACATACCCGTTTTCAACAAAATAAAGTGTTTAGAACCGTAATTCGATCCTCTACACAACTAGGTCATTAGTCTAATGAGAAGATGACATGGAGGGTGATTTTTAGGGGGGGATTTTGGAGGAAAAAGTGACGAACAGTTGTAGATTGACAAACTAGTCGTAGATCCTTCATGGTAGGTAGTTCTAGACCATAGATATCTTCTCTTTTACCTCTTTGCTCTATCGAGGATCTTCTATTTGACTCTGGAGGTTTTGTTCCTCCTTCCTTCTTTGTCTTCTACCTCCAAACTGATGGATTCAAGGTCTATTACCTCTATTGACATGTTTTTAGGTGCAAACTAAAGGCTTAACACCTACATAATACCTGCACAAGATGGAATCCAAGCTCAGTCGATTCAGATCCATGTGCTAGTAATCTTAGACATGATCTTAGAGTGGAAAATCACCTTGTAAACCAGATTTATAGCATACAAATTCAAATAATGGCCTTCTAGTATTTCAATGTTTCTCTATGATAACTGTGACAGATTTGATAAATCTCTGCAATGATTTGTAGTAGTAGATATGTTTTATTAATCAAATTTTAGTGATGTAATATCATATAAAAAGTTTCTATGTGAGTCATTATGAACGACATGTGGTGAAATGGTGTAAATAGAGGCGCTAAGGAATTTAGGTTGCCCTAATTCAGAACTAAAGAGTCGAACCATGGTTAATGAGAACTGTGATAGTTGCCAAATGATTTCTACAAGATACTTAATTGGAGAAAATAGGGTAATCATTAGTTATGACTATGAATCTTGTTAAATCAATTAAATATCGTTAGATGATAGATTCCCTAGACACTATAGAATTCTCACAGGATGAGGTCGGCATTGTGAGGAGAAAATAGTTTCCTAACTGGAGGTAGTCTAAATCAAGGTAATCCAGATTGTACCAATAGTGTGTGGGGGTCTTGACTGGTAGGGAAGACTCCTTATGAATTGTGTAGTATCCAACCCCAACCGGGGATGTCACTCGTACCTGTATTACAAGTTGTAGTGATCAATGGTCAATAGGTCCACTGATGCACAATAAGCTAGAGTATTTTGACTCTCTGCCTGAGTATCCAGGTTTAGAAGAGGAGTTCAAATATCTGACCACTCCCATTATCCACCACGATCCAAACATGGCAATGTTAGCTACAAATGTGGTATTGAGATTAAAGACTTAGAAACCCAATCATGCTTCTAAGTCTTATACAGTGAGATCTTAGCTTGCTGTGATGCTTTCACATGTTGTGGTACACCTCATGTGGGTCCCGTGGCATAATAAATGGATTAAAACCAAGTGAATGGATTTAGGTTATCCTTTTATTGTATTTAGTATTAGTACAACTGCCATGATGATTGATTTATAGTTTTAAACTGCTAATGCTTTGATACTTCTACATTTTAGTTCTATCATTTGTAAACATAATAAATATCTTGGTTATTAGTTGATTTTCTACTCACTAAGCCAGTATCTCGTCAACCTATTGAACAAATTTTAAGTAAAGGACTAGCTCTTCCTAAGGAAACATAAGCTAGTTTTTATCAAGAGTAGAACAAAGGTCCTAAAAAAGGAGTTAGTTAGAATAGATAAATGATCTTTAATCCTTCATCTGGATCATGGGAATGATAGAGTGAGGAACGAGACCACTTTGTAATGAAATGTACTTGATGTATATTAAGTGTGAAACTCTTTCTTCTATGTAATAGTCAAACTCTATTGTATCCTTTAATGTTATGCTTAAATGAGATGTTATCGTTTAGTTAAGCGATGTTACTTTACATCTGAGAAAAGAAAAAGTTATGGATGATTTCCATTAAATGATTAAAAGATGATGGATAGGCTAATCATCTTGGCAGGCCCTAACCGTGGATTAGTGGGTTCAAGTGACGTCATGGTTGGTATGAGGAGGAATCCAACATGGATGAGAATGATGCATGTGATGATGTCAAGACCAAGGCATACCCACGTCATGCATTGTAGCTTCATCCACTAAATTCATATGTGATTTATCAAATCTTTGATTTGTGTGTTCTCTAGGCAGGCATCATGGTAGTGTAAGCATGACTATGGGGGATACTCCCAACTTAGAGGTTTGTGGTTCATTTAGGCATGTTTTGGATTAATCTGCAACACTAAGGTTGTCGAGTAGGTGAGGAGGTATAACTTAAAAACTTTTCTCTATGTTATTTTCTGTGTTGGTTGAACTTGAATCAGGGTTTTCACATGTGATGAAGAATTTTGACTTTGTTTTTTACTTCACCTTTTTAGGGTCTTGGATTGTCAAATGTGTATTTGCAGACCCATTGAAATGAGTTTGAAATGTCGTATGTCAATTTACTTGTTAAAGAGCTATATTTTCTCAAGGGAACATGTTTTGGTAGCTTTAATCATTGTGAAATTGTTGATTGTAACTATCTTCTCCCATTGATTAAGTATTTATGCCATGAGGGTAACAAGTTCCACTTTTCTTTTAGTGAGCTGACCCTAACCCCTAGTGAGTTTTTTGGGATCACCATGTTAGGGTTTTGTGAGATCTCTATATGTTCACTACATAATTACAAGAATGGGGGATGTCATCGTCTAGTTGGGATTTTAGGGGTGAACCTTGATGACATTGGGATGGCTTTCAAATTTAAGGTCAAGTTTACTTGGCTAAGAGCCACCATCTTTTATGAAGGTGAGAGGTAAGGTTCCAGACCTAAGAAGTAAGTCATATTTGTTTGTGTTGATCATTGGTTTCCTCTTTAGCAAAATGTGTGAAATAGGGGAGAAATTGGTTGTTTCTTCTTCCTCCATGATCTAGACAACATTCCTTCCTTTGACTAGGGAGGATGCATGTATGCCCACTTGCTAATGATATTGAGGAGGTGTCGTGTGGGCAATTTCTACGTGAGGGAAATGGTTCAGGTTATGAAGGGTTGTAGCATATTGATAGGCTTGATAGTGATATGTCCCTACATGTTGTTTTTATGTTTTTACTTTGAAATCATGCCAATGGATGCACTTGCTATTTTTTGTCTTGAAGTTGTGCGTCTATGAGTACTTACAACTTCACAGACCCATCACTTTGAGTGGTTGAGAGGGTTATCTACATGCTTCACTACCCACATGTCATGGTTGGTCTAGGAGTAGCAGTAGGGTGAAATATAGATAGTGGAAAGGCAAATTGGAGTTGATGACATTATGTGAGGTATGCATAGTACTTTAACACTATACTATCTCATGTGTGTACTTTAGCTGATTCTGATCCATCATTGTTTCCTAGGTTCAATTCATGATTTTCTATAGGTTCTTGTGCGGTGAGGATGCCACATTGTATGTGGCCTACTTTTTAGGCATTGTCTATGGATTCTTTCCAAATCTGTTGGTTCCTATTGGTCTTGGGATCTATCAGGTTGCTCAAGTGTTTATGTGGGGTTAGGTTATGCATGACAAGTACCTTGAGTAGTAATATGCACATGTTCAATTGATACTTCTTTCAAGAGAAGTGTAGGATTGGCCTCAACGTCCTCTAATGGTAAGTGTGATGCTTTTGGTTTATTTTAATTTGTTTTCACTTTCTTGACATGTGTCTTCTATATGTGGTTGAAAATGATTCTATTAAAGAGTAGGATGATTGTGGGTATGATTTTTTTCACCCACCTCCTCCTGAGGCAGATCCTCCTTGTGAGACTCCCCTTCTTTGCCAATTGTCACTCAAGACTTTGATGATATTCTCAGGCTGAGGTCACATTAGGACTTTGGTGTTGGGGGTTCTTGTGACCTCCCATATGATTTTGAATGGACTTTAGTCTTTCCAAAAAGCTAATGTGGGAATAAGTGTGGAGGGAGGACTCTTTGGCTTGAGAATTTCCCTAGGGTATGTGTATAGTCAACATTTTGAGGGTCCCAGTTCAGACTACACATCGGTTGTCAGGGGTTGTTGTAGTAGGTTCCTCTCATTGTCCAGATGTTTCTTTAGTTGTGGAGGTGTCGTTCAGTAGTTCCTCTTCAGGTCACAAGTGGTCTACTAGTTCTATTCATTTTGATGCGAGCAAGATGTGTTGGTCATCTTGGTCTTCTTCCACTAATCATCGACCTTTTCCCAAACATTTATTTGGGTGGCTGAAGAAGAAATTGTAGAAGTAGTAGATGACTTATTGTCAGTTTTCCTCCTTGTTTTATCTATTTTATGCAAAAAAATTATTTATCAGTTCTATTTGTATTTATAAGACTCTTTTATATTCTGAAACACAAGTTTGAAATTTTGTGATTTTTTTGAGGTTTTGTGATCTTTCAATTGAAATTGAATTTTTCAAGAGTTTGATTTCCCTATAAGATCTTTAGTAGGTCTGGTGGATTTCTTCAATCCACATGCCACTTTTGAGGTGGTAGATTGTCATAATCCATGAGTCAGTGGGATAATGAGTCATGTTGTCTTAGGAAGCACATCTATGACTATTGATGTTGATATTTGTGGCAGATTGTGTCATTCCATTGGGAAAAAGGACAAGAGAATCCCCTTGTCTCTGTGAGATGAATCTATCCCATTGAAGTCTATAAATAAGATTGTGTGGTTTTTTATTTTATGTACATTACAATTTTTAAGATTTTGAGCAATGTGAGAGTAGGTATAAATGAGATCCCACTTCTGAGGCATCCTCCCATGAATACGACTTTGGCATGTCATTAAATTACTGATCTCTTAGAGATTGAGGAGCTTGAGTTAGCAAGTTTTGGAGTGATTTGTTATCTTCACCATATGGATTACATCCCTATTGTGAGAGCGTTTATGTGGCAATGATCCCATTTTGAGATAATATCGCTCACTCCTTCTGCATTGGGGATGTTGTTTGACTCCCACACTGGAGGTTGTAGCAAAGATCCCTCAACTTCCCCTTCATGACCTATGGCCCGTTGTGCTAAAGAAGTCAAGTTGGGATGTTGAGCTGGCAAGTCTCCAAGGCATGAGAAATCCCAAGCTACTCAATGGTTGACTACATATGGTATGTTCATTTGGATGGCACCCTTGTGGGATTAATTCAATATCAAAGTTTTAAGTGGAGTTGGTTCTGCATATATGCCCCATTTGTGAGTATACACACTAATCATTATTGTTGAGCTATAGTTTGGAGAGACCATTGGTCAAGTGACAATTGTTGTTTCTAGAGTTGTTGCTACAATTTGTAGGGAAAAAACTATCACTTCTTTGATACTGGTCGAGCTGGATGAGTGTTTGGGCAAAGAACAATCATCTGGGAAGATGAGGGGACCTTAAAGGTCCTACAAATATATTCCAAAATGTGCATCAGTTCTACTTGGTTTGTGGAGTCTTCCAATCCCCACTACATTAGTGAGGACGAGTTTCTTCCAGAGAATTGGTGAGCCTTTATAGCTATATGACAATCTGGCTTGCTGGTCTAATGTTACAGGATGTTTTTGAGGATGAATGGAGTTTTTTCATGACAAATCGGACCATGGAGTTGCCATGGTTGGCTTTCAGTGGTTGATCATCTTGCTAGGTTCTAAGAATTGCATTGCATATTTCTCAGTGTCGATGTTGAGGTAGTTTAACAAACATTAGTGTTCTTACTAGGTTGAAGTGATTCCATCTATCTTTTATAAGTTGATGGTCGACTCCTAAAAAGTTCAAGAGGTTATTGCATTTATGTGGTTGAATCATCAAAATATGATGATTTGTTCGCTATTGGTAGGGATTGTTCTTTGAGGTACTTGGAATGGCTTGTATTGATGCCTTCATTGGTAGTAACATACAATCCTTCTAGGACTTCTATTTAGAAATTTAATATTTTCTACTATTCTTCTTTTTGTTTGGTACCACAAGGAGCCAAGCTTTTGTTTTGAAATAAAGTTTTTTTTCTTCATTTCATGATATGTGGCATCAACTATGGGCACTCCCTCCATTATGTCTTAAATATGTATCTGGGCTTAGGTCCTTATTGAGTTTTGAGATTCATATCACTATGAGGCTCCTTTTGACAAATTAGGTAATTGTGATCAACCTAGGCCCTTTTCTAATGCATTAATAAAACCAATGATGGTTATAAATTTAAGTTGAGAAAGAAAGCATCATTCTTCAGGGTCACCTCCTTGTCCTCCGCTTCCCTTAGTGAAGTCAGAAGGTTTAAACCCCAAGCATTTTAAGCTACCATACACCTCTATTTCCTAATGGTATATGGTTCTTCCCCATGAATAATCATAGCCAATTCTTCCTTGAGGGCAGGCTTAACTCTAGGGGAGGAGAAAGATTATAGCTTTGTTGGTCCCTGATGTCATGCTAAGTGCTAAAGTGATGCCATGTAAGACAGGTATCATCGGTTAGTTCTGTACCCAATTTGGCCAAGGCACTAGTTGTCAAAAACACCCCGACAAGCTTTGCTCTTGACACACTTTAGTATAGTAAACCACCACAAGAATGTATCTATCAATAAAAAGGACTATGTGATTATTTCATCATGAAGTGCCCACTTGTCGTGGATTTTTTTTTCCATTGAAGCTTTTGAATGGAATTTGATGCTCAGGGCCTTAATATGATGGTTATGTGAGGAATTAATGAGGTTGTCCCAGTGAAGAATTTCCACCTCATTGCTCCTGAGTTAGGCCATGTAACGGCCACTCTCACCCCCTTTTGAGAGATGAGGCACAAATAGTCACAAGGAGTTTCAACATCTGCTTTCACCCTCCAATCATTCCCCTTTAGATCAACACCAACATATATTAGCATTATAAAATTTACCTAGATATAGGTGTGTGGGATTATTGATTGTGATGATTAAACCTAATTCAAGTTTGGGACTCATTATTTTTGCAATCCTCTTATGCCATTGATCATGGGGCTTCACCTTGCCTTTACTGCAATCATGAACATTTTAAAGATAATTTATCAAAGTTGGCCTATTTTAAGGTGTTAGTTTATGGTTGGAAAATCATTGGGGACTTAGGATAATAGTTTTTATCTTTCCATCCTTGGTCCTAGGTTCTACATTTACCTTTCCGCTTTAGGGTGCACATAGGCATGCATCCAACTACTTAAGTAGATGAGGGTGGGAGCTTTTGGCTTTGTTACAAGGCTATTTTCCAAAGGTTGTAGTTGTTTGGAGATTTCTTGTCAAAAATAGTAGTTCTTGATGAGTCTGGTGTTCATATGGTGAACATAAATATCTCAATCCATGTCCTTCAGGCACATGATGTCTCAATCATAGATGTAGTGGACAATGTAGGGCCCTTCTCATTTAGGGTTGAACTTGCCCTTAGAATGAGCATTATGGATGATGTGTAGTACCAGTCACCCTTATGGAAACTATGGATTTGGACTTTCTTATTGAATTCCTTATCTATCATTTCTTGATAGCATTCACATAGTGTTGAGCTCTCATTTGCCTTTCTTCAAGTATGTCTTCAATCTTGGAGACAATCTGCCTCTCAAATATGTGCTTCTTGTAGTATGTAGAGCGAAGGGATTTGATCAACTAGAAACACCGCCTCTATCCCATATACCAAAGAATATGAGTTAGCTCCCTTTAAAGTTCATATATAAGTTTGGTAATTCCAAAGAGCCATTACAAGTTCTTCATGCCAGTTAGCATGGTATCTGATTGTCTTCTTTAGAATCTATAACTAGTTCCTGATTGTAGCTTATATAGACCCATCCATTTGGGGCCGATAGGGAAACATTTGGTTGTGTTTGATCCCAAAAAAATCCGAGATACTCTTTTACAATTTTAGCATTGAATTTTGTACCATTGTCGAAGATGATCTCATGTGGTATTCAATACTAGCTTGTGATGTTGTTGGAGAACTTGATGACTTGCTTGACTGATGTGTTGGTAATGGACACCGTTTCCACCCACTTGGTTAAGTAGCCCATTTCTAGATAATGAATCAATTATTGTTTGATGCCTTTGGGTTGACTTTCCCACTCATATTGAATCCCCAAGATAAGAATGGTCAAGGCATGGTCATGTTTTATGATGAATCAGCTTATGCATGGATGTAGTCACCATCGATTTAGAACACACAACATTGGCAGACATACTAGCAACGATATGTCTCCATGTTGTTCCAATAGTATTTGTATTTTTTTGCCTAGCATGACTCTACTCATATGGTGCCACACAAACCTCTGTGAACTTCATTACAATTTCTACTTCTGACTTCTCAACACATCAAATGAGTGTCTGGTTGTAGGATTGGTGATAAAAAGTTCCTACCCATAGGACGTACTTAGGGATGCAAATGGGTATTGCTAGATCCGCAGACCCACAAATCCAAATCCTCTAAAACCTATAACTAGTCTAAATTTTTGTACCCACATACCTATATGTGGGTCCACTAATGGATATGCTTGAACCCAGACCCGCTAGACCCATGTACCCGCTAGACGCAAATATCTAAGTAAATAATATGTTATTTATATCAAACTTTACTAGTCCAACTAATACAATACTTGAGATTATATCATACTATAAATATAATAAGGTTGAGACTAGTCATCCAACTGTAATTATTCTGATTATAATCATGAACAACATTGGTAAACTTAACCTCAAAATAGTAGCATTATATTCTACATAGTTAAAAACTATGATAATGACTACAAATATGTAAACAATTAACTCAAATAATCTTCAACATACAAAGTAGTATATTATTTAATATAACTATATCATGTTAACATCACACATGACAGAAATATCTCATTATATTATAATATATAGAACATATTTGTAAATTATCTTACCTAAACAATATGATGTTACATATAGAACTACTCACCCGCATACCCGCACCATAAACCCACTGTTATTATGAGTACATGTATGGTGTAGGTCTAGATTTTTATAATACGGGTCTAGAACCATAACTAGACCCTCTAAATTAAATAGGGTACGTGTATGGGTATGGCTAAACCCACATCATACCCACACCATTTACACTCCTGACGTACTGCATATATTTTTACCTGAGCGTCAATTTTTCTCTCTGTGAGAAGCCTTCAAGAATGACTTGAATTTATACACATGTCTTGATGTCGTGAAACCAAGCCCTTCCCCCATTATTGGGTTGGTTTTCTATGACCATGCAATAGGCAGGTTGAAAGAGTGTTTGTTCTTTAAAAGAGAAGGTATGTTGATCTAGGAAGTGCAGATTGCCAAAAAGCATCAATGAATGCATTATGTTCGCTTCTGATGGTCTAAAAGGAGATGTGATCGAATTGTCGAGTTAGAGAGAACGTGTGTTCTTGATAAGAAACAAATTTCTAATTGGTGCATATTCTAGTTGTTCTAGACTTGTGATACTAGAAGAAGGAACTCTCCATAGACTTATAGGTGACGTGCTCCTTGCTATATGGAAAGCTGGAGTTCTCAGAGACAAGCTTCATACTCAACCACATTGTTAGTTTAACTAAATTGTGACTGTCTTGCTACTAGAAATTGTGCTCTTGGGGGTTCTAAAGGATCACTCCTGTGATGACCCCTTTTCAATTGACTTCTCCTTCTAAGAATATCATCCATGGATTAGGGTATGGAACAACAACCAATCAGACAGGTTGATCATCCATTAAGTCTTTATCTGAGAATTCTTACTCCTGTGTTGCTTCCTCTGGGAGAAGGAAATCTACTAACTAATTAGTTAGAGGCCTTGACTGTCTTCATTGGTAGGTATGTGTGTTGAACTCTAAAAACAATACTAGCCACTTGACACATCTTCCACTAAGTGTATTGTGATTGCACGAATAGTAGACAAGGTCATGCTTGGTGATCAGTGCAACAAATACTTCATCAAATGATGACACGACTTCCTTATTGTGGGTATTAAGGGTAGACAATACTTCTTGATTATAGTGTAGCACCCTGGTATCATTGAACTTCTTATACATATAGTAGATAGTGTATTTGCCATCGGTTATTTATTGATTCAAGACCCCTGACATTGATGTTTTGCATACTGACAATCGAATGGTGAGAGGGTACCCAGGCAATGTCGACCTCAAAATTGGTGGATTGGTGAGTTTGTATTTATGCTTCTGGAGCGCCTCTTCACATTGTTTATTCCATCCAGAGTTAGAGTTCTTCTTGATGAGCTTGAAAAAAAATCTCACATATAAGTCTAAACTTGGCGATGAAGTGCTTAATGTATTGAAGCAGTTATTTTTATAGATAGTTATTGGAAACTACACATAGAAGATGACCATAAGATTCTCTAACTAGTAAACCTAGAATTTAGCAACTGTACTAGGGCATGAACATTCATGTGTTGCAAACTTAATCTCACATGACATGACATGGTCATTCTCGAGTCTAAATAGGACAAATATGTGTGGTAGTATATTATTAATTAGATTATTAATGGGTTTGGTATCTGAAGTTTGGATCAAATTTGGGTTTATTTTGGACTACCAAATCCAAATAATCATGCTCTAATCATTATATATCTTTTACTAGTTATATATGAACACTAATTTGGAACTTAAAATCATCATAATTTATATACTAATAGTAATTCACTATTTGATATTTACTTGATAAAGTTTGATTAATGATGTATCATGCAATAGAGTATTTGATATAAGATTGCATATTGCATATTGCATAATTAGGTCTTGTTCAAAGCTTATAACCATAATAAATATCTATTTCATTGAGAAAATATGAACTGCCCTTGTTTACAACCATGTAAAAATGTATTTTTAGTTGTAGATTTGGATCTATTAAAAATTACATTTCTTAAATTGCGGTGGTTGGAATATATCATAGTAAAAAATAATACATAAATAAATTATTATGAAAATCCAAATAGAAATAAAATCCTTCTATTATATACAAAAATATTCTAATAAAATAGCTCAAGAAGGAATATTAATTATTGGAGTAACATGTTCTCATCTACTATACATAATTATGGAATCAAAGTTTGGTATCAGGTTGCACATTATAGAGTGAGTTCTAGTCTAAGTTTAGCACTCCACAAGAAATCTAAAGACATAGTCAGATGACTCTAAACTAACATTATATCAATATTTTACACGCTAATAAAGTGTACTATTATTTTTGGATTTGAAATATAAAGAAATACTTTGATATGTTAAACCATGATTCTTTTTGTCTTTGATAATATTTATTATCTAGGTAATGAGTCAGAGGTCCAATTATATCACCATGAACGTGAATCTAAGAGTCTAGATGTTGCTATAACCTCCCCTCTTTTTTCAGCTGCTCCAATAAGATAGTGAAACAATGATATGTGAGTAACAAACCAACTAGTTTTTCCAGCTGAGCCAAGTGAAAAGTGCACCCTGGTGGTTTTTATCTGTCGAGAGTTGACACCATACAAATGTTAAAACATTTTTTCACAACACAACATATATGGAGAAACAATTTTCAAAATCAAGGAATAGTCTGGATATTTCTATAATAGAAAAGATGCCAAAGTAGATAGCTCAAACAAGAAGAGTGACTATTGGAGTAACATGATAATGTGCATATCATTAATATCTTTTTGTTAAATATTTAATTGACTGCTATATATATTTATAGGATTGATTTTCGGTATCATGTTGGATACCAAAGAAATAGGTCTATTTCTAAGATTAACATTTAGCTATAAATTTCAATATAAAGTTGAATAGATCTATACTATCCTTAATTCAGAACTTTCTCATCTGAATAAGAATATATTTTTGTGTAAGGATTTGAAGCTAAAAATTGTGACATGTTAAAATATGATTACTTCTGACTTTTAGTTATCAACATGAAAATATAAAAAACATTTGTGGACACTTCCAAAATATAACCTATTGTATATATAATAATTGAATAAAAAAGTATCAAAGCAGATATCTCATCTAGGAAAACAAAGCTGGACTACCAGGAAAGAAGGCATGCCATTGCCAAATTTGAGTTGACATGGAATTTTTGCACCACATAAACTGATGTGTTTTTATTTTTAAATTTGGATATAGATGAAAATCATGATATTTTTAAACCATTATGGTTTCTTTTGTACTTTATTCCTATCAAATTCTAATGTGGTATAATGTATGTATATATATATATATATATATATATATATATCATTTAACAAATTGTAGCAAGTAGTAATCTCTAACATTATGTATATATATGTATATAAATGGGCATGTATTCTTCACATGCAAGGGTAACATAATGTTATAACCGTGGATCCAACTTTTGTAGAGTGTACAATTTTTTTATGAGACAGCCAAATTGTTATGAAAATACTCATTTTGTATGTATCTATATACATTGTGAATTACTTTTTTGTAGACAATAGTAAAAACATATGTTTGACCAAAAATCACTTCTTAAATGTAAACAGTAGTGAATAACTACAACCATAATGTCAAAATCATAACCAAACCCAGATGTAACCCATATCATTGGGTTACTATTTCTTGCTACTCATGTGGGCAAGGAGTTAATCCTCTATCTATATCATCATTTCAAAAGAGGTATATCAAGCATGTTAATTATAAAAAAAACATAACAAACATGCAATGGGATTAACATACACACACCGTCATCATTCGAATTTAGTTATATAATAGTGAATCCTTTGACTGTTCCCTAAGTTTAATATGTGAATCAATATTCTCCTTAGTGGTTTCACTTTTGATGTTAACCATTACATGTCTATTGTGGATAACAGCCAATTATTCTATTCTTAACATTATACTTGTTTCCAATCCTTCATGCAATTCACCCTCAATTGACTTATCCACTTGTGCTATGTCATCACTAATTTTCTTAGTTCATGCAATTTATTAGATTTAAATAAGCACATCAAGCAAAAGTTTACTTATTCATCTATCAATTATTAGGAAGGTATCAAAATTTAAAAATCAACATATCTAAATGCATTGAAAATCATTATAAAATGTGTTTATCAAATTATCACATCATATACAACTTTATTTGAGTAAATTGAGATTTGTCATTTCTTCTAACCTTATTATCTTGATCTTATACTTTTTGGTCTATATGACTCTTTTCCACTTTTTTGTATTTTTTTTAGTGAGATTGTACAAGTATAAATTGAGAGGTATTCTAATTAACTACTTATATGTTAGAAAAAACCTAAAGTATAGAATTACACCTATTCTAGTTAACTACTTATATGATAGAAAAATCTTGAAGTGTAGAATCAATAAGGCACGCATGCCATAAAAAGGAAAAAAATCAAGAAAAAATAAGCTAGTGGGTTAAGTGAGACAAAACCCAAGATAATATGATATTATAACACATCAGATATTGGAAGTTGGTCATTATATATATTCATGTACTCTTTTGTTCCTCTCCGACAAAATACTACAATTTGTACACATGATCAAAATTTTTACTTCCTTGATGTAGTTAATAATAGATCATGACACAAATAAGGAGATGCATCATGATCAGTTTCTTCATAATCCAAATCTCATATTTCTTTTGTGTAGGAATAAGAAAAACTAATGCAGTTTGCATCTTCATAGTCCTTATATAGAGAAACCAAATTGAGGCAACTTGAATGCCTCTTCTTCAGGTATAATCAGATGTAGGAAGTGTGTTATGGGTAGCTTTCCACATATAAAGTTGGCATCTTTTAAGCAAAATAATTTCTAGATTCAACAATACATTTCCCATTCAATGCCAAGAAATGTTATTGTATTCTACACCCTTTCAACATCGGATTTCTCTCATCACAAATAGATATTAAGTCTTCAAAAGTGGAGGGACTGGAAATGGACTGAAGGAAGTTGATTAGTTTTTTGTTATTTCTATTGTTAGGAATGATCCATCTTCCATTGGAAATGATGGTATTGGCTTTGCTATTATTAGGAAACCCTAGTTTTTTAATGGAATTAGAACCAACAATATAATGAACATACATTTTTCTTGGAGTCCAGGGATCTTGTGAAAGTTTGGTCCTTGTACCATTACCTAAGTGAAATGTTTTAAAATTGAGTAATTCATTTCTACTTCTATGCACTTTAGCAAACAACAAAGACATGAAGAAGAAATGGTAACAAAGCAAAAAGATGATATTGAATGGTAATTCTCATTAACCTAGTTCCCCACAATGTTTCCTTCTTATTAGAAAGATTCCAACCATTCAATAATAAATAAGAATCGAGGCACATATTTAGTTCTTCTGATCACTGATCATCCTTCCATTTTGGTGTAGTAACGTTTTCCACTACATAAGATGAAGAAGTTGCTTATCATCACATTTTTCATGCATGTTTTACCACACAAGAAATTATCACAAGGTAATAAACCCTAGGTTTATCCTACTTTTACATGTAATATCACTCACTCACAATCGATTGTCTATTATTGCAATATAGGTATAGGATCAAGCCCAAGAGATAACCTTTTTCGAGAAACTGTAACTAAATATAATGAATTCATAGTGTTATTTATATGTAGGTGGTTGATTCATTGAATTAAACCAATTTCAAGTGAGTTAATAAGGGAGAAGACATGATGATTGAATTAAGATCAAAGGCACCAGGGCATTGTGGATTTCACTACTGATACCTATGTAATCAATCAGATCATTACAAATCATTTGATTATGGCTAATTAGATCAGAATCATGTAAATTCTTATTAATTCAGAATATGAATCACACATGGATTGATTTCCACATGTTCTCACGGTATCATTACCCACACACATCATCAAATAATCATCCTAGAAAACTTGTTCTATGATCTCATATGAGGCTAAACTCATTCAACCAATAATTTAACCATAGATTTTATGATCTCTACAAGTAGGATTATATTAATCATGTAAATTGATCGATCAAGTCAAAGAGCAAGTAGAAAATAATTGGGAAGAAATCTATTATCCTAAATTGACAAGTTTTATAATATCTAAACTAAAATTCAGGCGACTAAGCTACTCCCCGCTCTCTAGTGAGGAAACTACTCGCTCATCTTCATGGAACAAAAACAAGTACAAGATAAGAAAAAATAAGTCATGTTGCTAAGATGAAGATGGATGCAGCTGGAGGTCTTCAATGGTAGATCAAATGTCTTTCATAGAACCAAGACCCAGTGGGTATTCATGTAGAGTATTGCCTCCTCTTACTGGTCTTTGTTCCTTGCTCCCAATGTGATTCAAACAGAGTGGAGAGGATGTCTAGGTATTTGGGCATGCCTTCTTTTATATGGGTGCCCTGGTCCCACCAACCTAAGTTTGGATGGATTGGGAACACCTTTCCTTTTCTTGTTGTGCCATTTTAGTCACCCGACTAGGCTTACGGTGGGTTAGTCTAGTTGATTGGATGTCTACTCAGATCTTGTTTGCCTTTAATAAAATGCCAGTCAAATGACTCATTTCAATGAGACATCTAGCTGGCTACATATGAGATTTGTAGAAATGCTTTGGGCTGGTTGACGCACTTGGTGAATGAACTGTTGGATTTTAATTGGGTTTGGTGTGATATAGGTCAGTCGAACAACTCATTGGATGGGCTGAATAGAAATGCTTCATAGAATCTAGATTTTTCCTGTGATCGAGGCATTCAACTGATCTAGTGACTCACTATTGGGTTGTACGAATGGAAATGTTCCAAATACTCTTATTCTCCTATGAGTGAAACACCCATTGGCTTGAGTGACTCATTAAGTGATTTAGGCAACCCACTTACCGTATTGAGGGGTTTCTTGTGTTGCTGCCCAACCCGAAGATAGATGGAATCTAGTCGCCCGATTGGAATTCCAATTCAGTGTGAGTTCTTGGTATGGCCTTCAAAATTCCTCTATATGGTGGGAGAATGAGTGGGGATCTTGGATCATGGATATGTCCTTCAGTTGGTTCTTTTGGTTGTCCTTGCATTATGGTGATAATTGCCATCACAAATTGAAATTTTTGAGAGAAGAAGTAATTTAAACTAATCCAAACAAGGAGTGGGGGAAATAATCATGGAAAAATAATGAATCTAACCTACAAAATGCAATTAATATGAGATGAATATGCATTTCTCAACTAAACTTGAACTTACACATTGCTCGTTCTGAGTAGCATACAATCCAAAATAGATTGTCAAATAATACAACTAGCCTATCATCCTCTATCTCTCTCTCTCTCAACATCATTTTTATCTCTACCAACATACATGGCCAACAACTCCAAGCTCGTAAAATCACATAATACAACTTCATCTATTCTCTATTCCAACTTTTCTTTGTACATCTATTTCCATGTCAAACTCACAATGTACAAAAGATGAAAAATTCTTGATGTTTTAGAAAATCTAGAATTTTTTGATGAGTTTTTTGCATAAGAACATTGTTTGGATATGGAAGGGTGTGTTTGCGGTGCTTTTGCTTATCCTAGGTGAAAAACAGAGTGAATGGGGGCATGAAGGAAATTTTTTCAATTTTATCCTCTATAGACATGAGATTGCATTTTATTCATGCAAATACATATATTACAAGAGATTGTGTGCACATTGGAATTTTTTATTTTGGTGATAAACCCCTATTACATGAGAGGGTTATGAAATAAGCATAGAGAGTGAGGGGAAGAGTGCTACCATGAACTTAGGGTTTGACACTATTTTAGCTTTTTTATTGTTTTTGATGAATGGGGGTAAGATGATGATAGAAGAAGTGTAGAAGAGGGTTGTACTTGTGTGTATCATAAGTCAAAATTAAATGCATAGGGATAATCTTACACAACAACTTAACCAAAAAAATGTAATGTGCAAGATAAAGACAGTTCCATAACTGTTACAACCCCAAATTTTGGGTTCCTTTGGTGAGAAATGTAATTTCTCATATTAAAGATATTTGGACAAATAATGATATAATTTGTTGTGAATAAATGGATTTCGTTTAAAATAGCCTTGTTGTTTGATTTGTGGGCTTTATTGGCTATTGGGCCCAATAACAAGGAAAATCAATTAATTAATGAATAATTGAGTTGTTAAGAAAAGAGAGATGAGGTAGAAATTGCTAGAAGGCAATGGAATGTAATCCAAGAATGAATTTCGTGCCTCTTGGGTTCCAAGGAGTCCAAAGTTGCAAAGATAATGCAAAAAGAAAAGAAAAGACCAATTAAATATTTCTTTATTAGGAAAGAAATTTAAAACAATGATAAAATAGGGGAAATGAGTGGAAAGAGGCATAATTGAGTTATTCTTAGTGGATTTCGTATCCATGAAGTTTCTAATAGTAAAAGGAATCCAAGATGATAAGATAATGGCAAAAGAAAGAGGAAATATCAATTAAATAAGTCTTATTGAAGAATAATTAACTTTTGAAGAAAAAGTTGTTTTCCTTTGGGATTTTGGACTCAATTTTGGTATGCGAGTAGATAAAGTCAAGAGGAAGTTTCCCTCAAAAATTGGTTGCAAAATGATGCACGGATTTCAAGATATGAAATTTAGAAACTATCCTAAAGTATGGACATTAATTGCATAACAATTATGTGTCACGTTTTATCTGAGAATAAAATCCCGATTTTTGAGTTTGGGCGCTCTTTTGTGATCGTTGGATCCATGATCCACGGCCTAGGATGAATCTCGGTCTCATGAGGATAGGGAGTAACAGGGTCCAGGCTGCAAATTTTTGATCAAAGATTTCACAAGTTTGAGAGCATATGCGGAGTTGTGGATGAGTCCTTTGCCTTCAGGAAGGTGTTCCACTCTCAACCAACCTAGATCTTTGGTGGTTTTGTTAACATTTGAAGGAATCCCCAAACTTGTCGGACACCTGTGCCACCCTATATATAGGGTAATGCGCACAAAAAGTGAGCAACCCTACAATTTACCCTCTCAGAACCGCGGCACAGAGACGATCGTCATGGTGTCGTCAATTCAAGGAAACGACACGACCTTGATTCCTGCTGAGGACCTGCTTCAAGCCAAGGTTACGCAGTGCCGGCTGGGTACTGGAAGAGGGTAGGTCGTGCTATAAAGGGGACCTCTGAGTTCAGGAGAACATGTCGGAACTCCTAGCGGCCTTGGATCGCGCGAAGGAGAAGCAACGCGCCAAGTCAATCTTCGAGTTGACCGGCGACTCGCAAAGGGGGCAACCTGAAGGTAGAAGATGACCAGGGGGAATTACTCCCATACCCTCATGTCCTTGTTAAAAGGGAGTGACCATTAAGGTAATTTTGCCACTTATTCCTGTTAAGCAAGCGCGTTGCCCGCCAGCTTTTTTTTTTAAAACCAATATATACTCGTGGTCGCTTCTGATTGGTAGAAAAAGAAGTTATCTTGTAAATTATGTATCTAATGATGGAGATGTCAGATGAAGGTGATCTATACATGAAAGTTGATCAGAAAAACGTGAATAATCCAATAAAAATATAATTGGAGCCTGATTATGCTTGAAATTAAAAAAGTATATAGATATGCTATCTTTAATAGTTTAATCAATGAAAAACCTAACCTTTGATGATTAATGAATTAGAAAGGGTTAGATGAGTGTTTAAAGTTGATATTTTTCTGTTAATGATGAAAAGGAACATTAAGATAAAAAAAGATGAACTTTGCATATAATTAGCTTAATTTAGAGTTTAAGTGCATAAATAATACTTTAATGGGCCTTGAAACCCTAATGTTGGTAAATTCGACTCTTAATGGCTTTAATTGAATAATTTCATGATTAAAGTTGGAAGATGTTGAATCTAAGCTATTTTGAGCAATAAAGTTCCTAATTTTTGGATAAATAAACTTAATATAGAAATTAGGGTTTTTGATTGAATCAAGGTAGAATTAATAATAAATAGAGTTCATATGGGGATTAGACCATAATGAATCATGAGTTGTTAATCTGAAAGAAACTAAAGGTGATAATTGAGTATAATGACCTTGAAATAACTTAAAAGGATAAAGAAGGTATTTTTGGTATAAAAGAGAAATAATCGACTTTAATTGGGCTTATGATGTTGAAATTAGGGTTTATGAACTAAGATAGCATTTAATATGATAAAAGTGTTATGGAGGCAAAAACCCTAACAAAACCCTAATGTGGTCTAGAAAGCCTAAGGTGGAATCCAAGTCTAGCTTTAGAATGTTCTGGATAAACTATAACACTTGGATCCCATGCATTAATTTCAGGATATTGTTGATTGCTTGTTGATTGATTCTTTATCCTTATTGCTTGGACAATCAAGTTGCTCTGGATCAGGTATGTGGTTAATTATGAATAACCGCCTTAGTTTCCCGATGATTTTTTAGTTGGTTAATCGCATTGAATGCAAATTATCTTTTGGATGTTCATACTTGCAAATTATAAAGTCACTATGATTATCATATTAATAATAGAAGTATGGATTCTCGCACCTACATGCCACCCGGATGGATGATGCCAAAGGTCAGGCCCAGATGGGTAGACCAATGGACACCTTGAGTGGTGACCCCAGGCACCAAGAAGGTGGCCTATGATATTGCATGACTAGTGGGAACCATGAGTGGTGACCCCCAGGCACCAAGCTCGGGATTGAGAAGGTGGCCTTAAGTCATTGGCAAAGGGCACCCTAAGGTGGGTATGCCAGGGTTAGGGCAAGAGCGGTGGAGAATGTCATACTGAAAAGTGTAAATTGGCTTGTTAATTAATTTGATTGTGATTATTAAATTGTTAGCCATATTTGCAAGATTTTGGTTGTTCCCACATACCAGTATATTTCGATATATTGAACGACGTTTTGTTTGTCGGTGTTTTAGGAACAACAATTGAAAAAAAAAACAGTAAAGTGACACATTGCGGAAAAAGAAATAAAGTGCAAGGAGGATTAGATAGAATAATTCAAGACCAGGATAGATAGATTTCCAAGGTTTTCAAAGGTAAGTAAAGTTTTAATTTTATACCAAATTCCAGTTAGTTAGTAGAATTTCATAATTGTTATTGATTATTTGTCGAACCTTTGATCCTGTTAATTGGATAACGGCACCGACCTTTCGATCTCCCTTAATTGGGGGTTATCGGGAGGTGAGGTCGTTACAATTGGTATCAGATCATAGGTTCCTTAAGTAATCTTTAATAATTATTAAATTTTACAAATTCTGTAGAACCCAAGGGAGTTATTAGAGGATTATCTAAAAGATAGATGTGTCTAGAAAAGGATCATGACCGGGGGCTGGCAATATTTTCCTCCGCACCACTAGTCGGAATACGAGGACTCCCGGATCCGTGTGACTTCCTGGCCAAAGTCTTAGGGTATGAATTGAAATAAGATTCCTTTAGGACTCTCTCATCTTTTTCATCCCTTCTCAACTCAAATTCTATTAAGGACCTTAAGGATTAGGGTTTTTCTCTTCTCCTCACCCTCTTGAGGTATGGGTAAAGTTAATAAGGTCTAAGGAATCCTCCACCAAATTAAAGAAAATCATGTAAATAAGATGTCATGGACATAAGCTTAATAGATTAAGCGCAAATTAAAGAATAGATACATTTTTAGGTCGTATGACACGAGTTGTCATTGCCCTCAGGAGAGACCTGAGGATAGACCTACTTGTCATGAGGATGAGTAGAGAGAGTTAGTCTTGGAGGAAGAGACCTCCATTGAAGGTAGAGACCTAGCACCTCCTTTGATGATGATGTTAACCCTAACCCTAAGTGAAGGTTAGAGAGAGATGAAATGATGAGTTAGATGTCACGGTAGACTGGGTGTTCGGATAGATATACCTTTGGTTTGCCATACGAGCCATGAGAGGTTGGATGACCTAGAACCTTTGGCGACCCTGGGGAGGGTCGTGCATGTTAGAGCAAAGGGTAGCTCCTTCATGGATGAAGTTAGTGAAGGACCTATAGAAACCCTATAATGTATGCAAGTAAGGGATAGCATGCCCCAGAGTACATCAGTGGTATGATAGTAGGTTGAAACCCTAGCCAGAAGGGCATGATGGATGGCTTATGAGATAAGCATAAAGAGATATGAATAGTCTTGAGCCAAACATGAGTTGGGCATAGGGTTCAACCACATAGGGGTTTTGCTTGAGAGAATGAGACTTCATGGAGAAGGGACCTCTAGTAGATATGGTTGGAGGTGGTTTTATCTCTAGAGAGAGGAAGCAGGACCCCAACAAGGAGGTTGGAAGTCTAAAACCCCGAAACTTGAGGAATAGTGGGGAGTTGAGGATGATGTGACCTACGTGGATGATAGTGGTTGCCTTATGCTTAATTCCTGGAGGCTGATGATATCTTGGTTGCCTTTAGAGGAACCAAACCCTAGAGAGAGGACAATGCTTCTAGTACCCATGGTATAAGTGGTTACGTGCTGGATGAGATAAAGAGTGATGTAGACCCTAAGGAGGTTTAGGTAACCAGTTGTGAGGCTTTATACCTAGTTGGTTGTCCTGGAAGAGGACTCAACTCAAAAGTGTTGCTCGAGTAGAAAGATCATGGAAGTACATGACATACCTTGGACATGCTTGATTCTTGGTTAAGAGGTTGGGCATGTTGTTGGATACCCAAAGGTGAACCTAGGGTTCCTAGGCCTAAGAGGGGAAGCAGTGTATCCGATGCTCATGATGATATTTGAGTCTCTATAGTTTCGAGCATGGTACTCCTCATGTGTAGAGGTAAAGGAAATCCCTTACGTTAAGAGTATGTTTGATGAACCTCTCACAACTAAGTTGATGTAATGTTGAGGATGAGAACAAGTGCGACCTAGCATGGTTTTGTAGGTACGCTTGTGCCTTAGTAGTTGTTGGTTTAGGCATGCTCATATGGATGTAAACCCTAAGGATGCTTGTGACCTTTGTTATAAAGGTGTAGTTTCCTCCCATCCTGGGAGAGGGACCCTTTGGTAGGGAGTTTACCAGTTTGGTTGGTTTTGAGGTAACCTAAGGAGGTTTCATAGGATCTTGAGAAGCTAAGTGAACAGTACATGGCATAAGAATGAACCTATAGACTCACAGATAACCATCTCTATGTGCTTGTTGATGTGTTACCATGGAGGTAACCGGTATGGGGCTTGACTAAGGTAGGCAGGTCGTGATGACCCTTATGAAAGGATGAAAGTCAGCCCATGAATGCAAGAAGAGAGATGATGAATGTTTGGGTAAGGTTCTATGTTGGATATGTACAATAATAGAATCCTAAGTCTATCCTAGGGTCAGGTAGGGATAAGACCGATGGAAGAAGGAGTCGCCTAATTCTCTAGTTGCACATGACCATAGGGTCAGGAGGTAACAACTATCATTGTCTGAGGCCATGGGTTAGGAGATTGATCACCTTCATGAACTCATGGGACCCAAAGGGCAGATGAGTAGGGCAATCTCTGGATGCATAAGGGAAGAGGGATGACCCCAAAACTTTCGGCACCCTATAGACCCATAGGAGATGACCAAGGATTGTGTGTAAACCCAAGTAGGTTTCAGACCAGTTTTCCATGGAAGTAATTTTTAATATCATGATGTTTAGACATGAGTTGCACGTTTCAACTTAGATTTGAAGGTGTACTGGCAAAGTGGGATGTACCATCTCTACTCCTGGAATGGGAAGAACTATGCATTTGGACGGCCGCCAAATGCTTATTTCTTCTTGTTATGGGAGTGAGAGATAGGACAGTACGCATGCCTTATACCAAGGATAAAGATGATGTAAGTTGGAACGTTGCTACAAGGTATGAGGATAGAGATGATAACATACCTTTGTGTAAATAATAATACATGGATTACAAGAGAAATAAGGTAGTCATCTTATAAGGATGTTTTTAGCATGAGCTATGTGGAATTTGCAAGTGAAACAAGGTTGAGTTTGATCACCATTAGGATGAGCTCAGAGTTTCCTGATGAAGACAAGCTTAGAGTTTGACATGAGATGATCATACATGGAGGTGTATGTTACCTACCACCTAAGAAGTGGTAATGAATGCTCTGGTTGAGATATAGTGCCTAGTTTAGATGGAAGCTAGAAGAAGTTGAGGTTATTCGACTAACCCTATGTTTGGAAAGAGGATGTGTTTTGGTTAACACACATATGTAACAAGATATGTTGAACAAGTTAATGGATTGATATAGTAAAAGGATGGTGATAGAACCTTAGATACACTTCTTTGGATAGGAAGGTAATAAAACCCTTTTGAGAGTGGTTTAGGGTTTCCGAGGTATCAAGCTTGAGGAATCATAACAATACAGGAGGTCATGGTATACCTTTGTACTACAAAGATAGTAAGTGATGGTAGCACTCTGGATGCTTAAAACAAAGTTGCATGTAGCATGTGGCCATGCAAGCCAGAGGTGAAGGACGAACACCATTAACCTAGGGCATGGATATAAAGTATAAAGAGTTCCCGAGAGGGAATGTGAGTTTATCACTATGGATGTTGTGATTCTCTCCTAGACCAAGAAGGTCAAGATACAATATGGGTTATGGTAGATCGCCTTACCTAGATGACATGAGAAAGGAAGAGTTCTGTCAAGGGACATATCTGGTTGAACTACATATGAAAAGAGATGGTTCAACTATGCCATGATGCGAATTCAAGAGTTCTTGATGTGACCTAAAGGTTCACTTCCATGAGGTGGAAGTAGATACATGAAGAGCTCAGTGTTTGTACAGTTTATCACCCCATACTTATGGACAGTATGATCCGGACTAGAGGGTCTGATGAGAGCATGTGTGCTCATTTAGGGTGATACATAGAGACAGTTCTTAAGATTTGTTGTTAACCACCATAGCCTTTATCGGGATGCAAGAAGTTCTATAGGGAGTTTGTGTCGGTCACCACTTCATTATGATGATGTTGGTGAAGGAGGCCTCGCGAAGGTCAGAGAAGAACTACAAGTGTGTGCAGATGAAGTTGCTTTGATCGTGCAATGGCTGAGAGAGAGCCCAGTGGTGACATGAGTCACGAGTTAATGCAAAGCAGACTGATATGTAGTTCACTGTGGGAGAATATGTGATGTGAAAATCCGACCCCTCTAAGCTACAGCTTAGAAGGCTGAGTCCCCGATATATGGGTCCATTTGAGATGGATTGGTGGAGATGGTTGTGTTTAACCTTACCCCTCAGGATAAAATGATGTGTTGCATGAGTCCGATCAAGAGCACTATGTGAAGTACCCAAGCCAGGTGCTGTGCCCTGAACCTATTCAGCTTTTGAAAGGCTGAAAAGTCCTGAGTCACCTATGAGGGTACGATATACCAAGGTAAGAAAGAACTCAGATGGAAGAAAATGAG
Organism: Alisma plantago-aquatica; assembly: GCA_963693085.1. Classification (NCBI taxonomy): domain Eukaryota; kingdom Viridiplantae; phylum Streptophyta; class Magnoliopsida; order Alismatales; family Alismataceae; genus Alisma; species Alisma plantago-aquatica. The sequence continues at coordinate 1,103,052,725 of OY856413.1, read as the reverse complement.
ATAGTGAAGGTTCTTGGGAAACACCATGGTAAGGGTGAAGCCACATGGGAGCCCTGATGGACATAAGAAGACTTATCCTATTTGTTTGCTTGCTTGATGGAATTTTGAGGGCAAAATTCTCATAAGAGGGGAAGGATGTTACAACCCCAAATTTTGGGTTCCTTTGGTGAGAAATGTAATTTCGTATATTAAAGATATTTGGAAAAATAATGATATAATTTGTTGTGAATAAATGGATTTCGTTTAAAATATCCTTGTTGTTTGATTTGTGGGCTTTATTGGCTATTGGGCCCAATAACAAGGAAAATCAATTAATTAATGAATAATTGAGTTGTTGAGAAAAGAGAGATGAGGTAGAAACTGCTAGAAGGCAATGGAATGTAATCCAAGAATGAATTTCGTGCCTCTTGGGTTCCAAGGAGTCCAAAGTTGCAAAGATAATGCAAAAAGAAAAGAAAAGACCAATTAAATATTTCTTTATTAGGAAAGAAATTGAAAACAATGATAAAATAGGGGAAATGAGTGGAAAGAGGCATAATTGAGTCATCCTTGGTGGATTTTCGTATCCATGAGGTTTCTAATAGTAAAAGGAATCCAAGATGATAAGATAATGGCAAAATAAAGAGGAAATATCAATTAAATAAGTCTTATTGAAGAATAATTATCTTTTGAATAAAAAGTTGTTTTCCTTTGGGATTTCGGACTCAATTTTGGTATGCGAGTAGATAAAGTCAAGAGGAAGTTTGCCTCAAAAATTGGTTGCAAAATGATGCACGGATTTCAAGATATGCAATTTAGAAACTATCCTAAAGTATGGACATTAATTGCATAACAATTATGTGTCACATTTTATCTGGGAATAAAATCCCAATTTTTGAGTTTGGGCGCTCTTTTGCGATCGTTGGATCCATGATCCATGGCCTGGGATGAATCCCGGTATCATGAGGATAGGGAGTAACAGGGTCCAGGCTATGAATTTTTGATCGAAGATTTCGCGAGTTTGAGAGCATATGCAGAGTTGTGGATGAGTCCTTTGCCTTCGGGAAGGTGTTCCTCTCTCAACCAACCTAGATCTTTGGTGGTTTTGTTAACGTTTGAAGGAATCCCCAAACTTGTCTGACACCTGTGCCACCCTATATATAGGGTAATGCGCACAACAAAGCGAGCAACCCTACAATTTACCCTCTCAGAACCGCGACGCGGAGACGGTCGTCATGGTGCCGTAAATTCAAGGAAACGACTCGACCTTGATTCCTACCGAGGACCTGCTTCAAGCTAAGGTTATGCAGTGTCGTCTGGATACTGGAAGAGGGTAGGTGGTTCTATAAAGGGGACCTCTGAGTTCGGGAGAACATGGCGGAGCTCCTAGCGGCCTTGGATCGGGTGAAGGAGCAGCAGCGCGCCAAGTCAACCGTCGAGTTGACTGGCGGCTCGCAAAGGGGGCAACCTAAAGGTAGAAGATGACCAGGGGGAATTACTCCCCTGCCCTGATGTCCTTGTTAAAAGGGAGTGACCATTAAGGTAATTTTGCCACTTATTCCTGTTAAGCAAGCGTGTTGCCCGCCAGTTTTTTTTTTAAAACCAATATATACACGTGGTCGCTTCTGATTGGTAGAAAAAGAAGTTATCTTGTAAAATATGTATCTAATGATGGAGATGTCGGATGAAGGTGATCTATACATGAAAGTTGATCAGAAAAACGTGAATAATCCAATAAAAATATAATTGGAGCTTGATTATGCTTGCAATTCAAAAAGTATATAGAGATGCTATCTTTAATAGTTTAATCAATGAAAAACCTAACATTTGATGATTAATGAATTAGAAAGGGTTATATGAGTGTTTAAAGTTGATATTAACCTGTTAATGATGAAAAGGAACATTAAGATCGAAAAAGATGAACTTTTCATATAGTTAGTTTAATTTAGAGTTTAAGTGCATAAATAATACTTTAATGGGCCTTGAAACTCTAATGTTGGTAAATTCGACTCTTAATGGCTTTAATTGACTAATTTCATGATTAAAGTTGGAAGATGCTGAATCTAAGCTATTTTGAGCATTAAAGTCCCTAATTTTTGGATAAATAACCTTAATATAAAAATTAGGGTTTTCGATTGAATCGAGGTAGAATTAATAATAAATAGAGTTCATATGGGGATTAGACCATAATGAATCATGAGTTGTTAATCCGAAAGAAACTAAAGGTGATAATTGAGTATAATGACCTTGAAATAACTTAAAAGGATAAAGAAGGTATTTTTGGTATAAAAGAGAAATAATTGACTTTAATTGGGCTTATGATGTTGAAATTAGGGTTTATGAACTAAGAGAGCATTTAATATGATAAAAGTGTTATGGAGGCAAAAACCCTAATGTGGTCTAGAAAGCCTAAGGTGGAATCCAAGTCTAGCTTTAGAATGTTCTGGATAAACTATAACACTTGGATCCCATGCATTAATTTCAGGATATTGTTGATTTCTTGTTGATTGATTCTTTATCCTTATTGCTTGGACAATCAAGTTGCTCTGGATCAGGTATGTGGTTAATTATGAATAACCGTTGATGCAAATTTACCGTGTGTAGAAATGCAAGTGAACGCGTCGAAGTAGTACAGGCCTTTGTGAGGCCTGAGCTGAACTCAGGGATACGTGAAATCTTCGGGGACTCCTACTAACTACTCCCGATCAACTAAGCCGATTAAAAAGTTGAGAGTTGTTGTTAAAATTAAAAGAAAATAAAAATAAAACAAAACAATCAATCGATTAAATGTTGGTTTAATCAATTCAAAAGAAGATCTTTAGGGTTGCGGTTTCACCGTGGGTTTTCATTGTATTAAATTCTATTCAGTCATCCAAATTTATCTCTCTATCCAGGTAGTGGCCTGAAATCAGAATTGCCCACTGTCGTGGTACAATTCACTACCTACGTCTAGGTCAGTTCCACCGTCGTAGTAACCTATATCCTAAACTAGGTGCATTAGGAACGACCTCTCAGTATCCACCATTAATCTTACACCACCTTATTCAAGGGATTTGTCAATTAATGTAAATTTCGTCTCTTTTCAACCGTTAATTCTTCTTTCAAAGCAATTAAGGGCATTAGGTTATTATTATGGTGATCAAGCATAACAATATATTGGAGAAAACAAAATTATATCACGGATTTAAGAGATAAGATATGAATTAATATTATAAAATCATCATACAATGAATCCCCGGGCTACTCCCTGTCCTAAAGACAAGGGGATTAGCCCCGCATGTTCATCTCAGAGTACAATGTGGAGAAGAAAAAGGGAAACATGAAGGAAAACGTGATTGAGTGATTAAACCCCTGAACAGAGAAGGTCCAATCGATCCTTGGCGTGGAATCCACGTTCTCCCGCCTTTCGGTGGTGGAATTCGTCTTCTTCAGCGTCCGGATCAGCTGGGGCGTGCTCTCGTGCTCCGTTCTTCTCTCCTTGCTCTCCGGGATGTGTGCAACAACTAATGACGTGATCCCCCTCTTGGGCGCCGTCATTAGGTATATTTCCCGAATTAGGTCGTCAATTAATCACAGCCATCCGATTAAGATTAATCTGAAACAAACTCATATCTGACGGTGTCGATACCATCGACGCGGGTCGATGGTATCGACCTAGCATGATAGCGTCAATCCTTCTTTTCTTTCGTCTGTGCGCCTGATGTCATCTCGATACCATCGACGTGGGTCGATGGTATCGGTGAACCTGTAGCGACGGTTTTGTTGTTTTGTGTCGCTGTAGCTCCACTTGTCGATGGTATCGACATTCGTCGATAGTATCGACTGTCTTCTCGCCAGCAACCTAAAGGTATCTCGATACCATCGACTCTCCTGTCGATAGTATCAACTCTGTGATGCTCCTTGCGGCTAGCAACCTGAGGCCTGGTCGATGGTATTGACCACCGTCGATGGTATCGACGGCAGCAGATACTCGTTTTTCCTGAAATTAACACACCAGACCACATAAGTTCACACAAAATATATTCCTTTGATAATTAATACTCAAAATGCTTAAATAAAGGGAATTTGACATAAAGAAGTAGCATAGACCAAAATGAATGAATTATGCAACATTAACCATGAAAATGACTAATAAATGCATAAAACACCTATCAAGCAAGTCTATAAATGCGACTCAAAATCATCACATCAAACTCCCCTAAGCTTGAACATTGCTCGCCCTCGAGCAACTAAACCTTAGAATAGAATTGCCAGAGTCAACTAAAGAACAAAACATCACAACAAACATCCTATATGACTCCCACTGGACATTCACATACCGGCCCTCGCTAACCACAGAATGATAATTACCCTAAAGGCGACAGTAATCATCCATAAAAGATATTGACCTCAAAACTGATGAACACTCTCACATAAGGCAGTTAACATAATAAAATTCGCCGATCCAGACTTAGTGCATCTTGTGATCTCCTATACTACGTTGCTCGCCCTAACTACCATCTACATGGAAGCAGTTCTCCTGATATTCACTAGTGAGGAGAAATTCACGGTGGCCTACCAATCCGAGCAACGGGTGGATGAAATAGGTGGCTTATGGAAGAAGTGGAAGCATTATACGATTTCAACATGCATACAAAAAAATGCCCTAAATGATGCAAATGCACATGAAAAATGCCCTAATGCCTAAGATTAGGTGGAATGATGCATGCACTAACCATCCGTCTCCAAATGAGATGGATATCTAATTAAGCTACATCATGTACTCACTTATCTTGAAATGCAGGTGAGATTATGTTCCTTTCTCCTTCTTATTATTGTTGCTTCTGAATAACTTTTTTTTTAATTTCAGATTTTTTTTCTTCTTTTTTTTCATTACAAACCCTTATATCCATGATTGACAATGAATACTTATTGGGCTTATATTTTCTGCATAGCTCAAATATTTGCACTATTTGGAAGGTATGGAACAAATTAACTCACCATTAAAGAATAAATGAGGTACATGACATACTTTATGCATAAAAGTTATGAATGCAACTACATGACATGCACCTAAGGGTAATGTGCATGTATACTTATTCTAATTTTTTTTTATGCAAACATATGAAGGTGGCTGCAATGCAAGTCCTATCTACATGCCATGCAATCAACAAGAGTTAAAATTGTACTTTACTTCCAAATCTTGGTGGATGGTGAAAAATAATGAGGTGGAAAGATCACAAGACTAGTTGACTGAACCTTTGAAAAATATTATGTGTCCCTCCTTACTGACCTGTGTAGTAATTAAAAGGTTTTTCTCTCTTACTTCAAATTAAAGTCTCATTATCATTTGGTCAGTTTAGGCTCAAACAACCAATTTCGTCCACTTTCATGAATCATTAGGAATGTACAGTTGTGATTTTCTATTTTGAAGTTGACAAAACCAATCATTTTCTAAGTCAGGTGATCAAGGTTAAACAACACTCAAGCTTGCGAACACTCAAAAAATTTTAGTTTCCCTTAATTCCCATGCACATGCAACTGAGATGACTCAAGATTAATGACATCCACGATTACAGTAGATAGAGTGTGGATCCTAAATACAAACTAAAATTGCAGGAAACAAATGACAAGGAACAAAAGCAAGAAAACTAAAAACAGAGAAAATAAAAGATAGAGTTGTTCCAACACCCTCCCCTAAGCTTTAATTTGACTATGGCCTCATAGTCAAAAACAATCTTAAAGGTTGGAACAGAGATACCGCTTTTACTCTTTAGGTGGAGGCGGGTACTACGGAGCGGTAGGGTCCCAAGACGGATACTCCTCCTGGAAGCTTGGATCAAACTGGGCCCTAGGTGGCCTCCAAAGTAATCTTGGCTCCAATAGTGGTCATAGAAGGGCTTCTGTTGTATCTCCATCCATTGCAACCGATCATGAATTTGTTGTTGGTTGTCGAGGAGAAGACGCTCGTTCTCGAACATTGCCCTTTGATTGTCTAGTAACCAGTTTGTAGTATCTTGAATACCGCTGTACATCGCCATGTGATGATGCTACGTCTGCTGTATGTCTTGCAGCATAGCATACATGCCCTGCATCGAGTAGGCATCCTCACTTGGCTGCGAGGGCGGTGGTGGTGGCGGAGGCTGTGATGATGAAGATGCACCTGGATGCATCCGAGGACGCTTCTGTGGTGCCACTCGAGCTCTAAGAGGTGTAAATGCCTCCTCTTCCTCCTCAGCCTCGTCGCCATTGCCGTCGTTGCCGCCTTCTTCATCGGAGTCGGCGATGGCTATGATTGGCCATCGGAAGTGTTGCGCCCCTTCGATGTTGAAGACCGGATCGGGCAACGAGCATTCCTGGTAGGTGTGGTTGACATGGCAGTGCGCATATACCAAACCATCTCGAAGAAGAATGAGATTGGACCGGTGCAAATGTTGCAAGTTCACCTTGCTCCTTATGGATATAGGAGTAATCATCTAGAAATTCAACCTAAGATAGGAGGCCAGCTGTGTGATAAGCCATCCAAACTAAATTGGCACTTTCTGTGTACTCCTCTTCACCGCCAAAACTCTCTGCAAAAAGAAGGTGCCCCAATTGCATTCTTGACATTTCAAGAGCTTATACAAGAAGAATAAGTTCGTCTCCTGAAACTTGCTGAGGGCCAAATCACCCCGAGCAAACAATGTAGAACTCAGCATCCGGTGCAGTATCCAGATGAAAGGGTGCTCGAAATCAGCTACCGCGACATTATGGTAGCTCACTGACTTGCCCGGCGGCACCGTAACTAGCTCGGCAAAGATGGCATCATAGTCGGTGCGGTTGTCCGATCGCCGGTAATCGTGTTGCAAGTGATTCCAGTTGGAAATCCTGTTGAACTGCCGGAGTGTAAGGGTGTAGTCGTTGTTGTACAGCCGGAATGACACCCGACCCTTGATCCACTCACGGTCGGAGGCTATGACGTCGTTGGGTACGACGCAGACGTCCAGTGAAGCCATGAACTCAGCCACCAACTCCTTGTAAGTAGGCCACTCGCCGAAGAACGGCTGGACATCTGCATGAAATTCCAGCTCGTCAGGCCGTCTTCCCGTGTGTCGGGCCTGACCCTTCAGAATGTAGTCGAGGTTCACTTCGAACCCAAGGTTGCAGATGGTTTCCCGTTCTACATAACGGGTCGAATCAATCTTCCTCTTAAGAATCTCTTCGTACATCTTCTTCACCTCCGCAGATGGATGAATCAGCCGCGGGCGTGCAACTGACGCGGTCGGAGGTGGCACGAACTCTGGGATGTCCATCGGGTTCACGCGTGAAGACGACGCACCAGCTACGTGCACCATGATTGCGAGAGAAAGGGGAATAGAAAGGGAGCTCGGTGAAGATCGGAGAAATGAATCTCCGCTCGATGAAGAACTTTGCTCGGCGTTGATCGTCGTCGGGCGTAGATGGCTCTGGAACACGCTCGGCACAAGTGAAGGAGAGTTGCACTGAAGGTGTGATGTCATCTGACACAAATACTCTTCATATATAGCCGTGGCTGGCGCTACTGTTCGCCCGTCGATACCATCGACGCGAGTCGATGGTATCAACTTGGGTAGCACGATCTGTACCTCCGCGAGTATCGACGATTGTCGATGGCTAGATCTGCGGTGCCCAGATTGCTGATGCGTCGATACTATCAACACAGGTCGATAGTATCGACCCGTCCCCTAGATCGAACTCCTTGTTGCTGCGATCGACGTTGATCTTCCCTCACAGATCGTTGACGTGGTGCGTCGATACTATTGACACGGGTCGATAGTATCGACCCTCTGATTAGGGAAAACCCCTGCGAGGCCCGGCCTCCGCCTTCTTTGCATGAATGTGTCGATACCATCGACACGCCCGTCGATGGTATCGACTTCCCTGAGACGATTTGTTCTGAAAATCTTCAGAGATCTCGATAGTATCGACACCCATGTCGATACCATCGACTTCTTCTTGCGATCTCCCTGTTGGTATGTCGATACCATTGACGAGGTCGTCGATGGTATCGACGCAGTGTGATTCTTGCAGTCGCCGGCCTATACCATGGTCGATACCATCGAAACAAGGGTCTATGGTATCGACTCTTCCTCATCCCTTCACATGTAACAAACGATCACGGTATATTTTTTACACTACAAATTAAGTGAAAACAATTTAAACTACGAATGTAAAAGAACTAAACTAAGGTACCAATGGTTGGGTTGCCTCTCAACACGCACCCTTATTTAACGTCTTAGGCTAGACGACTTGAATCACATCATTGGTCCAAAAGTGAAATGAGTTAGACCTCATTCACCTTCCTCGTGTAATCTTCACCAAAATATAGCTTCAACCTCTGTCCATTCACCAAAAATGTAGTCTCATCATCGCGCACCAAGATTGCGCCATGTGGTTTGACCTCTTCCACCATGAATGGCCCACTCCATCGGGATTTTAGCTTCATGGGATGCAACTTCATCCTTGAATTGAACAACAACACACGATCTCCCTTCTTGAAGGTGCGCATCTGAATGTGGCGATCGTGGATCAACTTAGTGTGCTCCTTGTATATCTGAGAGTTCTCATATGCAGTCATGCGCAGCTCATCCAATTCATTTAATTCAAGCAATCTCTTCTTCCCCACCTCATCATAACTCAAGTTGAGCTTTCTTAGCGCCCAATGTGCTTTATGCTCTAACTCTACCGGTAAGTGACAAGCCCGGCCGTACGCCAACCTAAAAGGCATGGTGCCTATAGGTGTCTTGTATAACGTCCTATATGCCCACAATGCATCCGGCAGTAAGGCACTCCAGTTCTTCCTCATGGAAGCCACCGTACGCTCCAAGATTTTCTTAATTTCGCGATTGGAGACCTCCACATATCCTTGAGTTTGCGGGTGATACGGGGTACCTATGTTATGTTTGACCTCATATTTCTTCAACAATGCCGAGAACTTTTGATTCTTAAAGTGCATACCCCCATCACTGATGATCATTTGGGGCACTCCAAACCTGCAGAAAATATGTTCCTTAATGAATCTACACACTACAGTAGAATCATTAGTCCTTGTGGGTATTGCTTCTACCCACTTCGACACATAATCAATAGTTAAGAGGATATATAAATTCGAATTCGAGGACACAAAGGGTCCCATGAAATATATACCCCATAGGTCAAATACCTCAACCTCTTGGAAGACATTTAGGGGCATCTCTTGTCTCTTTGAAATGTTACCCGCCCTTTGGCAGGAATCACATTGTCTCACGAACTCATAGGCATCTCGGAACAAGGTAGGCCAATATAGGCCACTTTACAACACTTTGGCCGCCGTACGAGAGCTCGTGTGGTGTCCTCCCGTAGGTAGAGTGTGGCAGTGACGAAGAACACTCTCGTATTCCTCCTCAGGTACACACCTACGTAGAACACCATCCCTGCATTGCTTCAAAAGAATGGGGTCATCCCAAAAATAATATCGTAGAGAATGGAAAAACTTCTTCTTCTCTTGATATGTCCAATCATCCGGGATGATCCTACAAGCAAGATAATTCACAATATATGAAAACCAAGGATCTTTAGAATTCACTTTCAACAATTGTTCATTCGGAAATGTCTCGGTTATGGGTATGTGTAAATCTTTTTCATCTACCCTCTCTAACCTAGACAAATGATCTGCTACAACATTCTCAATCCCCGCCTTGTCTTTAATTTCGATATCAAATTCTTGTAGGAGCAAGATCCACCTAATCAATCTAGGTTTGGCATCTTTTTTCTCCATCAAATATTTGATAGCGGCGTGATCAGTCCAAACAACTACTTTTGATCCAACTAAATATTGCCTAAACTTTTCAAAAGTGAAAACAACAGCAAGCAATTCTTTTTCGATAGTTGTGTAATTTAATTGGGCATCATTCAAAGTCTTAGAAGCATAAAAGATTACGGCGGGTTTATTGTCCACCCGCTGTCCCAACACAGCTCCTACAGCAAAATTCGATGCGTCACACATGAGTTCAAACTGATTAGTCCAATCCGGTGTTTGAACAACTGGCGCGGAAATCAATTTCTCCTTCAGCACGTTGAATGCATGGAAACATTTGTAATTGAAATAAAAAACAAAATCTTTCTCGAGCAGCTCTGATAGAGGTTTGGCAATTTTAGAAAAATCTTTTATGAACTGACGATAAAATCTGGCGTGTCCTAAGAAGCTTCTTACCCCTTTTACCGAATTTGGTGGGGGCAGTTTAGAAATTACTTCAATTTTAACCGGATCTACCTCCAAACCTTTATTAGACACTTTATGTCCTAGCACTATCCCTTCACTTACCATCATATGACATTTCTCCCAGTTGAGGACCAAATGTGTTTCCTCACATCTCTGTAACACCTTATCCAAATTATAAAGGCATTCATCAAATGAAGCACCATAAACCGAAAAATCATCCATAAAGACTTCAAGACAGTGTTCTACCATATCATAAAAAATGGTGAGCATACAACGCTGAAAAGTTGATGGTGCATTGCATAATCAAAAGGGCATGCGGTGATACGCAAAATTTCCATAAGGACAAGTGAAAGTAGATTTCTCTTGGTCCTTAGGGTCAATTGAAATCTGATTATATCCCGAATACCCGTCCAGAAAACAGAAATGAGATCGGCCGGCTAAGCGCTCTAGAATTTGATCAATAAATGGGAGAGGAAAATGATCCTTCAGTGTAGCGGCATTAAGACGTCGGTAATCAATACAAACTCACCACCCGGTTACCAAACGGGTGGTGACAGGTTCATTTAAAATATTTTGAGTGACAGTAATACCCCTCTTTTTAGGGACTACCTGCGTGGGACTTACCCATGTCGAGTCTGAAATCGCATAGATGATACCTGCGGAGAGAAGCTTAATCACCTCTTTCTTCACCACCTCCATCATGCTCAGATTCAGTCGACGTTCGGTTGGATTACCGGCTTGGCTTCCTCCTCGAGCCGAATCTTATGCTGACACAAAGTAGGGGAAATCCCCTTGATATCTGCAACAGACCACCCAAATGCTCCCCGGTGGTTCTTCATCACTATCAACAATTGGTCTTCCTCTTCCGCACTCAGATATGCAGAAATGATCATAGGTAACTTTTCTTCCTCCTCTAGAAAGGCGTACTTAAGATGCGGTGGCAGTGGCTTTAACTCTAACTCCGGCGGGCTGATCAAGGATGATTGAAGCGGAGGGGGAGGTTCACCTAAATCTTCATAATACCTCGCATAGAAGCATGGAAGCATCTGAAGCATCTTGGCGCACTCCTTGAGTGATTTTCTTCTCATCCAATCATGAGTGATGTTGACTAAACAAGCCTCCAATGGTAATTCCATATATGCATCAAAAACTGAATTTTCTATGGCATCATCCTCCGTAGAGGGAGGAATGTCCTCATTCTCATCATTCGGGAACCCGACAGCCTTGCAAAGGGATACTACTTTGGTCTGCTCCATGATGTCTACAGCCAAAGTCCCTTTTTCTACCTTGGTCATTACATGAGCCATATCCAGAAATGGCTTCCCTAGACAAAGTGAGATGGTATTATCAAAATGTTTTACCATGTGGCATTGCTCCTTTGATTTAGGTGAAGTGGTGTTGGAAGGCATGACCATCTCAAATCGGTCATCGGCTATACCCAAGGTCAACCGAACTCTCCCCATCTCAAGTATCATGTCGGCTATAGCTTGGAATCATCTTCTGAGTAGTAGCTCATTGCCTTGTTCATCTTGCATCTCCATGACGACAAACTCTACAGGAAATACAAATCTATCCACTTTCACAAGCACATCTTCACAAATCCCATACGGTTTCACCACAGAGTTATCCGCCAATTGAATTGTCATGTTGCTTGGCCTTGACTCCTTTAATCCCAGCTTCTTGAATGTAGAAAGGGGCATTAAATTGATTCTTGCTCCTGAGTCACATAATGCTTCACCAAATTTGACTTTCCCGATATAGCATGAAATGTTGAAACAACCTGGATCTTGCCTCTTTGGTGGCAATGTACCTATGATGAAGGCACTCACCTGCTCCTTAAGCACAACTACTTCAGTGTCCGGGATTTTTCTCTTCTTGGTGATGATGTCCTTCAGGAATTTCCCGTAAGACGGAATTTTCTCAATAGCTTCCAATAGAGGGATGTTGACTGAAAGCTTCCTGAAATTGTCTAAGAACTTTTTGCATTGGTCATCTACCTTCCTTGCCTTAGCACTGTTCGGATAAGGGATTGGGACAGCCTGTGCCCTTTGATGCGGTGGCACATAGGGTGTCTATTTCTTAGGCCCTTCCTCCTCTACAGTATGATCTTCAGTAGCATCCACTGCTGTGTCATCAACTGGTTTTGTGTCCGGTACAGGCATCTCCTCAGTGGCCTCAACTTCAATTTCATCCTGGGATTTGCTTGCTTCATCAGCCCTGGGATTTAACAATTTCTTGCCACTTCTTAGCAAGATGGCCTTCACTTGTTGGTTTCCTCCTGGAACATTAGTATTTCTCAGGAAACATGGATGTGCCGACTTCTTCAAACTGGCTATCTCCGCAGCCATCTGTGCCATAGATGTCTCTATTGTCCTCATTTGAGCCCCATGGCTCTGCAGTCTCTGCCCGAATTGGTTCATGAACTCCCCTTGTTGCTTTATTTTCTGGCCAAAACTAGCCATGAGTTCTTGGTTTTGCTTTATCACTTGATTGAGCAGCTGCGTGCTCTTATCTTCTGCTACTGGCTGGGTTTTAGCATCCGGATCCTGCAAGAAGTTGTTTGGATCCTTCCTGGAGAACTTCTTATCTTTCCTCCATGAATAGTCGTTGTTCCTGTAGCCTTGCTGCTTCCTCATGAATTTAACTTGAGCCTCGTCCTCAGACTCAGTATCCTCCTTTGCAAGCAATCTCTTTGCGAGAAGATCCATCTTCTCATTCAGCTCCTTTATTGCTTTAGATTCACATACTACTCGAACCTGCTCCACGGCGCATCTTTCGCCCCATAATTGTTTCTTGGCCATGTTCTTTAAAATCTCCCAACATCTCGTGTCTGTGTTATTCAAGAAGAATCTAGAACCGACTGAATCGAGGTTGCTTCTATCATGCTCGGAGAGAGAAAAATAGAAGATCTTGACTTGTGTCTCCTTATCAAGCCCATGATGCGGGCATCGCCTGAGCATGATCTGAAACCTTTCCCATGTCTCAAAATAGGTCTCTCCTGCTTGTTGGGTGAAGTTGTGGATCTTTCTGATCATGTCATTGGTCTTCTTGGGCAGAAAGAACCTCTCGAAAAAGAACTCCACCATGTGGTCCCAAGACTCCACATATTCATCATCCAAGTTATGTAGCCATTCGCGTGCAATTCCCGCTAGAGAACTCGGGAAGAGCTTCAAGTAAAGCACATCTTGTGGAAATCTGTCGATTTTTATCATATCACAATTCTCCACAAATTGACTTATGTGCACGACGGGGTCTTCAGTTTTGAGCCCATGGAAAGCATTCGACTTCACCAAGTTGATTAAAGCCGGATCAATCTTGTACGTCGGAATATTCACCGCTTGCTTCTTGATCGGCCCCTTGAAAGCGGATGAGGAAGAAGCCTTGATCTTCTCCCAGATTTTCTGTGGCTCGTTCATCTCTTCTTGTTCATGTTCTGACTCTATTTCTTCTAAATGGTCTTGATTGTGGCTTTCCTCGTCTTCCGATCTCGGCAGCGGAACCTCTGGTGCTTGCCTCGTGTAGTCTGTACTACGCGTTTGCACCATGCACAGTACCTATAATTAGAAAAATTAAATTTAGTACAGTGCTTGACGATTGCAAATATTTAGAAAATAGATTATGAATTTTTGAAATAAAAAAAATGGCCTAGAGTGGCCGCTTGTAGCACTCGTAGTGCCGACAATTCTTGTCGTATCCCCGGTAACGGCGCCAAAAACTTGACGCAAATTTACCGTGCGCAGAAATGCAAGTGAACGCGTCGAAGTAGTACAGGCCTTTGTGAGGCCCGAGTCAAACTCAGGGATACGTGAAATCATCGGGGACTCCTACTAACTACTCACGATCACCTAAGCCGATTAAAAAGTTGAGAGTTGTTGTTAAACTTAAAAGAAAACAAAAATAAAACAAAACAATCAATCGATTAAATGTTGGTTTAATCAATTCAAAAGAAGATCTTTAGGGTTGCGGTTTCACCGTGGGTTTTCATTGTATTAAATTCTATTCAGTCATCCAAATTTATCTCTCTATCCGGGTAGTGGCCTGAAATCAGAATTGCCTACTGTCGTGGTACAATTCACTACCTACGTCTAGGTCAGTTCCACCATCGTAGTAACCTATACCCTAAACTAGGTGCATTAGGAACGACCTCTCGGTATCCACCATTAATCTTACACCACCTTGTTCAAGGGATTTGTCAATTAATGTAAATTTCGTCTCTTTTCAACCATTAATTCTTCTTTCAAAGCAATTAAGGGCATTAGGTTATTATTATGGTGATCAAGCATAACAATATATTGGAGAAAATGAAATTATACCACGGATTTAAGAGATAAGATATGAATTACTATTATAAAATCATCATACAATGAATCCCCGGGCTACTCCCAGTCCTAAAGACAAGGGGATTAGCCCTTCATGTTCATCTCAGAGTACAATGTGGAGAAGAAAAGGGAAACATGAAGGAAAACGTGATTGAGTGATTAAACCCCTGAACGGAGAAGGTCCAATCGATCCTTGGCATGGAATCCGCGTTCTCCTGGCTTTCAGTGGTCGAATTCGTCTTCTTCAGCATCCAGATTGGCTGGGGCATGCTCCGTTCTTCTCTCCTTTCTCTCCAGGATGTGTGCAGCAACTAATTACGTGATCCCCCTCTTGGGCGCTGTCATTAGGTATATTTCCCGAATTAGGTCATCAATTAATCACAGTCGTCCGATTAAGATTAATCTGAAACAAACTCATATCTGACGGTGTCGATACCATCGACGCAGGTCGATGGTATTGACCTAGCATGATAGCGGCAATCCTTCTTTTCTTTCGTCTGTGTGCCTGATGTCATCTCGATACCATCGACGTGGGTCGATGGTATCGATGAACCTGTAGCGACGGTTTTGTCGTTTTGTGTCGATGTAGCTCCACTTGTCGATGGTATCGACATTCGTCGATAGTATCGACTGTCTTCTCGCCAGCAACCTGAAGGTATCTCGATACCATCGACTCTCCTGTCGATAGTATCAACTCTGTGATGCTCCTTGCGGCTAGCAACCTGAGGCCTGGTCGATGGTATCGACCATCGTCGATGGTATCGACGGCTGCAGATACTCGTTTTTCCTGAAATTAACACACCAGACCACATAAGTTCACACAAAATATATTCCTTTGATAATTAATACTCAAAATGCTTAAATAAAGGGAATTTGACATAAAGAAGTAGCATAGACCAAAATGAATGAATTATGCAACATTAACCATGAAAATGACTAATAAATGCATAAAACACCTATCAAGCAAGTCTATAAATGCGACTCAAAATCATCGCATCAACCGCCTTAGTTTCCCGATTATTTTTTGGATGGTTAATCGCATTGAATGCAAATTATCTGTTGGATGTTCATATTTGCAAATTATAAAGTCACTATGATTATCACATTAATAATAGAAGTATGGATTCTCGCACCTACATGCCACCTTGATGGATGATGCTAAAGGTCAGGCCCAGATAGGTAGACCAATGGACACCTTGAGTGGTGACCCCAGGAACTAAGAAGGTGGCCTATGATATTGCATGACTAGGGGGCACCATGAGTGGTGACCCCCAGGCACCAAGCTCGAGATTGAGAAGGTGGCCTTAAGTCATTGGCAAAGGGCACCCTAAGGTGGGTATGCCAGGGTTAGGGCAAAAGCGGTGGAGAATGTCATACTAAAAAGTGTAAATTGGCTTGTTGATTAATTTGATTGTGATTATTAAATTGTTAGCCATATTTGCAAGATTTTGGTTGTTCCCACATAACAGTATATTTCGATATACTGACTGAAGTTTTGTTTGTCGGCGTTTTAGGAACAACAATTGCAAAAAAAACAATAAAGTGACACATTGCGGAAAAAGAAATAAAGTGCAAGGAGGATTAGATAGAATAATTCAAGACCAGGATAGATAGATTTCCAAGGTTTTCAAAGGTAAGTAAAGTTTTAATTTTATACCAAATTCCAGTTAGTTAGTAGAATTTCATAATTGTTATTGATTATTTGTTGAACCTTTGATCCTGTTAATTGGATAACGGCACCGACCTTTCGGTCTCCCTTAATTGGGGGTTATCGGGAGGTGGGGTCGTTACAATAACCATGCTATACTATTTAGAAATAGAAACATTGCATTTGATTACAACCATAACTTTGACCACCATTTCTAGTGAATGATGGAGATTGAGGTCACCAATGACAGAATAAGTTCTAAATTTGGCACATTTATAAATAAAAAAGAAGTCTTTTCTTCATTGAATGGTTTACATGGTGAATCAAAGCAATTGTATGTAATGCAAACAATTATTTGAATATAGGCCAACTAGATAATGGACAATTACTTGCTTATCTAATGTGAGAAGGAAAAATGCAAGAAAATTGAAAAATGCATTGAATTGATATGTATTCATGGATATAGATAATGGATTAGATAACAAACAAGTAAAGATAGAATGAGTGGAAAAGTTATAGACCACCAGTCCTCCATTCTGTATTTAAAACATTTCTCATCCTTGAGCAAACCCTAAATTTAGAAAATTGTGTTGATCTGGTAGGGGTGTCTCCCTCTATTAGTGGTCAACTGATGATGGGTAGTACTATGCATGGAAGGGTCCCATGATGGCCGATCAGACCAATATTGGTCTCTATATGTCTAGGGAGGGTCATCGTACTAACTAAGCTCCTTGTATTTTTGTCCCCAATACTGAGAAGCGGCTAAGGGGTATGTCTGACCAACGTTGTAGCATGCTGACATAAAATCATAATCACCCTGATTGGCATGTCATTGCTCATGATTTTTTTGGAATAGATACTTGTGGTTGAGTTGATGGCCTTGCCTCTACTTCTCCCAATCCATGCAAGTCTAAGTGGTGTCTATGTGATCCAGTTGCTCCTGCAACTTGGTGAAGACAAAGGGTCTACATGAATTTGTGTTGTCTGGAACACGTTGCTTGGTGCGACGTTGTTGATTTCCAAAGGCAAGTGAGTTTTAAATAAAAGTCTCAACTTTTCAATCACCTTCAAGTATAGGGGATCAATTTTAGTGGAGGTAGAACTACTAGGAGCTAGGCTAGTTAGGCGCAAAATTGTTATCAACAATCTAAGTTGGATTACCAAAGTTGAGTTTTGACTAAGATCAGCTAACAAGCAAGAACAAGAACTAAATTGGAGGATTTAGATCAGATTCAAGAGATCTCAGACATAAGATTTCACTTCCATACTATCACATCATGTGAAACAATGAAATTAAACATGCTAATTAACTTGCAAGGAAGGTTTCCATCACCATGAACCTCCCGGTGGCATGACATGGTTCTCATCTTCACATAGCACTCTCATGTTTATCTTCATATTCGAACACAACCTTGGATCCTCAAAATTCCCAAGCCACTCCCATGGTCAAGATTTGTTTCCAAGAGGTCTACGCCATACTCACTCATACATTCTCCTGAATCACATAAAGAAGCATAAAATATGCATATTTGATGGCCAATCAAGCATACAGGCAATAGAACTCCATAGGAACTCTTAGAGAAGCAAATTAACTAACATTAGATATAAATTATGAGTTCACATGGGTAATATCCTAGGAGCTACTCTCCCATGCCAAAAAAAGGAGAGTTCTAATCATCCATAATGAACAAACACATGCACATGTTACAAATTACAGAGTTTTCCATGATTAGAAAGAAGAAAAGATGAGAGAAACCAAATAGTGAAGTGGAAAGAGTAATACTCTAGCTTGAGGATGAAGTTCCACCCTTCCAACTCAGACTTTCTTTCCTCCTGAGAAGCTTTGCCGAAGTAGAGAAGCTCTGCTACACCTTTGGACAAGAAAAGCAGAAGAAAATGATGAAGAATGGAGGTTCTTTTCTAAGAAACCTCTCCTTCTCTTGGTCTGTAACTTTCTTTGGTCATCAAGTGCTCCAAATCTCGAAATATAATCAACCCGTATGACTGGTCTCATATTTAAAATGATGGGTGGCTGTTTTCAAAAATTTGTAGAAACTTGACAAAGACATGACATGTCTTTTAATGTAATGTTGTGCAAAATGCTTTCCGCGAAGAGTACACGACGTGTCATTGAAAAGACATGTCATTGATAACACCCATTTTTGTGGTATTTATGGCCCATATTTCATTGTCAAAACTGCCCTTTTAAACTATTTTCCTCTCCATTTTGTCATGTTTTTGAATAAACAAGTCACACTACGCTCTTAACTCATTTTTATCATCTTTTACAGAGTTTTCCTCGCTTTTCCACTCAAAATTAGCAAAACGGCCCATCCCGGCCCACTTACAAAGAATCAGCTTTTTTCTAGCCGCACGACACGTCCACTACCCATCACGGACACTGCTTGATAGGGGATCAACCCGACATGGGTGTGTCGTGTGGTGAGGTCACTGACAGGCGATACGCCATTTACCTGACAGAGAGCTCTGCCTGCCACGACTAAATCAGCTCGTTACGGCATGTCGCGCGATACAAGCCACTCACCAAAAGCAGCCGACCGTCGTGCCTGATGCCTCCGTAATTCGGCACGCGATAGACAAGCTACGCCGGATGACATGCACGTGTCAATCATCCCCGAAGCCACGTATACGGAGCCAATAAGGGGTACGTGGTGCCCAGAGATTCACAACTTCTTCCAACTGCTGCCTATAAATAGTAGCTACATGACCTCAATGGGACGGGTCAGAATCTCATGAAGGCTAACTTTAGAAAGCATCTGGAGCTAGTGTGTCACGTCCCAAAGGCGTGTCGGGTTATACTAGGTGAGAACTTCCCCAACCCGAGAGGGGCGGGAGTGGTTCACTTAGAATCTGCCCCGGTAGCTGCAGCAACCCGATATTGACCAAGGAGGCTACCTGATGTGTTGGGTTCCTAGATGGACCCCTACCTGAGACGGCTTGCCTCTACACCCGATACAAGGAACCCGATACCCTAAGTCGTCTCTTGCCTGACACGATATCGATCCCGATACGGAATACCCGTCACAGTGTGTCGCCCGAGAGGGTGGTATCCTGGACATGACCGTATCGGGGAGGGTGCCTTGACCGATATGCTTGTCTATCACGGAATACCACCCGACAGGGCTGGTCACCCGACACGAGCATGTCGGCTAGAGCTCCCACCCAATTTAGAGCTAGAGGCACCTTAGGGGTCTTCTACTGTATGTCGCCCTCCTAAATCAAGGAGGCGATACATATCTTCCCTTTTTCAGTCATTTACTTTCTTTATTTACGCAATGTAACTAAACCTTTTATACAATGCTCATGCTAATGGAATTAGAGGATTTTTAATATGTGTTGCTCTAAGTTTGGTCCCTTTTGTTGGATGATTGCTTTCTAGCATCCGAACTCTAGCTTGTATGTTTGGATTGTGTTTTGACTAGCTATCGAATCGTGTTTCCCGTTACAGCTCCCTCGAGAGAGGTGTTGTAACTCTAGAGTTTGGTCTGATCAGGGAGTACGAGAGTACCCAGTGTCAGAGTTGCTTAGATTATCTTTCCACTCCAACCCAAATCCTCCACCTTTGAGAGAGGGTGTTGGTGCTTAGTCGGAGGTACGCTTTTCGAGAGAAGGAATACTGGATGTTTTCTACAACCGCTTGTTATGCCTAAGCTTTCCTCCTTCATTCCTTATCGAGGAAATAGTGTTATCTCCTCTAGTTCTGTTGCACAAACCCCCTGAAAATTGATAAATGCCAAAACCTAAATCTTCCTTGTAACTCCAATTGGAGATAGTTTTCTTTTGTTTTACCGATCTTTATCTACCGTTCCCTTGGGAACAATTTTTTTTACCCTTCTTTTACCAGAGTGTAGAGTGTTGATTCCGCGTTCTTAGCATGACCACCCTTTTCCCTGTGGTTCGACCCCGATCGCTACTTCGGACCCCGTCATTGTTGCGGGGGCCTTAGAGTCGGGTTATTTAAAAGTCCGAATACTTCAAATCCACTCCTTTTGGATGCACGATTTAGGCCGGTCAACTTTTTGGCGCCGTTGCCAGGGACAAGGAAAAACGGTACTGTTAATGAACCCAAATCCACTAACTACACTCCCGTGCCTCAAGCTTAGTAATAAGCTTGACAACACAGTTTCTTTTAGTCTTCTAACCTGAATGTGTATAGAATATTTCGTTTCATTAACACAAGTTTTCTAACTTGATTATACGTTCTATTCAGGTACTCAGGGAAGAAGCACTCTGCTCGGTTGACCACCGTTCATCATGCCACCTCGCGTGGAACCACCTCTTTCTGAGGATGAGCAAAACGCTAGAGTTGGACCACACTCACCTCCGCATGGGAATGATGGTCGTTACAATAACGATCATTTACATGAAGAGCAAGAAGAACCTGAATCAGAACAACTTGGGGATGATCATCATCATGAGAGACGTCGTCATCTCCATAGGCACAGAAGGAATCATCATAATCAAGAGCAGAATCATAGGAACAACAACAGTGAAGATTTCGACAAAGAAGAAAAGACCCTCCGGGAGTTGGCTGCCACGAAGGCCAACAACTCAAGATGCCCTGTTGTGATCCCAAGGTTTGATGTTGTAAACTTTGAGTTGAAGCCAGTTGTGATCTCCATGATTCAAAATAAAAGATTTAGGGGAAGTTCCAAAAATGACAACCCCTACCATCACCTTGATGCTTTCAAAAATATTTGTGATACCATCAAAATGAGGGGAGTACCACAAGAAGTGATCTACTGCAAGGGTTTCATCTTCTCCTTGGAGGATAAGGCACTATCATGGTACCTTGGACTGCCACATCAATCTCTGAACGGATGGAATTCTTTAGCAGATGCCTTTGTAAACAAGTTCTACCCTACAAAGAAGACTATTAGGAACAGGCAGAAGATCACATCTTTCTCCCAGAAGCCAGGAAAAAACCTGCATGAAGCTTGGGAGAGATACCAGGAGTATCAGAGAGACTACCCTTACCACAACTACAAGAAAGGTTTCCTGATAACAACATTCTACAATGGTCTGACCCCTGAAGAAAGAGTATCGCTAAATGCAGCTGCAGGAAGCGACTTTCTTGGGAAGAAGCCCAGTAGATCTAAAAAGATCATAGAAAACATGGATGAACTACAAGCTAGTACCGACTACGACAGGACTGATAGAGGATATGCTAAGAAATCTGCTAATGAAGGACCGTCTATCAAATCCAAGTCTCTTGAAGCAATCACTATTCAAATCCAAAAGATAGCCACTAATGTCAGACAGTTAAAAGAATCAAGAGGGAAAGCAAAGAAACAGATTGAGAAGGTGATGAAGTGTGTCACTTGTGGAGAAGGTGGACACGGTATGGATAAATGCATTTACACCCGACCCGACGAGTCAAGTGAAAGTGAATCCGAAGCATAGGAAGCTGAGAACGTTTCTTTTGTCAACTTCAAAAGACCAAACTACCCTGGTTTTAGTTATGGCAACAAGGATGTGGCAGAAAACTCGCATCAGTTGAATAATCCACCCAAGCAACCGCAAGGTTTCGAGAAAAGAGGCGGGCAAGGTCAGTACACCAGAACAACCAATTTTCAATCAAACAAGGCAAACTTTCAAGGGCAAGGGAAGTACCAAAACCGCCAAGCTGCTAACCCTAGCCAAGGCGAGGGACAAGCTAAGGAGCAGAGTCAGGAGAAGAACTTGGGTCAATCGGACTTAGTGGGCCAATTGTTTGACTTTTTCAAGAGACAAGATACTATAAACAATCAGCTGGCGCAAAGCGCGCTGTCCAACTCAGGCGTTCTGAATACAATGCAGGTCCAAATGGCAGATATGCAAATGCATCAATGCCAAATAGACCAGCAGCTAGCTCAAATGGCCGAGGTAATGAAGAATCCTTCGGGTAAGATACCATCTAGCACAGAGTCTGCCAAAATGGCGGTACTCAGGTCAGGAAAGATAGTAGAACGCCCTGAATCAGCCAGGCCTGAAGAACCTAAACCAGGGGTTGCGGTAGAGAACCCAGCAGAAGGAGAGAACCGACGAGCTCATGTCAGGGAGCCAGATGCAGAACCTGTAGAGGGCATGTTCGGTAAAAGAAGTCCTTACTCTCCAAAGTTGTCTTTCCCATACAAACTCATAAAGGCACATCTTAAAAAGTGATACGAAAGGTTTATGGAGTCGGTGAAAAAGCTTCACCTTGAAGTGCCATTTCTATATGCTTTGGAAGAAATGTCGACCTACGCCAAGTTTTTCAAGGATTTGATCACCAAGAAAAGAAGAGGAGGAAGGATTGAGATGGTACACCTAGCCAGTATGTCATCTGCCTTTGTGAAGGCAGATTTACCTACCAAGAAGAAGGATCCAGGAGCATTTACTATTCCTTTTGTTGTTGAAGATAGCGTCGAGCGAAAAGGTCTTGTTGATTTAGGGGCTCGTATAAGCCGTATGCCCTTAAGCCTCATGCAACGAATGGGTTTAACTGATATGGTCAGGACCAACATGAGGATCGAGTTGGCAGACCATACCTTCAAAAGGCCTGTGGGAGTCGTGGAAGATTTTCTGATTCATGTAGGAAGATTCTTCATTCCTTGTGACATTGTAGTCATTGACACTTTTGAAGACCCTAAATACCCTATCATCTTTGGGCGCCCTTTCTTGGCTACTGGAAGAGAGCTGATTGATGTTGCTGAAGGAACCATCACTCTGAGGGTCGGAAATGATCACATAGTTTTCAAGGTGAAAGACGCTATGAAAGGACCATCCCTGCTAGAATCTACCTACTTTGTGGATAGCTACAACCAATTTTGTGAAGAAGTAGAAGAAGATATAGTAATGGTAGACCCTCTTATGAGGGCATTGAACAATCATGACTCTGATTCTAAAGATCCTGAGGTTGTCGAGATCCTCAGTTACCTAAATCAAAATGATGAAGATCTAAGCGATGAGGATGAGGTTATAGAGACAGTCAAGTTTGCTTCTTTGGATGTGACACTAGAAGAAGAAAAGGCACCTAAGACCAAGCCATAGCTGAAATAGCTACCGGAAGGTTTAAAGTATGAGTTTCTAGATCAAGAAAGGAGAAATCCAGTCATAGTTAATGCCAGTCTGATGAAAGAACAATTGGAAAGACTTCTCGAGGAGTTGAGGCTCCATAAGCAAGATATAGGCTATTCGGTAGAGGATATCAAGGGACTTAGCCATGCTCTATACATGCACCGCATAAATTTAGAAGAATCCACAAAACCCCTGGTCCAACCCCATAGAAAGCTGAACCAGATGTTAAAAGAGGTTGTGAAGAAGGAAGTGATCAAGCTGAGAGATGTAGGAATTATCTACCCAATCAGTGATAGCAACTGGGTAAGTCCCATCCATGTGGTACCAAAGAAAGGAGGCATGACAGTTGTGAAAGGTGACAAAGGTGATGAAGTAGTGGTCCGAACTGTCACCGGATGGAGAATGTGCATAGATTATCGGAAGTTGAATCAAGCCACAAAGAAAGATCATTACCCGCTTCCCTTCATCGACCAAGTTCTAGAGAGATTAGCGCATCATGATTATTTCTGCTTTTTAGATAGTTATTTCGGGTTTTATCAAGTCCCTATTTTACCGGACGACTAGGAAAAAACCACTTTCACTTGTCTCTATGGTACTTATGCTTTCCGAAGAATGTCATTTGGGTTGTGCAATGCTCCAGCAACATTCTAGCGTTGCATGATCTCGATGTTTTTTAGATTTTCTAGAAGACATCATAGAAGTTTTCATCGATGATTTTTCTGTCAATGGGAAGGACTTCGATGCTTGTCTGAAAAACCTATCCTTAGTCCTGTAATGCTGTGAAGAAAAGAATTTGGTCCTCAACTGGGAGAAGTGCCACTTCATGGTACAAGAGGGCATAGTGCTAGGTCATAAATTCTCAAGGAGAGGTATCGAGGTAGATGTGAGCAAGGTTGAAGTTATATCTAGACTACATCCACCTAAGTCTGTAACTAGAGTGTGAAGTTTTCTTGGGCACACTGGTTATTATCGAAGATTTATAAAAGAATTTTTGAAGATCTCAAAACCTTTGTCAAATCTTCTGGTTAAGGATGTTGAATTTTATTTCACTAACAATTGCCTAAATGATTTTCAGGCTTTGAAAGATGCACTTGTTTCTCCACCTATCCTTCAAGCTCTGGATTGGGAGCTACCTTTCGAACTAATGTGTGATGCCAGTGACTATGCCGTAGGGGCAGTCCTAGGACAGAAGAAGAACAAGAGGCACTATGTCATTTTCTATGTCAGCTGTACTCTTGACGAAGCGTAGGTAAATTAAACGACAATAGAGAAGGAGATGCTTGTGATTGTTTTCGCCTTCGACAAGTTCATATCTTATCTGATTGGAACAAAGGTAAATGTCTACACCGACCATGGGGCTATACGATACCTTATGCAGAAAAAGGACACTAAGCCCAGACTGCTAAGGTGGGCTTTACTACTTTAGGAGTTCGATCGCGAGATCATTGATAAGAAAGGTGCAGAAAATGTAGTCGTCGACCACTTGTCAAGGATTATAGTCGAAGACAAGAAGGAGCCACCTATAAATGATAACTATGCAGATGAGGCCTTGCTAATGGTAGAAGCCAGAGATTAGAGTTTGCCATGGTTTGTAGATATTTGTAATTACCTTGCTTGTGAGGAGTTACCTCTGAAAATAACATACAATCAAAAGAAGAAACTCTTTTTTGATATAAAGAATTACTATTGGGATGATCCCCTTTTCTTTAAAAGATGTGCGGATAATCTATATAGAAGGTGTATTCCTGAGGAAGAAGTGCCAAACATTCTGAGAAAATGCCATGCCTCACCCTATGGAGGACATCTGGGGAGTGATAGGACTGCCGCTAAGGTGTTGCAATCAGGATTTTACTGGCCTTCGTTGTTCAAGGATGCTGCAGATTATGTAAAAGTTTGTAAAGAATGCCAATCGATAGGAAATTTTGGAAGAAGGAACGAGATTCCTATGGCCAACTGGGTTGAATTGGAGATCTTTGACGTCTGGGGAATAGACTACATGGGTCCATTTCCCCCATCAAAAGAATATCAATACATTTTAGTCGCGGTGGAATACGTGTCTAAATGGGTAGAAGTTGTTGCCACCCAAACTTGCGACTCCAAGTATGTGATCAAGCTATTTGAGAAAACTATCTTTCCTCACTTTGGAGTACCTCGTACTGTGATAAGCGATGGCGGATCGCATTTCGGGGAGAAGCAGTTTGAAGCACTTCTGAGGAAGTATGGGGTCAAGCACAAAGTTGCTACACCCTATCACCCACAAACTTCTGGGCAGGTGGA
Source organism: Alisma plantago-aquatica (assembly GCA_963693085.1). Lineage (NCBI taxonomy): Eukaryota > Viridiplantae > Streptophyta > Magnoliopsida > Alismatales > Alismataceae > Alisma > Alisma plantago-aquatica. The sequence continues at coordinate 1,103,027,245 of OY856413.1, read as the reverse complement.
GGTTTCAAATAGACAGATTAAGCAGATTTTAGAAAAGATTGTCAGCCGCACGCAGAAAGACTGGTTGATGAAGCTCGACGATGCTCTTTGGGCCTACAGAACTGCATATAAGGCACCCATTGGCACTACCCCTTACAAATTGATTTATGGGAAATCTTGTCATCTACCCTTAGATCTTGAACACAAGGCTCTTTGGGCGATTAAGTTCCTAAATATGGACCTGGAGAAGGCAGGGGAAAAGAGATATCTATAGCTACAGGAGCTCGAAGAGATGAGAATACATGCATACGAAAATGTGAGGATTTACAAGCAGAGGACCAAGGTGTGGCATGATGCCCACGTGAAGAAAAAGGATGTGAGTGAAGGTGATAAAGTTTTGTTATTTAAATCCTCTATCCGTCTTTTTCCAAGTAAGCTGCAAACGAGGTGGTCTCGACCCTTCACCGTGGGAAAGATATATCCATCAGGAATGATGGAGTTGTATGACAAAGACAATCTAATAAAAGTTTTTCCAGTGAACGGGCACAGAGTGAAAAGGTACTACGAAGATGAAGCGTTCGTGAGAAGATCAGAGATAAGTTTGCAGGATGCTGAAACAACTGAAGGCACAAAGTGAAGGATCTAAAGTTGTCGAGCTGATAATGCTAACTACAACGCTCCTCGGTAGGAAGCCTGAGTTTTTACTTTTCTTAGAATATGATGTTATTTTCTTTCCTGTAAGAAGAACATTATGAACAATATGATTGTAATAAGGCCAGAGACAGTGCATGCACCTCATGCTCAGACTCCCTCATTTTATGGGCCACCGCTTGGTTTTATAAGCATTGATTAGTAATACTATCTGAGGCTGGGAGTTTCACTTTAGGCCAATGATGTTTTACCCATCAATTGTTTTTTTCTTCTTTTCTTTAGTTTTAGTTTTTCATCTCTTACCTTGTTTTATTCTTCTATGAAGCTTTGTATCAGGCCGAGATGCCCTGAACGATACCAAGTTCTCTGGACGATATCGGGCAAGGTCCCAGGCGCATCACGCGACACATCCATATCGGGCTTTGATATCGGGCATCCGACCTTAACGGTGAGTCATGTCGGGCGATACACCGATCCACGCGCATCTGTATCAGGCAAAATGAGTAAATGACCCTTGATTAGATGGATGGGACTGATTTTACTGCTCGTCTCGGGAATGATTTGTCTCCTCGGGCGACACTGCCCCTGTTTTACCCATTTTACCCCCGCCCTCGATTGCTATATATAGTAACTGTGGTTTTACTATGTTGGGCACAAGCATTTACTTTCTCACCTACTCCTGTATCGCACACTTAACTCTCTCTTTGCTCTCATATCCACCAACCTTGCTTCTGCTCCCGTGTCACGCAACTACCTTCAGAAGATAAAGGTATAACACGATATGTGTATCACTTCGCTTACCCGACATGATCATGTATCGCACATCTCATACTGGGCACAAGGCTTTAGTTCTTTTTGGTATCGCCCGACAAGCGCTTATGTCGGGTACCCTACCTTTTGACCACGTCGCGCGACGCACTTCTATCGGGCGCCCGCCCGATACCTTATATCGGGCGATACCCATGTCGCCCAGTTTTGTTCTTAATAAAATATTATATTGTATCGCCTCACGTCTTGCTAGTGTCGGGCGACACCCTCTTTCAGAGCAACCGTATCGAGGAGTATAGTTGTTTGTGGAGACGCCCGGTGTTGCACGATAGCCTTGTTGCGATATCAGTCCGAACTTCGTGCTGCTTGACACAGGCATATCAGGCAAAGCACCATATCATCCTGTTCTGTCGCCCGATATGATTGCATTGGGCGGATCTAATATCGGGCCAGCCTTTTGACTTATCGCGCAACAACTTTGCATTTTACCTATTTGAGACCGTGTCAGGCTATCTTGATTTTGTCACTGATATCGACTTAATACAATCGAGTTTTGTTAAGTTTTCAAAATATATCACCGATCCGATATCAGGCGACACACCCCGCTGCTCGATATCGGGCAAGGTGAATCATTCAGATGCTTACTAAACTTTTGTTTTATGATAACAGGAATGGCCCACACCAAAAAAATTGTCGTCTAAGTAGACGAACAAGGTCGGAGGATCAACATTGTGGCCACAGCAGAAGCTACCACAGTTAGGCAGAAACGCCTGAATCTCGATGCAGCTGGGCCATCCATGGCCGAGAAGAGACCAAGGGTGGAAGAAGCAACGACCCCTACAAGTGTTTCAACCATGGATGCCGAACCTGAACCTCTAGATCACTCACCAGGAAGGTTCATGCCCAGAGACGATGAGCACAGGTGGCGGTACACAGAACTGGCAGCCAAGGTCTAAAGACCAAGTAGGTTCTGCCATCAGTCATCCTTCCACCAGATAGGCATTTTGGACAGGCTGGAAAATGTCCTAGCAGCAACCGGGATGAGGAAGATTTGCTTCAGTCACTCCGCCTCTTACACAGAACTCACAAGGGAGTTCATGTCGTCTCTCTTCCAGGTACATAATAAACTAGAGGAAATTGAAGAATTTGGTGGAGCAGACAAACTACAAGGACGGTTGTACAATGTTGAGCACGACATATTAGAGAAGTTGCTCAATGAAATATTTTCTTCCAGTGAGGCAGAATAAGAACTACTCAACAACGGTGTAAGAATCACCGAAGGAGATGGTTTCAACCCGGTGGATCTCTGGAGAAAGCTAACCGGTGAGTCAGCATTTAAGTCGGGAAACAAGGTGGTGGCAGTGCACTCCTGTTTCTAGAGGATAGTGCACAAAATCGTGGCATGCCTGCTCTTTAGCAAATATGAATTGAGAAATCTTTACACTGAAGAGATACACCTCATGTGGCATATGATGGAAGGCCGCACGATCTATCTGGGGTGGTTCCTCCTCAACTGCCTTCATCCAATAAAGGATGCCACCAAAGACTACAACATGGGCAGACTGGTGAATCTGATTACGGTAGGGTTAGGATACCCAAGGGAACCGCGTAGCCTTTCAAAGACAAGGGGTGACGACAAGATTGACCTCAAGTTCCTAATGAGGTCCAGCATCATCAAGAAGGATGGGCGATGCTAATTCTACAATCACAAGAACAAACACCCTCCTTCTGCTCCCACGCTGCGCCACCTATGACGTAGAAAAGCCGGTCTTCACCACAGCAAAGATTGAAGTTGTAGTAGTCGAATCCTCCTATGCCGCCACCACAAGGATACAAGAGAGGGCAGCCGCGATAGGAAGACATGTCCCTCTCGATGCTCAACAGGACAAATCTTCCACAGTTCCTGCCGAGCCACCCATTGCTCCAGAGCAATCGGCGACAGCCGCTGATAGAGATGGTGTCGCTTCTCCCATACCAGCTGTGGCCGCCACAACAACATCTTCCGCGGTTGAAGAAGTAACGGAGATCGTGGTGGTCGCCGAGATAACCAGGCTGAGACAACGATGATAGCCCTGAGGGAAGCTATCGTGGGAGAGACAGCCACAGCTCCCGAGACTTCTGTTGCGCCTTCAGTGGCGGACGAAATGGTGCAGCCAGATGCCAGCAATGGGGTGTTTGCTGAGATCCTCGAGATGGAGCTCAAGGCTTTGCATCCCATGCCGACACCGCCGCCGGTGTCTCCAATGGTAGCTGCAGAGGAGGTCACCGACAACAGAGAGGTGGAGAAACATTCACCCACACCTCGCCCTTCTCCACCACCACAAACAAGCGAGGCAGAAACATCCGTGAAAGTGTTGATGCCTCGCCCTGAAGTGACGCCCTCTCAAACAATCCAAATGGATACAACCCCGACTGAGTCCGCACACTCATCGGATCGAACTTCACGTGCAAGGAGTGTTGCGAGGACAAGAGGGAGATCTGATGCAGCCCCTCCGTCACTAGGACAAATGCTGGGTCAAGAATTTGACCACTTGCGGGAGGTAACAGCCAGCCACTCAACTACTTTTGCTTTGCTTACCCGCAAGTTTTCTATTTTCCAGTAGAGGCTAAACAACCAGGAGCGGCAACTGCTGACACTAGGCACTCAACAAAATGATGCAGCAGGCCCTCCAATGCCTTGACATGATTGAGGAGAGGCTGAACAAGAGGGATGACCATCCGCATTCAAGGCAGCCAAGGAGGTCTCCATCACCTCCTGGCTCGGGCTCCCAACCTTCCTCGTCAGCATCCTCGCCCAGGACGTCATCCACTTCCTCCTCCAGCGGGCCATCCACAATGCCCGAGGAAGGGACGATGCACAAGTCGTCCGACGGAGCTCCTCCAGGACAAGCGAGCTCCCGCGGCATGGAAGAAGCAGCTCCCTCAGTCCCCCTAGATGAAGCTGAGTACAATGATGAATTAATTAGCGTCGGGGAGGACTCTTCTAATGAATCAGAGGGAGAGGGGAGGGGACATCTACGCCACTAACGAAAGACACCCCCAGAGGAAGAAGCTCGATGACAGACGCCTTTTCTGTGCCGTCAGAGATACCTTCCTTCGAGATGGCCGACTTCGACAGAAGGGCCATCGGATACCTGACAATCAGGGAACAGAAACTGTTGAACAAGGTCCTGAGGTCGCAGGTTGATGAAGAAGATGTCATTTGGAGCGACAGCTACTTCTCCGTACGATGGGGAACGCTGAGAAGCATGTTCTGTTCGCCAGTCATTGTCAGAAAAAAGCTATTCAGGGTCCTGGAGGGTGCAATAATCGAGAATATCAGCACCAGGATAGGTCGGAAAACAATATACTACGCCACCCTGACATTGGAAAGAAGGTTGATGATTGGAGCATCTGACTCCATTGCAGTGGCCAACATGTTGCGGCAGATTGAAGAACACAATACGAACCTCGTTTTGGCCCCGTACAAGCACCGCAATAACTGGTTCCTGTGTGTGGCAGAACTCCGGAACAATGACGTCCAGCTCTTCAGCTGCTGCAATGAGGAGGTCCCACGCTCAGGACACATCTTCACTCACCCGGAGGACAAATGTCTCAGGCTTCTCCCATTACGTCTTCTCTGAGTTATCAAGCAAGGAGTCCAACATCATAGCAGTGTTTGGAACTTCTTCTATATCAGAGACTTCCCCGTCCAAGTAGAATCAGGAAGTGGGAATAGCGCCCTTGTCGTCTTGCGCGTCATGGAGCTGCTCAACATCTTTGGAAACATATGTCATCTCTAGGGCCAAGAATTCTTCCATTTCAGGAGCACTTACTCTTTGCTGCTGATCAAAGACAAGCGCTATTTCCAAGACGCAGGGGTACCAGAAAATCTACTGGATAGTGACCAAGAAGACAAATCCTCGCAACCTCACAACACTCCAGAAAAAGAATTCGAGATGGACGCAGACGTTTACGGGGCAGGCAAGCGGTTAGAAATCCTGCGGGAAGTATGTGGAATTGAAGACCTTGCTTCCCCTGAAACCTCAGAGGAAATGATCAGCAACTTCGATTGTTTCTCATATTCTACACTCACACAGGAGTAGGTCAATGAAGTTCTTCTGAAGTTAGATGACTCTACCCCCGCAGGCGTCATCTATGAGGCAGGCAGTGTCATAGTCACAGTTGACAACTTAAGGGACATGGTAAAAGAAGGAAGATGTTTGGAAATATCAGTGGCGGCCGCCTACATCCAGATACTACAAAGAAAGTTTAAACACACATACATAGCCCATCCAATGTTGTTCAATGACATCTGCATTTCCGATGAGTCAGGAGCGAAACAATCTTTTCTGGCAGAGTTACAGAGCAGGATTTTATGCATCATCTTCCTACCTATCCTGCACTACAACCACTGGACGCTCCTGACGATGTACACTCACCAACGAGTAGGAATCTTCTACAATAGCTCAGACAGCAACAAAGATCATCCAATACAGTGTACATCAACATCGTTGACACCCCTCGAGCACTTAGTATGAAAATACTATGATGAGGTGATGACGTTGATCCAACCATTCCTGGAGATAGCAGTGAGCAAATGGCACGAGCTTCAGTTTTTCCACTGCAGCCCACCGCAAATTCCACTATCCAACGACTGTGGCATCTTCGTGCTGGAATGGATATCTAACCAGGAAATGCCTGACCAGCTCCACCACATCGACTACCACAACAAATGCGGAGAATATGTGTGGGAGCTTCGATCTAGAAAGGTGCACTCACCTGCTAACCCTCACTGAGTTAACATTACCCTACCTTATCTATTTCACAACTCTGGGACATATTGTGAAGTAAATTTGGGGGGGGGGTACTATGTATCAGTGAGGGAGGTACTAAAATCCCTCCGAACTTCACCTTTTTTTCTTTTTCCTATAACATGTGTACATATACATACACATGCTTGATACAAAAATTTCACAATATACAAAATTTTGCCTCTATACAATTGTACGAAGACACTCTATAGTAAAAACTTGATATGACTTCTTTCCAGCTTGTTTTCTCTGTGTCTACGGTGGTGGAGGTTTTTGTTATGCTCTTTATGAAAATGCAGTCTCAAAACGACAAAAGACTATGACTTTCCACACCAAAAATTCGAAAAATAATCTCGCAATAGCTAAGAGATGTGTATGTGGAAGGAAAAAGATGCCCAAATAGCAAAAAAAATTCTTGTTCTCCCTTACCCAACAAAATCCCAAAAAGAGAGAAAAGCCTTATGAGAGTGAATAAAAGCATGAGAGTTGTGCCTATATATATATATATATATATATATATATATATATATATATATATATATATATATATATATATATATATATATATATATAACACTTGTCTTTCCAAAAGTACCCATCTTTAGGCAAGGTAGATCCGGGGCAGTGGTACGTAGGATGTGAAATCACTACTCTAAAGCCAACTGGCTTGGACTGCAGAGATCACTTGCTCATTAACGGACCTGTACCTGGATGGACTGATGGGAAACAAGAAAAACCCAAAAAGCCTTAAACCTACCCAAAAACACAACTTTCTGTTCCCAAAAGTTGTTTGGTGTGAAAGCTAACTTTGAAATCATGCACCCAAGTATCGCCGAAGCTAAAGAGAAAATTTTTGCTTAAATAAGGCAGGCAAATTGAAGTCTGTTGTTCGTGGTCGGGCAGTATTCTCTTTAAGACATCTCAATACTCACTCAAACTCCTTCTCTAAAAATTATATCAAGTTAAGAAGAAGTATCACAAAACAAAGTTTTAAAATTGATTTAGGACAATCAAAATGCTAAGTTTGGGGGAGTTGATAACACCCATTTTTGTGGTATTTATGACCCATACTTCATTGTCATAACTGCCCTTTTAAACTGTTTTCCTCTCCATTTTGTCATGTTTTTTAATAAACAAGTCACACTACGCTCTTAACTCATTTTTATCATCTTTTACAGAGTTTTCCTCACTTTTCCACTCAAAATCAGCAAAACGGCCCGTCCCGGCCCACTTACAAAGAATCAGCCTTTTTCTAGCCGCACGACACGTCCACTACCCATCACGGACACTGGCCGATAGGGTCTCAACCTGACACGGGTGTGTCGCGCGGTGCGGTCACTGACGGGTGATACGCCATTTACCTGACAGAGAGCTCTGCCCGCCACGACTAAATCAGCCCGTTATGGCATGTCGCGCGATACGAGCCACTCACCGGAAGCAGCCGCCCGTCGCGCCCGATACCTCCGTAATCCGGCACATGATAGCCAAGCTACGTCGGATGACACGCATGCGTCAATCATCCCCGAAGCCACGTATATGGAGCCGATAAGGGGTACGTGGCGCCTGGAGATTCGCGAATTCTTCCAACCGCTACCTATAAATAGCAGCTACAGGACCTCGATGGGACGGGTCGGAATCTCATGAAGGCTAACTTTGGAAAGCATCTGGAGCTAGTGTGTCACATCCCAGAGGCGTGTCGGGCGATACTAGGTAAGCACTTCCCCAACCTGAGAGGGGCGGGAGTGGTTCACTTAGAATCTGTCTCGGTAGCCGCAGCAGCTAGATATCGACCAAGGAGGCCATCCAATGTGTCAGGTTCCTAGATGGACCCCTGCCCAAGATGGCTCGCCTCTACACCCGATACCCTAAGTCGTCTCTTTCCCAACACAATATCGATCTCGATACGGAATACATGTCACGGTGTGTCGCCTGAGAGGGTGGTATCCTGACCATGACCGTATTGTGGAGGGTGCCTTGACCGATATGCATGTCTGTCACGGCATACCGCCTGACAGGGTTGGTCGTCCGACATGAGAATGTCATCCAGAGCACCCGCCCGATATCGGGCTAGAGGCACCTTAGGTGTTTGTTGTTGTATGTCACCCTACTAAATCAAGGAGGCGATACCTATCTTCCCTTTTTTAGTTATTTACTTTCTTTATTTATGCAATGTAACTAAATCTTTTATACAATGTTCATGCTAATGGAATTAGAGGAGTTTTAATATTTGTTGCTCTAAGTTTGGTCCCTTGTGTTGGATGATTTCTTTCTAGCATCCGAACTCTAGCTTGTATGCTTGGATCATGTTTTGACTAGCTATCAAATCGTGTTTCTCGTTACATCTCCCTCGAGAGAGGTGTTGTAACTCTAGAGTTTGGTCTGATCAGGGAGTACGAGAGTACCCAGGGTCAGAGTTTCTTCGATTATCTTTCCACTCCAACCCAAGTCCACCACCTTTGAGAGAGGGTGTTGGTGCTTAGTCGGAGGTACTCTTTTCGAGAGAATGGGTATTGGATCTTTTCTGCTGTCGTTTGTTATGCCTAAGCTTTCCTCCTTCGTTCTTTTATCAAGGCAATAGTGTTATCTCCTCTGGTTCTATTGCACAAACCCCCTAAAAATTGATAAATGCCAAAACCTAAATCTTCCTTGTAACTCCAGTTGGAGATAGTTTTCTTTTGTTTTACCGATCTTTATCTATCGTTCCCTTGGCAACAATTTTTTTTACCCTTCTTTTACTAGAGTGTAGAGTGTTGGTTCTGCATTCTTAGCACGACCACCCTTGTCCCTGTGGTTTGACCTCGATCTCTACATCGGACCTCGTCATTGTTGCGGGGGCCTAAGAGTCGGGTTATTTAAAAGTTCGACTACTTCAAATCCGCTCCTTTTGGACGTGCAATTTAGGCCGGTCAGTCATGCAGATGTAACTAAAGTCTATCTGGGAGAATGGTACATGTCGTGTGTTAATAAGCACATGTCGTGTACTTCACCAATACTTTGAATTTTGGCATTAGAACGCACGGACGCCGTATCTGGGTGAATGACACGCCGTGTCTTTTGTTCTACAGTTAGAGACAAAGTCCTTTGGAAACTTACTCCCATTGTGTTAAATAACACACACCATGTCTTCTGCTTTGCGTTGAGGACTGCCTTTCTTGGAAAGTTACACACCATGTGCAAATAAAGACACGACGTGTTAGGGATAAAAAAAGACACAACGTGTCATCTTCAATTTCTTCAGGATCATCTCTATATCAAATGAAAATCATTGGGGAATCCAACTAAGGTAGGATTTGGGTTGGATTATCCCCATTTCATCATCTTCATTGTGTAGTTGTGATCAAAATCATGCAATGAGTTAAACAACTACAAATGTGACAAATTCAGTATGATTAGAGGCTAAATGGAGAGAAAAATGAACTGAATTTGTGTCTGAAAGTGTGCAAAAAGTATATATGAACCGCACACATCAAATCCCCCTAAGCTTGAACTATTGCTTTTCCTCAAGCAAACAGAGCATAGAAACACAAATGAAGGAATTTTCTTGTTCATGCATAAACCAAGTGAAATGAAAGATGAATATGAAACCAAACCAACCATAATCAACAGGTTTATACTCATAGCCTTGATTTCAACTTAAACACCCAAGAAAGTGATTTTTAGTTCAGCATGGGTGGTAGCAAATCAAATGAAATAGTCAACTAGGCAACACTAAATGGAGCTTGGATGACCAAGACAAACCATTAGTGAATCGTTTGGATGACCAAGACAAACCATTAGTGGATCTGCAACCAAAACTCTCAACTATTAAGGATGAAAATGATGGAATCTTAGTCAATGTTACTAAAATTTTAGCTTTTCCTCCTTGTTTCCCAAAAGGTTTGACAATGGGTTATGGGTTCCAACACTCATCTTCTATTGTAGGCTTATGCACATGTGGAGTGTCGGTTGGGGTATTTTATCCTCTTTTAAGACATACCACCTAACTGTCATGGCCATATCAGACTTACACTAGGCTAGTATGATATGTGGACGGCTTAGCCATCTTTTTATGGGGTAATTAAGGTGAAGTGAACCAATTTTTTTTAGATGATATTGAGTTTCATTTATTTTTTTCCTAAAACATAGGAGAGTTAACTAAATTGCAACATTAGCTAGATTGGTTTGAAAAACATTTATTGAAAGAGGGGTGGTTGAAAAGGTGCTAGGAGTTTGGCAAGGGCATTTTGTGTTCTAAGTAGTGTTGCAAAGTTGGTTTATTCATGAAATTTGTTACCATTGCATGGGTTAGACAAACAAGGACATGATATATGAAAGTTCAGGCTAAAAACTTAAACCCAAAGTTAAGCACATGTTGTTGGCCATGAAGTTTCATTTGATTTATACATTCCTTTTACAATTTCCACAAATGACACTTCTCAAGGGGGAGGATAAGATAGGCCTTATATCATAATAGATTTTCCATAAGAGAAATAGAAACTAAAAACAACGAACTGAGAAAATGATGGTAAAAGGGAAATAAAACTACGCTATCAGTCAGTTGCACCCCTAAGTTGAAGGTTGCAGTCTTCACTGCATCAATCAAACTCAAGGTGATAGCAACCAAATATCTATCATGGAGAAGATCAAGATGAAGGTCCAGCACCCACATGACCAACTGGGAAGTACTGGTTCATCAAATCATCATCTTCAGGAATTTCCACAGGCATCAGCTCTGGAGGATTGGGCTTGGGCTGAGGCTGGGACGGTGGAGGTGTAAGATACAGAGGTTGAGCCATGGGATAGTGGCCTTGAGAAATTTTCCACATATCCATCTACTAGGTCATGTCGTGCATAATAGAATACTGTTGACTCATAAGATCAAAATGGCTATCCAAATGGTCAAATCTCTGCTGGACATAGTCGTACATGTGCAGGACGTCAGGCATGGACCAACTATAGTCTATGTGTGTGCCCGTGGAGGGTGGAGGTTGAGCTGTGGAAGAAGAAGTAGGTGAATCTAGAGCATCCTTGTGCTCGTTAGAATTAGAAAGAGTCCATTTCTAGTTGCCTTTGTTTATCAATGTCACTGCTTCCAAATCAAGAAGGTCAATATATTGGTCATCAATGAAATATTGTCTAAAATTGGAGTCATCATTGGAAACCAAAACAAGTAGACCAAAAGAGATGATCAGCTGAATTTCCACCAGGTTCCTCCCAGGATCAACCTCTAGACCAGTAAAGTTAGAACCCACCTTGCAAGAAACATGGGTAATCAAATTCCCACACATGATGTCACCTGATTCTCTTTTCTTGATTTTCTTGATATCAAAGAATCTAGTGAGAATAAAATATCCCTCATTGATCTTGTAGTCATTCACCATTTCCCAAAGAAAGAATAAGTCTTGCTTCCCCCACACCCCTTGATTTTTCTTCTTAGCAAAAATTCCTGTGCTAAGTAACATGTGGGCATATAGGAAAATATGGATGCTTGTTGCCCTGGCTTTCTTAGCCACGTGCCTTGTCTCATTAGTGATTTCATTTAAAAACTCATCACTATTGAACTAAGGAGGGTAAGCTAGACCACCCCATAGTGGCATTGGAGTGCTTCACATAATTCCTTGAATTTTATTTTGTAAGCCTGACCCAAAAGACAATAATGAAAAATACCATATGGCTCATGATGCTTTCTTGGGTCATCCTCAAATTTGAGAGTAGTAAGGAATTCTTAAGTTAGCCTGGGATAGGTGTTGCTCACCGTGCAACAAGTATACCTCAGTCCCAACTCTTTTAGAAGACCAAGGACTTCATCCTTGAACCCCAAAGCTTTCATAGTCTGCTGACAATCCAAATCTTATAGGACGAACCCTAAAGGAAATCAGAAATTGATATGTGGGATCTTCTTCTTCAATGAAGTGGAACTGGGTGGTGGAGACATAGGCTGGGGTTTAGGAAGAGTACTCTCCATGTCGACGATTTGATGCCTTCTTGATTGGATCCATTGGAGCTGAGGTTGAGCTTCAGAAATATAGGACACAACATGTCTTTATATGCACACAACATGTCTTCTTGTAGATCCAGCTCGAAGGAAAACAACAACAAGACACTTCATGTTTAGAAAAATATAGATCATGTCTTCTAGAAATTGGGAAAAAAATGAAGGTTGGGGAAGATGACCTTGCACGATGTGTTCTTGCTTCCTCAAGTCGTGTTCATGCACCAGTGATGGTAACTAGATCAGTGATGGTGGCGGCGCTGGAGCTACCTGAAGTCGACAAAGATGGTTTTGGAGCTATGGACAGTTTCCTAATGCCTACGACTCGTAGAGAAATCAAACACAAAGATGATACGAAGGGTGTAGATATGGGACTAGAGTCGTCGGCGTGCATGATGACGATGGGGTGGAGACTTGAGGAAGATGAACGGCGGATCAGAGGCAGAATGGCAATGGCACAATGGTGGTGGTTGCTGATGGAGAAGTTGGCCACGTGGAGGTGACGACGACATGCGAAACTTACTATCATCCATCAGAGAAGGAGTGGCAATGGTCAAATCTGGATGACACGGATGGAAGGGTGCTTGAATATGGCTCGGTCTGGTTCATACACGATTGGGGACGGTTGGTTGCAAGGGGTGAATGAATGTGGTAGCTGGACTTAGGGTTAAAACCCCAATTCTGACTTGTGAATATGACATCTTTCAAAGGACACAATATGTTTGAATGTATAATTCATCTTCTCCTTTTGATATTTTCCTTTCTTAATAAGGACACAACATGTACAAATAAAGACACATCGTGTAATTTTCTATAGAGCTAGACTGAAGTTGCCGAACTGGTAACAAAACGACATGTACAAATTAAGACACGTCATCTGTTTTTTAAGAAAATTTGTGGCATACAAATGAACTATCGCACACCTCGTGTTTGATTAAAAACACACCACGTTTGATTAAAATTACACCGTGTAAGATTCCAATGGACTTTTGATACTCTCAATCTGATAAAACGCCCTATTCAAATAAAGACACGATGTGTGTTTTGACAGAAAAATATTGCCTAGTAAATGAACTATCTGACACACCATGCTTGATTAAAAATACATCGTGTAAGATTCCAGAGATCTCCAGGTAGTTTGTGAAGTGATAAGGACACGCCGTGTTGTGATAAAGACACAACATGTGTTTTGACAGAAAATGTCAGCATCCGTTTGAATTGTAGGACACGTCGTGTTTAAATTTTATACAACATGTGAGTTTCTAGAAACCTATATTTGTAGTTGAACACATCATGTCTTGTAGTAGACACACTGTGTGTTTGGGAGTTTTTCTTGAATCGCTTATCTATGAAGCTAGACACCCCCGTGTGCACCGAATGGCATGTCATGTCTTTATAATTTTCTATAGAACTTGTCTTTCTTTTGTTTAACACCTGCAAAGATGATGATATATGTCTGAGAGGGTCTAAGTTATTACATTCATCCATGACAAATTAATTTTAAGAATGAAAAAGTTCTTCAGTAGATGCTAATAAAGAAAATCTATCCTAATGTGGGGTCAACTTGCACAAGGTCCTCCATTTAGAGTTTAGAGTGAGACTTTTAGCTTCTAAGATCATGCATCTGAGAGGGAGAAAGAGGCTCCCTAGGTAATCTTATCACCTTCTTTATATATCTTTCATCACTGTCCATTGACTTTAAAGGTGGACTCTATTGATCCATATGGAAAAACCTTTAGGACTCAGAAAGGCCCAAATCACTTGGATTTAAGATTCCTTGGGAATAGTTTCGGTCTTGAGTTGAGAAAAAAACACCTGATTACCTTCAAAAAAATCTCTCTTTCTAATCTTATTATCATGACATGCCTTAGTTTGTTTTTTATAGATCTTTGCATTTTCATATGCGTCTCTTCTAAGTTCTTCAAGTTCCTAGAGTTGCAACAACCATTTCTCACCTGCTTTCTTCATGTCAAAATTTAGAAATTTGATTACCCATAACACTTTATGTTCCAGCTTTAAAGGAAGATGGAAAGACTTACCATAGATAAACCTAAATGGTGTAGTCCCAATTGTAGTCTTATAGGCTGTACAAAATTCCCATAGAGCATCATCTAGCTTGAGTGCCCAGTCCTTCCTTGAGTTTGAAACTGTCTTCTCTAGGATGTTCTTCAACTATCATTTTTACACTTCAACCTACACATCAGTTTGGGGATGGTAGGGGGTAGAGATTTTGTGTGTCACCCCATACTTGGAGAGAAGATTATTGAATTGTTTTTCATTGAAATGTATCCCTCCATATAAGATAATGACCCTTGGAACTCCAAAGTGGGGAAAGATAATATTTTGGAATAGCTTGAGTACAAACTTTGCGTACAGTGCTTAGTTAGGAATGGATTCTACCCATTTTGACACATAGTCACATGCAACCAAAATGTATTTGTAATCGCAGGAAGATGGAAAGAGGTAATGTATTTGACACCCAATACATCAAACACTTCAATCTCCAAGACATATTTAAGAGGCATCTCATCTCGCCTTGGTATCCCACATGTCCTTTGGCATTGATCACAAGCTTTGAGATAGGCATGAACATCCTGAAACACGGTAGGCCAATTGAATCCAACTTTAAGGATCATAGTAGTTGCCTTCTCTCCCCCAAAGTGACCTCTGTAGGAAGAAGAATGACAACCAGATATGGTGCTTGATATCTCCTTTTTTTTCTACACATCAGAAAATCAGTCTGTCGGTTCCTTGTTTACATAGAAGCAAATCATCTCAATAGTAGAATTTGACGTCATGCAGAAATTTCTTCTTTTACTGGTAGGTAAGATCAGGTGGAAGGTGTCCGGTGGCAAGGAATTTTCTATATCTACAAATCAAGGTGCTTGTGTTGCATCAACGACATAGAGTCTTTCAATAGGCAAGTAATCATCAATTGACATTGTGTCTTTAGCATCTATGGTGACTCTAGATTGATGATCAACAACATTGTTCTCAGTTCCTTTCTTGTCCCTTATCCCAAGATCAAATTCTTGGAGTAGAAATATTTAGCAAATCAATCGTGGCTTTGCATCCTTCTTGTTTAGTAAGTACTTGAAGAATGCATGGTCAGTGTAGACTACAACTTTGGAGCCCACTAGATATTGATGAATTTTTTTTAAATAATAAACTATGGCTAACATCTCCTTCTCAGTTGTGGCATAGTTTACTTGGGCCTCATCAAGGTTTTGTCGGCGTAGTGGAAGGCGTGCAACTTGTTGTCCTTTCTTTGGCCAAGAACTGCGTCATAGCATCACACATAAGTTCAAATGGTGTATCCCAATCTGTAGGATGTATTATAGGAGCTGAGATGAATGCACCATTGAGTTTTCTAAAAGTAGCTTGACATTCATTAAAAATAAATTCAACATCTTTGGCAAGAAATGAACATAGAAGTTTTGCTATTTTGGAAAAGTCTTTGATGAACTTTCTGTAGAAACTTGCATGTCCAAGAAAACTTTTGACATCCTTGACATTAGACGGAGTAGACATCTTCTCAATTACTTCCACTTTTTCCCTATCAACTTCAATACTCTTGTTAGAGATCATATGTCCTAGTACTACCCCGCATTGTACCATAAAATGGCACTTCTCCCTAGGTCAACCTTTTTACAATGCTCAAGGACTTTAGACAAATTGGCTATATAATCATCAAAACAATTTCCGTATATGCTAAAATCATCCATAAAAACTTCCATTGTTCATTCAATAAAATATGAGAAGATAGCCATCATGCAACACTAAAAAGTCACTGGTGCGTTGCAAAGACCGAAAGGCATGCACCTATAGGAATAGGTACCATATGTGCATGTAAAAGTCATTTTTCTTGATCTAACGTATAAATTGGTATTTGGAAAAAGCCAGACTAGCCATCAAGATAATAGAATTAAGAATGATTTGCAAGTCTCTCTAGCATTAAATCAATTAAGGGCAACGAAAAGTGGTCTTTACAGGTTGCTTTATTTAATCTTATATAATCTATACACATGCACTATCTTGTGGAAACACGAGTTTGAATTTGTTCATCATTGTCTCCTTTCATGATAGTTGCACCCCCCTTTTGGGTGCTACATGAATAACACTCACCCAGGGACCGTCACTAATGGTATAAATGATCCTAGCATATTTTCAATTTAAAAATCTCTTTCTTAACAACCTCAAGCATATTTTGATTTAGACTCCTAGGAGGTTCAAAATAAGGTTTGTCACATTCCTCTAAATTAGTTCTATGCGTGCAAATGGAGGGATTGATGCCTTTTAAATCATCGATAGAATAACTGATTACTTCCTTATGTAAACACAATTCATTCAATAATTTGACTTCTTGTTCATTAGTTAAAGCAATCTTTATGATGACAGGAGAAGTAGAATTTGGTTCAAGAAAAGCATACCTTAGCCCCGATGGAAGGGGTTTGAGTTCTACCTTGTTCTCCTTGGTGAGCTTGCTAGAGTCATCTTTCAATAGTGAAGTATCTTCATAAGATGGAGGTAATGTGATACTAGAATTAATATCCATATTTTCTATAGAAATGGTGGTGTCCAACTTGGTTTCATCACAATAGTCAATAAGGAAATAAGAAAAATCTTCATCTTCCTCCAGAAATTTGTCCATACAATCAACTAGGCAAATACTTTCCATCTTGCTTGTGGCTTTCATGCGTCTAAGATAGAAAACTCCATTATCCCCCCTCCAAATCAAAGAGTGATCTTGCGCTCCCATACATAAACTATACAATCGACTGTGCAGAGGGAGGGTTTTCCAAAGAGAATAGGATTGGATGAGATCTCATTCATGTCAATCACAACAAAGTCACAAGGCATGAAAAACTTGCCTACTTGAATAGGCACATCTTCAACAATTCCTTTAGGAAACTTGATGGTGTGATCTGCAAGTTGCATGGCCATCTTGGTTGGATTCAATTCTCCAATATCAAGCTGCTCCCACAATGTAAATGAAATAAGGCTTATGTTGGCCCCAAGGTCAACTAAACCTTTATCAAATGTTGTATCACCAATCTTTCATGGCAATGTGATGACACCTTTATCATCAAGTTTCTCTGGTAACCTATTTTGAATGATGGAGCTCATCCTTTCAAGTATCTTGATAGTTTCTACTTGATCTATCCTCTTCTTTTTGGTTAAGAAATCTTTTAGGAACTTTGCATAGGTAGGTATTTCAACAATGACTTCTTATAAAGGAAGGTTGACATACAATTTGTTGAGAATGTCCATGAACCTGTGAAATTTACCTTCTTCTTTCTGGCATGCAAACCTTTGAGGAAAAAGGGCATTAGGCTTGTAAGATGGTTGCTCATCAGTTGTACCTTTCTTCTTTTGACTTTTCTCAACTTTAATCTTCTCATCTACCTGTGAGGATCTTTCAACAATGTTCCCGCTCCTCAAGGTAATGGACTTACATTCATAGGGGTTCATCTCTGACTAACTTGGCAATCCACTATAAGATACTCTTTGGCTTCCTAAAGCTTGCTTGGCAATCTAATTTTCTAGAATATTTGTGTGAGCAACAATACCATCTACCTTGGAAGAGAGTTGAGTGATAACATCCTTCAAGAGTAACCCATGTGCATGATACTCATCATTTTGTTGATTTTTGTTGACACAAAAGTCTCAAGCATGGTTTCTAAAGTTGACTTAGGTTGAGGTTGATTATAGTTCTTGTTGTTATTGAATCCTAACGCTTGGTTGTTATTAATGGGCTGGCGGTTGCTCACTTGATGTTGCTGATTTTGGCCTTGGTTCTCTTGGTGTTGATTTGATTGCTGGTTCTGAGGATTGTCAATCCTATAAGAGGAATTTGGATGATCTTTCCACCCTGGGTTATAGATGTTGGAGTAGGGATTGTAGAGTTGCTTGTTAGGAAAACTCCCTACTGCATTGGCTTGCTCCTATGCCTCTTCAACATTTGTTTCTGTGGTAAAACAAGAAGAAGATTCATGACCAGGGGTTCCACATGCTTCACATACTTGCTCAGCTGCTTGGATGGAGTGTGTAGTGTACTTTTCAAACTTCTGTGACAATGCATCAAGCTTGGCTGCAATAATATCAACTACATCAATGGTGTGTTTCTCACTTGACTTCTCAGTTGTGGAACTTGATGTGTGAGGTTGGCTGGTTCTTTTTGAAGTCCATTGACAATGATTTAGTGCCATATCTTCTATGATATCATAAGACTCTCTATAGAATTTCTTCATCAATGCTCCATTAGAAGTAGCATCCACAGGCATACAAGTGTTGTAGAATAACCCATTGAAGAAGGTTTGTAATAGCAGCCAATTAGTCAAAACTTGGTGTGAAAAAATGTTACGACCCCATCTGAGCTTAATTGGTAAACTAGGGTTTACCTAGACAATTGCAAAGATTAATTGGAATAATCATTCTTGAAATATAATCAATGACGATAACACAATTAGGATGTTTTAACTATGATGAGAAGTCTAAATGTCCTTTTGTCTTGAGAATTAGGGTTTGAGAAACATAAACCCTATTTCATCTAGTGAATGCAATGATGTTTTGTGTGATAGCAAGAATGATGAATAATCTATTCCTATCTTAAATGTTTCAATGTTAATGATGTTTATTGTATATAATCATATGATAAGGATAGGTAGCAAAAAGTAAAGAAGTAATGAATGAGCAGAGAGATATGGGAAAACACTAGCTTTGTGTAATATGTAAATTTGTTTTTACATGTATGATTTGTTGAAGGCATATTAAGGTATGAAAGTTGGTTCTATATATGATTTCAGTATATTTGTGCAAGCTATATGTTAAATTAAAGGCGTATGATAGTTGTAGTAATTCATACCTGATATGCATCTTATCATTGTGTATTTGTAATATGGTGATACGGTTTGGATGATGTTAGAACACATGGAGAGATACCCTGAACAAGGTAGTCATACATATTCACTCATATTAATAGAAAGGGATGATAATTAGATTGTTTGGACAAGTAACCCTAATGAGGTGTAGCTTGTTATACCTAGCTCTAATATAACTGAGTGATGGTAATTGAGTATGATTAATGCTTGAATGACTGATACAATTGTGGATTACCTTATTACTGTTGTTGAAACCCTAAAATGATATAATGCGATGGTTACACTTTGAATTGTGTGTGGGCCCATAACCCACAGATCCCAGTATCAAAACAGGGTAGTATGGAATGAGGTGGTAATGCTTCACCTCATGCATCCATGACCCAATGGGGATGCCAAGAGTAGTATTGTGCAATTGATTGTTGAATTTGGTCTTTTAATTCAAGACTGTTTTGCTATCTGAGCAACATGTTATATTCAAGAATATAATGGCATGGAAGGATTTAGAAGTTTATAATAACCTTGAATGTATCTTTCTTGTAGGTTCATGTTTCGAGGACGAAACATTCTAAGGGGGGGAGAGTTGTTACGACCCCATCTGAGCTTAATTGGTAAACTAGGGTTTACCTAGACAATTGCAAAGATTAATTGGAATAATCATTCTTGAAATATAATTAATGAAGATAACACAATTAGGATGTTTTAACTATGATGAGAAGTCTAAATGTCCTTTTGTCTTGAGAATTAGGGTTTGAGAAACATAAACCCTAATCGGCCCAAAATAGGGTTTTGATGATACATGAATACAGAATTTGATAAGTAGAATGTCTCACTAAATGATTTTTAGTATTTTATGTGTAACTCTGATTTACTTCAAATTTGGATATGATTTGGATATATAAAATATGAACAACATTGGAAAATATCAGAATTTTTGAAGAATGCTCTGACCTGTTTATCGGCCGAGTTTCAAACTCGACCGATCACATTTCCAGAATTTTACAGCAGTGTGGTAATTGAATTTTATCTTTTTATTGGTATATCCAATTGATCTCAAATTTTAACTGTGCTTTACAAACACAGTTTTAGACACTCTGTTAAATTGGCATAATTTTTGGATGACTTTTTGATCTCTACAGTAAGGGTGTCGGTCGAGTTTTGTGCAGGACAAACTCGGCCGAATATATTGCAGACTGCAATATAGCAGTGCACTGTTCTATTTTTAATTATTTATTGGTAACTCCAAATGATCTCAAATTTTAACTGAATCTTTATGGATCAATTATAAACAACTTGGTAAATTCCCATAATTGTTGGAGAATGTTTGATCTCTGAAATAAACGAATTACAGTAACTTTTGTATAACTGAATATTCAGCCAATATAATTAAAGTTAAGTGTTGGGTCAATATGCAATTGACCCAAGCAGCTCAATTGACTTATATGAGTAACCACACACACACACAGCTCTCATTCTTCGTCATTCACTCCAGAGAAACGAAAATCTAGAGAGAGAGGGAGAGTTAGGGTTTGAGTGGAGAAAGAGGAGGAATTGCTGAATTAGGGTTCTGCGGTCCCAAGAATGGTGAAATCAAGTAAGTTTGGATCCTTTGCATAGACTTTTATGGTGAATCTTCTCTCTCATGTCTAGATTCCGTCCATGCTCTGATTTGATCCAAGAGGATGTCGAAATTCCCTCTTTTCTCACCCTTTCTTCATAATCCCCTATTTTCAAGGTTTCCGAGTTGAATGGAAGAAGAATTGGGAGATTTGCTAGGGATTTGATAGGAATTCGAGATTCCCTGAGTTGAGCTGCAGTTGTGAGGTGTTTTCACACCTTAGGGTGAGTGGGTTCTTCCTTCAAACATTATAATGCATGAATTTGATTATAACATCCAAATCCCTAAATGCTTAGCATGTGAATTCTAAATCCTGAAATGTCCGTTTGATTTAAGTTATTGTAAATTGATATGATACGGATTCCTTCTCTGTTTGAACGACTCTTTGATGGTAGATTCATATCAGATACGTATACAACACTTCCTAGTGAGGATGCTTTTAGATTTATATCAAATGATGTAATTAGGGTTTGACCTAATTGAGATATCGCTAGAGTTTCAACCTTATTGAAAAGGACTAGTAATCCTATAAGTGGTTAGGATGTACCACATGGGTTATCTTAATTGAATTTTATTCTTGATCCTGATATCTCAGTGAATGGTATGAAAATCTAAATTTAGTTGAATTTCCATGGTTTCATACATATATCGATTGTATATGATTTGTTGAAACAATCTTTATCTCGTGAATGCTTATATCCTATGAAATCCTTATGAGAGCCATATGAAAAGGTGAATGAGGCAAATGCAACCCTAAGAGTAGGGTGTTGGCATGTGATAAATGATTAAGGCAAATGAAACCCTAAGAATAGGGTGTTCAATGAATCATGTTATGGTGACATGAAAGGTCTCGATACGAGATGTGGTGATACTTAACTGTTGAATTGTATGTTTCTAGTGCATTTAACTTTATATGCTTGTTCTCTCTGAGTTGATATCTACATACTGCAGGGCTTTTTATTTTCAATACATATCTCGTAAATTGCAGGTAATGAGATATGACATGCCCTAGAAAGGGATGTTACTGAGATATGATATATGTTGAATACATGAGTTTGACGTTGCTATGTGATATTTCTGTTAAATTATTTATCTGTTAATCAGTTAATAAACCTAGATGCCCTAACACCGTAGAACCCCTAAGAGGTATCTGCAACTTAGGGATGAAACTCGTGTCCAACATCAACCGGTTGAGTAATTCTGGTGGCACGAGGATGGAAAGAAAGGCAGTGTCCAACAACAATCGTGCTTGTGTCACGATGGCATTGCGATAACAAAAGAAAACTTGGTTATCTAACACCATTCGTGCTTGTGTCGCGAAGGTAACCATGTGACTCTCCGCCGGTGTACTCAGGTTTAAGGAGGAGTCGAGAGCACACGTGGTTGTGCAGCACACGTGGATGTGCGATGAGGCCGTAGAGCCTGTGTCCTGTGCAGACCAGGACGAGTAGTCAGACTTAGCACTTCCCGGGTGTGTCGCTAAGTCTTGTACGGTGGGACCGTAGCATGGACTTGTTGCGGATCTTTATATGCAGAGTACACTGCATATATTTAGGGCATAATATAAAATACGATCATATAGGTTCACAGAGTTCTTTATAAATGAAAGAGTTAAGGAAGACTAGAAGTATAGTCTTCTTGTAGTTATTCTTTGGATGCAATATTTACATTCTTTGTTATTTCAATTATATTGTTTTAGAACTGCTCAGTGTAGTATTTATTGTTGTTAAATTTCATATCGTTTACTCAAATTATATCTGTAATCACTTTCGTGCATTAGTCTGTTTCCATGAAGTACTCATTCACTGAGCGAGTAGGCTCACCCCTCTACTCAAACATTTTAGGGTTAACCGCGTGGACTTGAAGATGATCAGAGCGTCAGAGTAGATCTGCCACAGGAGTCAAGTATGAGATTAGTTGAGTCAGTCGGTCCTTGTCACTCTAGATCCTCAGTAAGAGTTAAGAGAGAGAGTTGTAATTACAATGTGTAATATTGTTCCTCTTTGATATGTATGCTAATTACAATTTTCATGTGCATAATGTGTGAGAGACATCGTGAATGTTTATACATATATCTTTACTATTGAAGTCTGATTAGTAAAAGAAATGTTCAGATTCCATTGTTAAGATGATATTTGGTTCAATGCGAAGAAACAAGAGTTTAAAAGAAAAGAAAAAGTTAAGGGTGTTCTTTGTGTTAAATATAAATCCTATCTTATGCCCTAATCTCATGATTTGAGGAAATTGTGAGATCCGGGTGTTACAACAAAGGTGTTACAAATCCTTAAATCTCTATTATGTATCATAGAGTGTTTCACCTTCTTGTTGCTTGAAATTGGTGAGCTGGCTCCTCAATTGAGATAGCTTTCTAGGAGGAAAGTACTTGGTAAGAAAAGCATTCAATATCTCATCCAAACTCAGGATAGATCGCTTGGGTAAAGATGAGACCACGCCTTGGCTCGGTCTCACAGTGTGAATGGGAATAGGAGTAGGTGTACTCCTTCAGCTAGAACACCATTTATCTTGAAGGTGTTCATGTACTGCAAAATTTCATCTATGTGAATATTAGGATCTTCCATAGGAATTCCTCCAAAATAGTTTTTTTGGATCATCTCCATAATGGTACGACTGATAGAGAAATCATTGGCCTCAATAACTGTGTGATCAATGGCTCCACTAATGTTGATGGAAGTTGGCACATAAAATTCTTTAAGTAGGAAGTTATCCACCATCTTTGTTTCTTGATAGTGATCAAGTGAGGATGGTGGTAAAGGTGTTGAATGAAGTGATGATGTTTGTGATCCCTCCAAGCTTGAAGAGTTATCCCCCTTCTTTGCTCTATTTCGATTGAAAACAAATTGCTCAATTTCTGAGTCTAAGAAGATGGATGTATCAAGACCCCTCTTAGAGCAACATGCAACCTAAAAAAGCAAAAGTTATGTGAGAATCTAAAAACTGAAAAGGTATCACAATATGAAGGATGGAAAATGATGACTTAGTCTCAAATACTAGTAAGAATTTTTACTCTAACTAAGAGTTGCCATAGCTCCCCTAAACGGTGTCAACAACTTGATGATTTCCAAAGGCAAGTGAGTTTTAAATAAAATTCTCAACTCGTCAATCACCCACAAGTGTATGGGATCACTTGTAGTCGATGTAAACCACAACGAGCTAGGTTAAATAGGTGCAAAATTGTTGATTTTCAACAATCTAAGTCGGATCACAAAAGTTGAGTTTTAATTAAAATCTACTAACAAGCAAGTACAAGAACTAAACTAAAGGATTTAGATCAGATTCAAGAGATCTCAGGCATAAGATTTTACTTCCATACTATCACATCATGTGCAACTACAAAATTAAACATGCTAATTAACTTGCAAGGAAGGCTTCCATCATCATGCACCTCCTGGTGGCATGAGATGGTTCTCATCTTCACATAGAACTCATGTG
This sequence comes from Alisma plantago-aquatica, assembly GCA_963693085.1. Classification (NCBI taxonomy): domain Eukaryota; kingdom Viridiplantae; phylum Streptophyta; class Magnoliopsida; order Alismatales; family Alismataceae; genus Alisma; species Alisma plantago-aquatica. The sequence continues at coordinate 1,103,003,137 of OY856413.1, read as the reverse complement.
TCTATGTTTAGATTTGAACACAACCTTGGATCTTCAATATTCCCAATCCACTCTCATGGTCAAGAGTTTGTTTCCAGGAGATCTACACCATACTCCGTCATACATTCTCTCGAATCGTATAAAGAAGCATAAAACATGCATATTTGATGACCAATCAAGCATATGAGTAATAGAACTTGGTAGGAACTATTGGAGAAGCAAATTAACTAACATTAGATATAAATTACAAGTTCACATGAGTAATAGCATGGGAGCTACTCTCCCATGCCCAAGAAAAATAGTTCTACCTGTCCATGATGAAGAAACACATGCACATGTCACAAATTCCATAGTTTTCAATGATTAGAAAGAAGAAAAGCTAAGAGAAACCAAAGAGTGAAGTGGAAAGAGGACAAAGTTCCACCCTTGTAACTTCTCTAACACGGGATTTCTTCCCTTCCAAGAAGCTTTTCTGAAGTTGTAAGGAGTAGGACCCAAAGGGGATCCACTCCCTACTATAAATTTGAACATTAAAACCTCAAGTCCAAACACACTCAAAAGGTATGATGGAGTGGGTGTAAAATTTTCAAATCTTATTTAATGGTAATAAAAACAACCAAAGTATAGCAGCGGAATAAAATAATGACTATATTCAATTTCTCATAAGGTTACAAAGGAACATCATAAACTCCCACAAAGGGTTTACAAAAAAAAGGTACAACATACGGATCTAAGTAGAGGGAGATCTAAACCATAACAAATTTGTCTCCAAGCTTTAACTCCTTAGGCCAGAACCATATCTTTATGCCATGTCCTCCATATCCTTCACCTAGGGTTGGAAGCATACCCCAACAAGAAGAAAAAATAGAAGACATCAGCAAAGGATGGTATGTGCATATTAAAAAGGAAATTGAGCAATATATGGAATGAAGGATAACAAATATAAAAGGCTTCCCATAGAAAAGATAAGGACTACCAATGCAATTACACTACTCTAGTGCTACTGATTCACATAGCATGTTTAATAGAGAGGAAAGTAAAAAGGTATAGTCAGATTCACAATATTTCCATCATATAAATGGACAACATAAACATCCACCATACAAGTGGGCAAAAGGCATCACATGTCATCATATAGAGTTCCACCATGAACAAAACATATGAAAAGAGTCCAAGAGAATATCCATGATCACAAGATCGGTAACAAGTAGGGTACTTCACATGTAGCATAATTTCAAAAGAAAAAGACATTGTGTATAGGCTAATGTCCATATGACCAAGAGAAAGAAGAAAATAGGTTATTTCTAAAAATGAATTATAGGGGATGCAAGCATACATCTCTTCAGAGTCTACACAAGTCCAAGGTCAAAACCCTAACTCCATCTCAACCACAAGCAACCTATTAAAGGCATATATGAGATTAGGGTTATGTTTACATGAATTGTATAAACCCTAAAAATTGCCTTTTTTAATCTATGTATTAGGTTACCAAAACCACACTATGTTTTAGATTATCTTTTCCTGAGTTCAAAACATATTTTATTATATTTTTCTGACTTATACATTTTTAGTTATTAATTTTACAAGTTATAATCTATTAAATTAGATCCATTAAAATTACCAATTACAAAACATTATATTTAGGTGACAAAACTAACACCATTAGATCTGAACTATTTTTCTGAATCCAACGATTATTTAACTGTATTTTTTAGATCAGTTTATAATTAGTTATGCATTTTATAAATCAGACCAATAGGAAAAAGAGGAAAAGCCACGTCAGTGAAAAAGCTTGCCAGAACTCAGATATGTGTTGCCTATGTGGACCAATGACCATAGGCCAACTGGACGGGTCAAACTCTAGTCAGCAACAAAACCCAGCATGGTCAAAAGAACAAGCACCCGATGAAAAAGTCTCTTTTACCCCTCGGCGGAGAAGTAGAAACTGAGGAAGGTGAGAGGGTAGTTTAGTAAATCATTCATGAGTCATCTACTTCTCTAGATTGCAACACCATGACAATAGTTGCACGAGAGAAGATTTGGAGAAAATCGGAATTGTGGACAAATTGACAAATTGAAGGTGGTATTACCTTCGGTCGTACTCCATGAAGCATTCCAACCACCAAAACCGAGCGCTTGGCGCCGCCGCAAGCAAGGGCAGGATCCCGAAGGCTACTTTTGAGGCATGGATTAGAGGAAACTGAAGTAGGGTAATCACTAACCAAATCAAACATGAACCAACTTCGTATGGGTCACGCGAAGGTGAAGGTAGGTCCATAAATAGGCGAAGACACACAATGAAGTGGGAAAACTTGGAGGAGGTCAGAAGTAGGGAAACAAGGGAACTCCTTGGTCGACCGGGAGTTTAGGAGACCCAAACCCCATAAAACTAGGGATCAATTGATACAGAAAGATCTCACAAATATAATGGAGGAAAAATCTCAAAGAATAGCAAAGAGATGAGGAAGAAATCTGCGGAAAACGACACTATTACTGTGAAAATGGGGTGGGTACATTGTTCATTCCTACTCGAGGTAGGAAATGAACTGTGTCCCGTCCGATCAAGATCGAATGGCCCAAAAACAAAATGAAATTGGGAAAGTGCATGATAGGGAGAATCTTAGAAAAATATGAAAAATCAATGTGTGACATGTAAATCGCTTAATTAATTAAAGTGATACACAAATTTTCTTTCCTTATTCTCTCTCTTCAATTAAGGGTTCAATCCTATTCAAAATTAAGTGAAATTTTTCATAGAGGCCAATTAAGATGTAGATTCCAATTATGCAATTAGATTTCAATTTTGGAAACTTTTGATGTGTTAATTAAGCAAGTCTTAGTTTCTCTTTCCTCATGCATTAATGACATTAGGATTATTCAAATTAGGTGAAACTTCATCCACAAGTTATATTTGATGTGTTGAATATGAATTTGTCTTTATTTCCATCATTTGAAGCCTTTTTTTCATATTATTTATTACTTATGCCTTTTTAGTCATTTTCTCTGTCCAAAACATACCGTAATATTTCAAGGTTGTCTAAATTAGATGAAAATTGACATGTAAGCTGATTTTAATATGTAGATTATGAATTTGGAGTTTATTTCCACTTTCGATATTTTTTTTATTGGTTATGTCATATGGACAATTAATGGCCCATTATCCAAATTATTCATCCAATTAAGTTCTTTATCGTCTTATTACTACCAAAAGAATTATGTGACATACTTTATGTATCCATTATTATCCTTAGACTAATGTGAAGACTTTAGGTTACATTAGAGTGATATATTTATGCATTAGTTCATTAGGATTTTACTAAACATCTTTTAAGTCTATCCTCAACCTTGTTTGGCTAAGACTAAAAAGTCAAAGTTCTAGGGTAGGGTTCTAGATCTAGTATGTTACAGAAGTAGAGAATCTCTACATCACCTTTGGAGAAGAAAAGCAAAAGAAAATGATGAAGAATGGAGGTTCTTTCCTAATAAACCTCTCCTCCTTCTCTAAAATTGCCTCTCTCTTTCTCTGCAACTTTCTCTAGTCATCAAGCACTCCAAATGACGAGTGATAACTACCCCATCTGGCTAGTCTCATCTTTAAAATAAGGGATGGTTGCTTTAAAAAATCTATAGAAACTGACAAAGACATGACGTGTCTTTTGGAAGACACATTGTGTCTTTCAATGAAACCGTCGTGCAGAAAGCTTTTCACAAAAAGTACACAGTGTGTCACTAAAAAGACACATTGTGTAGCTATAACTATAGTCGATCTGGGCGAACGGTACACGATGTGTGTTAATAAACACACGTTGTGTACTTTGGCAGAACTTTGAATTTTGACTTTTGAATGTGTGGACATGTTGTGTCTGGGTGAATGACACGCCGTGTATTTTATTCTGTAGTTGGATACAAAGTCCTCTGGAAACTTACACACTATGTGTTAAATATCACACATCGTGTCTTCTGCTTTGCATTGAAGACTAGCCTTCCTAGAAAGTTACACACTGTGTACAAATAAAGATACGACATGTCATCTTCAAAATTTTCAGGATCAACTCTATATCAAATGCAAATCATAGGGGAATCCAACTAAGGTCAGATTTGGGTTGGATTATCACCATTTGATCATCTTCATTGTGTACCTATAATTAGAATCATGCAACAAGTAAAACAACTAAAAATGTGGCAAATTAAGTATGATTAAAGGCCAAATGGAGAGCAAAATGAAATTAATTTGTGTGCAAAAGTGTGAAAAAAGTATATATGAAATGCACACATTAGACGTCTAGTAGGAGGTGGAGATGGCCCAGTCTCATTATCATTTGCCTCAATGGAGGCACTACAACACTCTAAAGTGGGCTTGGAGATTTCACCCACTACAAGAGGGTGTTATTTATTTTTTTTATCAGGTAAAATATTGCTATCTCAAAAAAGGCGTATAGGTGAACCTATATTGTACAGAGGGCAGATAACTACAAAAAACCCACTGTGTAATGGTGACCGGGTCTAAACCTTTATAAATAACAGGTTTATCCCTTATATTAGTAACAAGTCTACCAGCAAGGGACTCAAAAACATCAAACATATCAGTAGACCGACCACCGTGGATTCTGATATTTCTCTCAAACCAGATACAATAGACGATAGCATAAATTTCCATGCCTCCAAAAGCTCTCATAGTGGCGCTCCTGTTAGTTATCTGCCTTATCCACTTCAGCCCATCATCCAAACAACCGGGAGGGTTACCGCCCCAACCATTTTTGAGGGACCATCTACACCAAATCTACCTAGAAAATCTACAAAGAAAGAAGAGTTGTACATGTGTTTCAGCTGCATCACCACAAAGAACACATTTAGAGTCAACATTAAGACCCCAAGCTGCTAGTCTATCAGACGTAGGGAGACGCCCAAGAATAGCCCTATAAAGGTGCACCCCCATTTCGACAACTGACCTTTGTTCCAGATGATTTCGGCCCAAGGCACCAGTGGACCGCATATCTTAAGCTCCCAAGGCTTGGCAACCAAGCAGTCCCAAACACCATCACTCCTTACCCGGTAAGCATATTTCACTTCAAGCCAACTCTCCAGCATTCTTTTCCAAACAATGGAGCTGCAACCTGCAGCCACTATGTCCAAGGAGCATCCATATCTTTCCTTCATCCACATCATCCAAATAGAATCATGCTGGGTGATAAATATGTGGATACGTTGGGCAGTAGCAATCCTATCCAAACTGACCAGATCAACCACTCCCAAACCACCTTGAGACCGTTCTTTGTTAATAATATCCCAAGAAATCCCATGCGTCTTCCCACCCCACAGGAAGCTACTCGTCAATCTTCTTAATTTATCAAAAATGAACCCGGGAAGCTTAGCCTATCTGCACCAGAACCTAGTCTTTGCACCCAGAACCGAATTACACAAGACTAATCTCCCCGCCATATATATGTGTAGGCCAGCCCACTTGTCGATCCTGGATCTCATCTCATCCACCAAACTACCATAGTATTTTCCTCAACCTTTACCACCAGAGATAGGGACACCTATGTACTTAGCAGGGAACCCCCCCTCATAATACCCGTTGCTTCTATCATTCTCCCCCGCCTCGAGTCACATGATCTTGAAAAGAAGACTTTAGAATTTACATCATTAATGTATAACCCAATGAGGTGCCCAAAACTAGTGAGGATCAATCTGACCTATCTAAGGTACTTGCAGTGACCAGCTGTGAAAACCATCACGTCATCTGCGAACACAAGATGTGAGATGACCGAGGTATTCTTAACCTTGAACGCCTTCAATCTACCATCACATACGGCTATAGAAATAGAGGAGGACAAAGCATCCATAATAAGCACAAACAGCATGGGAGACAAGGGGTCACCCTGTCTCAAACCATTAGAAGTAGAAAATAAGTCGTGGGGGACCTCATTCACCAACACTGAGAAAGAGGTGGCTTCAACACACTGAATCATAAGCTTGATCCATATTTTAGAAAACCCCAAAGCTTCCATAATACCCCACAGAGTTGCCCACTCCACATGATCGTAGGACTTAGTAATATCTAATTTGAAGCAGCCCTTTCTATTGGAGTTCTTAACACCAAAAAGGTTCAAGAACTCAGCAACAAGAAGAGCTCCGTCTGCAATATCCCTACCTTGAACAAAGGCCAGCTAGTTGGGGGAGACTATCTTGGGTAGAATTTTCTTAAGGCACCTAGAAAGCAACTTCGCAAAAATCTTATACAGTACTGAGCAGCACGCTATAGGCTGGAAATCTGCCATGGAGGACGTTAGATTCTTCTTAGGAATGAGTTTAATAAGAGAATGCTTGACTTGCTTGAGCATAGTGCCACCAACCATGAACCAACGTACGGCCCGGCAGACATCATCTTTAATAATATCCCAACAGTACTGGAAAAACTTGTTGTTAAAACCATCCGGTCCAGGCGCCTTGGACGGACCAATAGAGAAAATCGCCTCCTTAATCTCCTATTCCGACACTGGACCACATAGAGCTCTATTCATCTCGTCATCCACCTTCATATCCGACATCTCTCCCTACACCACCTGGTGGTCTTTGTTGTAAACATTTTTGAAATAAGTAATAGCTTCCTCCGCCACTTCTCTTTGTCCTCTCACAGTAGTACCATCTTCCTTCATAAGCCCATGTATACAATCTTTCATGTGATTTTTCTTCGTAGCACTGTGGTAGACCTTGGTATTTCTATCACCATCATTTATCCATCTAACTCTGCTTCTTTGCCAATGAAATAGCTCTTCAGACTTTTCTAGCCGCAGCAGTCTACAAGCACTTTCTGCTTCCTCCTTTATTTTATCCTCATCCAATGGGTTAAGCCGAAGAAGACCAACAGCTTCCTTATATTTCTCGTGAGCTTTGTTCACCATATTGGGCTGGTTAACCAAACTAGCCGAACAATCTTTGAGGCCTTTCTTGGTCCTTTTAAGTTTTTCCACCATACAGAAAATAGGATTGCCTATCACCTTCTCATTCCACACCTCCTGGACCACATCTTTAAACCTAGGCCACTCCACCCAAAAATTGAGGAACTTGAAAGGTTTGTTCTTCCTCTGGTTCACCCCCATCTCCAGGACCATCCACGAATGATCTCTATTGGGATGACCCCCTATATAAATATTAGCTTCAGGGAAGATGTCCATCCATACGGAATTGACCAGCCCCCTATCTAGTTGACTAGAAATCCTATGAGCTGGACTCCTATTATTCTGCCAAGTTGTGATCCCACCATTCATATTCAACTCAATCAATCCAGCACTATCCACAACATCATTGAACATGTTGAGAATAGAGTCAGGTATGGGAAGCCCACCAAACTTTTTGCCTGCCTTCCTGACATGGTTGAAATCACCCATCACCAAATGAGGCACTTGATGTTGGGTAGTCTCCCTAATGGTATCCCAGCAAAATATTCATCTACCTTCGTCATTGTGTCCATAAACACCAGTGAAGACACAATAAAATCCCCCATTATTGATGCAGCTAGCTACTATAACCTGGTCAGTAGCATGGATGATCTGTACATCCCAAACCTCCTGATTCCAACCCAAGGCCATTCTACCACCATCGATCTGCTCCAAGTTAGTTTCCATTCCCCACCCAACAGGGAAAAGGCCCGTGACTTTCTCTTTATATTTCCTCTTAATTTTGGTTTCTAGCAGTAACAACATATATGCTCTAGTCTCTGTGATAACCTTTCTTATTCTCCTCTGTCTCTTGGGCCTCGAAGCCCCTCTCACATTCCATGTGAGTACTGGCATATTAACTTGGTTTGTGCCCACCCCTTCTGGGGGTGTTCATTCTAGGTGATGTACATCTGCCCCTCACATTGGTTGAACTCTGTTGTCCTCTATTCCTCCTACCTATACCAGACATTTCATTGAACATCTCATATGTGTCTAAATTCTCCAACATAGAGAACTGGTTGTTGTAATTCTGGACTCTAGTACTGGTCCCAAGCCCCACCGCTCCATCTGCATCAAAATTGACCAAAGTTTCTGCTATTTCCCCCATCTGCACCGTCTCCTCCTCGTGAGCCACCACAAGTATCCCTGTAACAAGGGTTGTAGCTTGAGCAGCATCACCAGTAGCTTCAACAGCCACCTGATGGACAGTCCCCTCTCCCCTAACCCATCTGATGCCTACCCCTGAGCAGACTCCACGAACTCTGTGACCTCTGTTGCCTTACTACTAGGTCTTCTACTCCTATTGGTCATCGTTCTGTTGGTTAATTTTCTACTTTACTCCTGACCTCTCACAATAGGGGGAGCCTTGATATCCGAACCAGGGCAACGACCCATTATGATGGCCGAAAACCATACAACTCTCACACCTCTCAGGTAGTGCATCGCAAATGATCTTGAACTCCAACTCCTCACCATCAGGCATCTCAACCATGACCGTAGGAGGCGGCGCACAATCAGCTTTGAGTTCCAAACAGACATGGGTGACTCCCGCGAACCTACCTTCATAGTGGAAATCAACTACCTTCGGCTCTCCCACTCCACACGTGATTATGGAAATCACCCTTATGGACCAGTGGGATCCCACTTCAGCCATCGTGACCCACACTGGCACCGAAGAAAGAGCAGCACTGAGGATATCCACCTCAGGGGTCCATCTCCTGGTGATCACCATCTTCTGATCGAAAAACCATGGCCTGTTATCTAGGGCCGCCTTCATGTCCGCCTCCGAAGCAAATCTGGCTAGGAAAAGGCCACCCACCAACGGTGAACATTGGAGTTCCCCCTTTGGCCGCCAGCACCTAACCATCCACCCGTACAGCTGATGAAGGATGCATTTGGCCCCCATGACTTGCACGATCACCGAGAACCTATGGAAATTGTCCATCTCCTCCATCGCGGGATCTGGCATCTTCATCCACGGTCTCGCATCCTCAACCCTAAAAGTCGATGATTTGGGATCCTCCGGGGTAAGCACAGGGGCCAAGTTAGGCCTGGGAACGATAGGATTGGCAACCGCCGCTGCCCAGCCCCTACCCACTGAGACGTCGGTCGCCAGATCGCCCCAAGCACCAGGGCCCGAGGACGAGGTGGATGGACCCACCCCGTCCCGAGCGGCGATCGCCATGAGAAACCCGATCTAGAGAGGGGACAAAGCTTCTCACACTAACCCGTTGAACACTCCACATCTTTTGACCCCTTGAGAATAAGGGGGTGCTATTTCTAGTAGCACTAAATGTGTGTAGAAATATCATTAAGCTCATAGAAAAGATTATACATTGGTATGTGGGCGTGGGTGGGAAGGATAAGCAAGGCGCGGATGTCCTAAAATAGTAAGAAGTAGAATCCCTTCTCTAGAATGGTCATATCATTGTAGAGGCTTGTAGATACTTCATACAAATCACATGGTTAGTGTTCTGACTTAATGTCTCATACAAAATATGTGTGATGCCCAAGTATGAATAAATGGTAGTGACAAGCTCAGATCGACTAAATAGGGAACTAGTATTATGTGTAACAACCAATTGAAGATGATAAATCAATGTGCTTCCCTATTTGAAGGGATCAACATTCAACATGATCCAGATGCAGTAAAGATCATTGACTACAAAATACCTTCCATACCTCCTCTTGGAAAGATAGTGCATAAGAGAATGTAGTGGAGGTATCCAATCATATGATTGTAGATGAATGATGCCTTCACTCTATCTAGGTAGGAGGGAAGTTGATCATGATCTCTTCCTAGAACTTTCTAGGTACTAATTTTGTCTTAAAGTTGTTATGGTTTTTCTCATTGTATTTTGCAGTTAATCCTTGTCAACATTCAAGAAATGGAAGTGAGGTCGATGTCAGACCAGGTTTGCTCCTTATCAGACATATGAAATGAGTAGCCAAACTAGTAATACTTGGAGTAGTGCATCGTCAATTAATTAAGGAACATGATAGTGATCTCCTTGTATACAGGTCATGCTCTAAATGGAAATAGTGAAATGACACAGTGAGAAGAAAGCTCTCAAAAGCAGTCTAGATCCTAAGTTCCTTTAGTGTGTATGGAAAAGTGGAGTGTGGGAGTGTCACTGCAAGAAGCTCCATTTCCAAGTATCATTTATTTTGCTCGAGATCGGTTGCTAGTTTAAATTTGCTAGACTGGGGGGATGTGGGAACAATATGCTTGCATGCTGGCTTGCAACACACCATCATGAAGAGGCAGTTGTGGGGGTAAAGTAGATGTCTGTCTAACTTGAAGCATGATGGAAACCCTTTGTTCATCCAATTCTACAATCATTTGCTCACAAGCTTTGATGTTAGGTGTTGTGGAATTATCTAAAATAGACTTGTACGCCACAAAAATGTTTAGCATTGTTGAATCATCTTCAACCCACCTCTCCCTGATACATATGCTTCCTAATGTAGAAGGGAAAATGTCTTATTGGTGACCTTCTTCTTACTCTTTCTGAGTGAGTTCAAATTCTAGAGGATGATGCAGCCAAAGCTTCTAGAAGCGTGATTACAACTTCCTTCCCTTATATGGGGGATCTTTCTTGATACGTTGACTAGAGAGTTGGTTGAATGGCTAAAGGTGGGCCACATGACCAGAATTGACATAGAGATGAGGGTATGAGGTGGCATCACTATTTTTGTGTGGGTCAGCCGGTTGAACAACATGACTCAGGTGACTCATGTGATGTTGTAGTAAAGTGTGAGATAGACGAGGGGTCTAGGTATATAGTCTAGGAAATAGATAGAATATCGTGAGTTGAGGGGCCTATGTTTTCATCTGTATGGTCAATCAACATCATCTCATGGATCAGATATTTGTGGACGATTGGGGGATGAAGGTGGTAGGTCACTTAGATGATTGATGGGATGCATCAATGGTAACACAACTATGTGGAGTCACCTTTTACAAGTCAAATGGCAGTAGGTGAGCTATATCCTGGCTAGAAGATGACACTAGAGGAGGAGGGGAACAATTAGTGGTGACTAGCTGTGAGAAACAAATCACGCTTGGGCAAGAAGGAAATGATATGTGATGTTGACCCCTTTCACCCAAAGGACATATTGCACTACTAAAGAGCAACTCACTCAATGTGTGGGTTGTGTGTCACTCGACTGGATGATTTGTAGTGCATATGTACTTATTCTATTCGCCTGACTTAGTAGTGGTTTGATCAAATAGAATGATTCAATGACTTGTTGTGTTCGGCTACTGGATTTAATTTGTCAGTGGGTTTGTTGGGTAGTGAAACTAGTGTTAGCATGGAGATACCCTCCACACGTGGTTATTAGTGGTTGAGGTGATCCAAGTCACCCAAATGGGTGACTTGATGGTGCAGTGTGAGCACATTCCCATTACCTGATGGGAAAGTTGAGTGCCTGATTGGGAGGGATCAATGTTTATAGTTGAAGCTCTAGATCAATTGTGGATTTTTAGTCACTTGACTGGGGGACTGGGTCAGTCGACTATGTTTTAATGGAGATCATCATCTATAGATGGGTTGGTCAGCTAGTAGAATCAGTCGACAAACTCACCTTCTATATCATCTTTGGAAAAACATCTGATCTAATTGGCCAATTGGATGCTCCTGTTACCTACATGGAAATCTGACAACTCAGTATGCACTTGAATATTCTCTCACATCCAAAAAAAGGAGGCTATATAAATTATCGATTAAAAATGTCATACATGTCAAGATAAATGAATATGATGCACTAAATGAAATTTAACTAAATGCATATGAGCTACTCTTCAACATCATCATCATCTAAGCCTTAGTCCCAACTATGTTGGGGTCGGCTTCATGAATCCTTTGTTTCCATTCAGTTCTATCATGGGCCATATACTGGTTGAGATGTAGAGATTCAAAATCTCTATTTATAAGCTCATCCAATGTTAATTCAGGTATTCCTCTTCTTCTATTTATTGTGCTTAACCTTAATAGCATTGCTTTGTATAGGCACATTAGTCAGTTTGCATTGCACATGTTTGTACCATATGAGTCGGCCCTCGCACAACTTGTCCTCAATGCTCACCACCCCATTTTATTCTTGATATAATCATTTCTCAAGCAATCTTTTCTTGTCTTCCCACATATCCATCTCAGCATACACATTTCAGCCACATTCATCTTGTTGAGACGTTGTTTCTTCACCGCCTAACATTCACTCACATAGATCATGGTTGGCCATATAGCTGTTCTATAAAACTTACTTTTTAACCTAAGAGGCATCTTTCGATTACATAATACTTGAGTTGCACTCCTTCATTTCAACCAACCTGAAGTGATCATGTGGCAAACATCATTTTGGACATCCCCATCTATTTGAATAATAGAACCCAAGTAACAAAATTTATCATATTTTATTATATCTACTCCATCCAACTTGGCTCCATCCTTCACACTGCGTGATTGGTTGAAATTGCAATGCATATACTTAGTTTTGCTCCTTCTAATCATCAATCCATTTGATTCCAATGCCTTTATCCCACATTTAACTATATCATTCAATCCATCTTTAGTTTCATCTATCAAAACAATATCATCAGCAAATAACATACACCAAGGAATATCATCTTGAACATTCTTTGTCAGGTCATCCATAACAAGAGCGAATAGATATGGGCTGAGTGTGGATCCTTGGTGTACCCCAACTCTAATAGGAAAAGTTGGTGTCTCTCCTCCTGGAGTCTTCACATTTGTAGTAGAGCTATCATACATGTCTTTGATCAAGTCAATGTATTGGATTGGCACACCTTTTTTCTTCAAAACCATCCACAACACTTCTATGGGTACTCAATCATAAGCCTTTTGAAAATCGATAAACACCATATGAAGGTCTCTTTTCCTTTCTCTATACTTCTCCATAAGCCTTATCAGAAAAATAGCATATGGTGTTGATCTTCCAGTCATGAAATCAAATTGGTTGTTTGATATCTACATTATAGATCTTAGCCTCTACTCAATAATCCTCTCCCAAAGATTCATTGTGTGAGTCATCAACTAGATACATATGTAGTTTGTGTAGCTCTAAACATCACCTTTGTTCTTGTATATGGGAACTATAGTACTATTTCTCTACTCATCAGGCTTCTTCTTCATAACATCCTAATCTCCTGCCTAAGTTAAAACTCCTTATTTAGAGCTATTCATAAAAACAAGCTTCTTTGAGGATTTTTTAAAAATAATTTTTAATGTTAAAATAATATATTATGATTTATTTGAAAGATTTTATATATTGAAAATATTTGTGTTACTTTTTGTGATTTTTGTAAAATAACATTTTGATGGGTAAGCACCCAAGTAGGTATCTGGGTGGAAAGCAAGTTGCTTATGGAGGCAAGCATGTAGCTGTGTAGCAAGTAGATAGATTGATCAAACACACAATTAGGTAAAGAAAGTAGCTTTGTGTCATGCTCTAAACACCTAGAACATCCTAATGTTTGACACATATCCTACCATGTGTCAACTAATCCTTGATAGATATCTTAAGGTGACACATATGCATCCATGTGTCATATAGACACAAATTTATCTCTCTTTAGATGACACATACACACCCATGTGTCACTTAACTACAAATCATCTCTCTTTTGATGACACATATATACCCATGTGTCATCCATATACATTTTGCAATTAGGACCATGCTACGCTCCACCATTCCTATAAAAGGAGCCCTCATTCACCCCACCATAATCACAAGTTCTCTCCTCTTCATCCCAAAGCAAAGGTGAACGTCCCTTCTCCCTCCATTCCCATCTCCTTCACCATAAACCTCCCATCTCTCACTAGATTAGCAAACCACTCTCTCTTTCTCTATGTTAGTGAAAGGAACCACCTCCAACAAACACTCTCTCTATAGAAACCTACTACCTCCTTCCTCCACCATAGTAAGAGAAACCCAATACTATGTCTTCCACAATATCCTTTAGAATATATAAGCCATCTCTATTCAACCCTAGTGAGAGAAACCCTAGAATACGATCTATCTAGGAACGAGGATCGAGGTAATGGCAAATGCGATAGAATGCTGCCAAAATATATCAAGATTGGGTATATTTAATGATTCTATGGTCTTATTGTGGAAATATCTATTAAGGACAATAAAGGTATGGTTCCCATATTTTTTCATCCAAAAAGTAGGGTTTAGTATCATGAATTAGTATTCTCCTCACTCCTTATAATAGTCGCTTATGTAAGATCAATTGAAAGTATGATTTCATATGGTCATCACTTCTTGACATGATCTCTTATATCACCACTAATGAAAAGTAGGGTTTATTATGATTTGGTATAGCTAAGTATCTTCACTCCTTATCATATTTCTTTCTATAAACATCCATGCAAAGTATTGTTTATTATGGTTTAAGATTTTTTAGTATGGTATTCAATTATTATCATGATCATTGATATCAACATCAATGAAAATCATGATTTGCATGGTTTGACATTGTAATGACCCTGACCTGGGTTATGAGGTAACCCTATTTGTTTTGGCTAAGTAAGTTTCTTAGAACTTGAATATAATCCTCGAAAGTGTTTTTCTATCAGGTAACAAACTTATGTTTCAGTTTTTGTCATGTTTGAATAATGTTTGAGCAATGTTCTCATGTTTTGGACCAGAATGCAATTCACCCAAGATAAGGAGTTTTAGTGCAATATGTCATATTTTGAACATGCCTCAAGTGTTTTAGCATCATTATAGAGAGAATGATGCAAGGTGGTAACATGTGGAAATCCTAAATTTCAAGTTGCAACTTGTTTGAATAATGTTAGTGCATTGTGCACCAATTTTGGTACAAATTGTAATTTACCCAAAATGTAGGGTTAATATGCAACTTACCACCTCTAGAGTGTTACTACTTCCTATATGTATCATTTAGAGGAGATATAATGAATGATACACCATGTTTGAATCATATTTGAGTAAGATACTCTTGGTGATGAAAAGACCAAGAAAGTGTTGTATGTGAAACCCTAATTTGAGCTTGTTTTGGGTTGTAGAGTCCATATGGGAGTGCCTATCGGACAAGGAGCCATATAGGGGATCCCATATCGGTTTTTGAACTCTTGGCCTTGTCCATTATGAGAAAATAACAGAAAAGAGGTGATCCATTTCGAATTAGAAGCTCCTTGCAAAAGGTGTATCAGTTTGCTTAATTTATGAGATAAAGTTGAGATATCTTATCAAACAAGATAACTAATGGCCGAAATATCATCTCTAGATTATCCTCTAGTGTTTTAAATGTCAAGAATAATATGTTTGCATGCAAGGATAGGTGTCAACAATGCGTGGACACGTGGCACCTAGTAGGTTAAAATGGTGACACCTCATATACACACTTTTTCATGAACCTAGAGTATATATACCCTTCCTTTCACCCATGAGTGGAATGTTTCGAAATCTATCACCCCCTTGCTCTTATATATCGTGCATAGAGTCTAGATATCGTGCAAGGGTGAAGGATTATCGTGCATATAGCTTTGGTATCACCCATAGCAAAGTGATATCACCCATTGCAAAGTGATATTGGCCAAGTGAGGGATATCGGCCATAAGTGAGGGATATCAGCCACAAGTGGTGAGGTATCATGCATAGGGCTGAGGATCTCAAGTCTTAGACCTTTTAGAAACTCACCTTCAACCTTGGGAACGTGAAGCTTTGGAGCTTGGAGCTTTGAAGTTGCTCTTGAGGCGGGTTATATAACTTGAACTCATTTATGTTATTATTTATCATCAATCTTACCATAGTTAAATGATTTACTTTCAAATAGAATTTTATTGCATAATTGATGAATCCATGAGCTCTAGTAGTAACCTAGGACTACTGTCCATGAACTAGAACAAGTAGAACAAAGGTCTAGAGCTTTCAGATGATGGTATCACCTTATAAAGTGATATCGGGTTCAAGCATATAAGCAGGCACCTCTAACCCGATATGGTGATGCACCTACACCACTAAAATGATATGGATATGAGTTTATAATTTGTTGAATAATATGGTCAAGCATACTCCTCTTGGATTATATGAGGTCAAGCATACTCCTCAAAAATGATATGAGGTCAAACACACATCTATTTGCCCGATATGGTGTGAAGCATACACACACCTCTTTGCCCGATATGGTGTGAAGAACACACACACCTATTTGCTCGATATGGTGTGAAGCGCGCACACACCTCTTTTCCCGATATGGTGTGAAGCATACACACACCTCTTTGTCCGATATGGTGTGAAGCACACACACACCTCTTTGCCTGATATGGTGTGAAGCATTCACACACCTCTTTGCTCGATATGGTGTGAAGCACACACACATCACTCTGCCCGATATGGTGTGAAGCACACATACACCTCTAAAGTGATATGGAAGCAACCATACACCTCAAACCCGAGATGGTAAGCACACATACACCTCAAGGGTGATATGGTAAGCACACATACACCTCATACCCGATATGGTGGAAGCACCTCAAAACCCATATGAAGGAAAGCACCTTAGATGCAATGTACTTGATGAAGTAACGCATGAAGTGTCTTATATAAAGTCATATATTAAGAGGTATGGATTTTAATGAATACTGATTAATTAGGCTAATGTACCTTGAAGGAAAGGTTGAACTAACTTAATAAAGTATGAAGTAATCAATATCCTAGTAAGGATAAGAGAGAAACTCATACTTTGTGTTGATAATCATTTAATGACAAATGATGAGAATAAATAAGTATGATTGAATACTTATGATATTAATGTATGCTCCTAGATGTGTGGAGCAATGAATTAGGGTTCGTATTGATAATATGAACTTGAAACCCTATTCAGATATAAAGGGAAACCCTAACCCTAATAGTTTTTGCCTAGTGAGAGGTGACAAGATGTTTAATGGCCTTGTGAGCCATGTGGTTAGTTGTTGCCTAGTGAGAAGTGACAAGATGTTTAATGGCCTTGTGAGCCATGTGAATAGTTTTTGCCTAGTGAGAGGTGACAAGATGTTTAATGGGCCTTGTGAGCCATGTTGTTAGTTGTTGCCTAGTGAGAGGTGACAAGATGTTTAATGGGCCTTGAGATCCATGAGAATAGTTGTTTCCTAGTGAGAGGTAACAAGATGTTATAAATGTCTCATGTAAGAAATGATAATGTTCAAAATAAACTAGGAAATGGAAACTTAGTAACATAATAATAACAATAAATGGATACAATAGTAATAATGAAATCTTGATCATCCATGCTTTATGCTTATAGCCAAATAAGGGCTATAATGTTTTGAATATTCTTAAAGGAGATAAGAAGAATACTTGTATTATATAAAGGATGTGAATAAGTATGATGTCTTATCCAAGGTAATGCCTAGTAAAGGTGATGTGGTATTCAGTAATGAGATGCACATGTTTGGTATAGTCCAATGCATGGAATTGATGCACATGATTGGTAGTAACCCAATACCTGGCTGTTAATCATAGGATTGGTAATAACCCAATGCATGGTTGTTAATCACAAGATTCGTAATAACCCAATACCTGGTTGTTAATCATAGGATTGGTAATAACCCAATACTTGGTTGTTAATCACAGGATTGCTAATAACCCAATACCTGGATGTTAATCATAGGATTGGTAATAACCCAATGCTTGGTTGTTAATCACAGGATTGATAATAACCCAATACCTAGCTATTAATCATAGGATTGGTAATAACCCAATACATGGTTGTTAATCATAGGATTGGTAATAACCCAATGTCTGGTTGTTAATCACAGGATTGGTAATAACCCAATGCTTGGCTATTAATCACATGATTTGTAATAACCCAATGCCTGGTTGTTAATCACATGATTGGTAATAACCCAATTCCGGGTTGTTAATCACAGGATTGGTAATAACCCAATGCATGTCTGTTAATCACAGGATTAGTAATAACCCAATGCCTGGTTGTTAATCACAGGATTGGTAATAACCCAATGCCTTGTTGTTAATCACAGGATTGGTAATAACCCAATGCCTGGCTGTTATTCACATGATTGGTAATAACCCAATACCTGGTAGTAATATCAAAGGATTGTCATAGTCCAATACTTGGAATAGTTGCACAGGATTGGCATAGTCCAATGCATGGAATAACCTCATAGGATTGGCAAAGACAATACCTGGACAGATGATGATGATGTATATTCACATGATTGGTATAATTCAATATCTGATTAGCAGATTGGCTGAGGCCAACAGATAGAAATGAGAATGATTCATGGATGTCATACGATGATAATGAGTATCACAGGATAAGATTGAGTTGTTGAAATAGTATGATGGGTAAATGATATACATGTTCTTCCTATTCCTTATAAAGAGAATAGATGATTTACTGCTCTATCATAGATAGTTGTAATGCTTTAAAAGATGAGAATGTTCTAAACTTCTTATCCTCTTCTCAGTTTAATACTATTTATCTGTGATAATAACATTGTTGGTGGAGAGTTATATCTCTCGCTGGGACAATTGTCTCACCTTGTGGGATCCACATTTTTTTAGGTGGATGTGCATGAGGGGGATTGATACCGTACTGCAGAGAAAGAACAACAGCTGTAGGGATAGCAGTGACAGCTCAGGTTGATTGTACTATCTGTCATGTCTTATATATAGAAGTCCTATGTGTCATCTCTATACTCTCAGGTCCTTGGGTTTAGTACGTGTTGGTTTTATGAACAATTTGAGATTTTGGCTTTGTTGCCTCAAGCTATGATGTTGCTTTAAGTATATGTTTTGAGAAAGCAATTGCTATATGTTATCCTCAAGAAGAGATGGCATAGTGTATGTACCATATGATCAATGATGAATATCAGGTTTTGGTTCTTCCTTAAAGAGTTTTCCTATAAATGGATCTCTTTGCAAAATGGTTTTAATTTTTAGTGATTTTTGTTAATCTATTTCTTATGATTATTCTGCATAATTAGTAACGATTTGGTTGTCGATTTGGTGGTGGTCGTTTCAAGTTTGGTATCAGAGCTTAAGGTTCACTGAGTCTATAGAGACATAGTACTGAGGTATTTAATATGTTCCAGTGTCCTCCAGTATATCTTATAGTGACGTCTGTTTATGCAGAAGAAAGGGTGAAGTTTAAAAATGACTAGAGAACACAAGGAACACATTGTTGAGAGCAATGATGTTGCACTAAGAGAGGGTGTAAGGGATCAGGAAAGAGAAGAATGAGTGCCTAAGAATTCACATCTTGACCTAATCAGGATAGACTATCCTATTTTTATGCTCTTGTTGGGCAGGTTATGACAATAGTGATGCATATAGTAGACTAGATACTAGCATTACAACCTAGGTTACCAGCCCCCAATGCAGAAATTTTGGGTTCTGAAAGGGTTCCTGAATGACATAGTCATGTTGGAACCGTGGAAAATGTGGGAAGAATTAACATATGGCAAGAAAATAGACTCTACCATAAGTACAAACAGATAGTACATCTATGATGGCAATGCCAAGGTGGGGCAATAAGTTCAGAATGAAGGAAAGGTCTCTATAATTCTGGAGACATTTGCCTAGTTGTTCTAAAAAGCCAACGTTTTTTGTACCACCAGTGCAATAAATGCCTAGTGCACCAGGGTAGTAGTCACTAAGTAAAGGCAAAAGTCCTAACTTCCCATGTAAGAACTCCTGACATAGTTTATATATCGGTAATTAGACCGATAAGACTATGGTACGAGGATAAGACATGTTATAGATATAGACATGTTGAGCATACTAAACCCTTTTGTTCAAAAACAAGGGAGGAAATGACCCAACAACAGAGGAAGACTTGGCAGGGCTTACGAAAGTTATAGCCTAAAAGTGTAAAAAGGAAAAAGTAACAATATGAAACAACTTGACTCTATGTTTGAGTCAACCTAAAGTGGTAGATGACTGTGAGGGGTGACAGTCAGATAGAGCTTTCTCATTCTGATATGTCTTCTCTAGATTTTATGTAATAAGTATAAGAAGGTAGTTGTTGTTGAGATTCCTTTAATTAGTCCTATGAGGACATAAGGAAGAGATAAGAAGGATGAGAACTTATATTCAGTCCAATATTCTCTTATATGTTTTGAAATTTCTCTCTTCATGAAGGAAGGGAAGAGATGTAAAAGAAAAACCCAGAGAAAATTTGGGATACTAAGTAGTAAAAATTTAAAGAGATGAAACATAAAATAAAACAAATGCATACTACCTAATTTCAGTTCTTGAATACCCTGGCCAGGTATTCATCTATTGAAGGCACGATAAGTATGGAACTCTTATATTGCTATCTTTATGATTACTCTGATCAAGTTGTCATTTTGAGACAATCTAAAGAGCATAATGAGGTAGGAGATGTGGCAAGGATATTTCTACCACATCCTAATTGATATACGAAGGAGTCTGAGTTAATCACCAAACAACTTATAAACAAAAGAAGATGTTTAGCATAATGAATACCATGGTCTGAGGACTTGGAGGTAACAATTATCTGATGAGAGGTAACAATGTTCAGTGATGAACTAAGGGTTTGAATACCCAGATCTAGTAATCATGATGATGATGATGATGCTAAGGGATGATGACATGTAATCATACTTATAATTCCTATGTCAAGGGAAAGGAACCTAAGAGGAAACAAGATTGAATGACACATGAACAGTTTAAAGTTCATGTAATAATCAAAGTAGGTGATAACCTCCTTTCTTTAATAAACAACCCTGGATGATGATGGGTGATAAAAAGACTATGTTTCCTTATGTTATTTCTTTTCAAGGACATGACAATTAAGTAAGTCTTGTGACACTTGATGTGCATGGATTAGAAGTAATCCTTTAGATGGATACTTTGGAAAGTATCAACTAGTCTTGGATTTTAGTTCCAAGACAAAGTATATGTGTTAAGTAATGTCCCAAGATGAAAGAAGGGTCCTATTATATGTTTAATTTTGGTATTAACAACAAAGGATGGAAATGATGAGGATGTGATGTGCTTTTGGCACATATAATGGATACCAAGGTAAGGAATCCTAGTATCCAAGGACTTTCAATGATATGAGAAGATGGGAACATGACTCCTGATAAGATGAATAATGTTTGGTTATCTAGAAGGGCCAAATTTAAACAAAATTTGTTTACATACTGTAGTATGGATACCATATGTTAGGGGTTTATGCCCCGCATAAACATGACATCAACAAAGATGTATGAGTTGAAGGAACAATTGTAGAATTTTTTTGGGAAAAGTTGATCAAGCTAAAGATAACTTCTTAGAATATCTCTATCTAGATTGTTAAGGCAGCATAAACATAACATCCAGAGATACCTCTGAGATAGTTCCTCTTTAATAAGTAGCCTCTCTTTATGACAAGAAAATAAACAGCTAAAGGGATGATTGATACAAGTCATAAGAAGATTTAGTGTTGTGTCAGTAGATTTGAGTGGCACAACAGATGCATGATAATACTTGTAGTCCCAAGTGGTGACAGAACGCAACTCTGGTCTTTCCTTGAAAGAGAAATGACAAACTAAGTGAGGGGTATAGAAAACTCCCAAGATCAAGGATCTTATTACATAAAGATGTAAGTTGAAAAGGTGACAAATCAATGAGGTTTGACACCTGAGTTAAATAAGGTATGTATAATGATTCTCTGACTAAGAAAAAGGTTACCTGACACAGAGTTGACTCTACAATCAATAATGAAAAAGATAGTGGAGTATGTGTCATGTGTGACAGATTCTATGATAAACATGTGTTGAAGAACTTTGTGTTGATCAAAGTTCTATGGTATCTCCATGACATTAAGATGTTATGTGGAGACTTGATGATATGATGAATGAATAATATCTGTCTCCCTTTACTTGGGATTTCGGGGATGAAATCCTTGTTAGGGGTTTATAACTTGTAATGACCCTGACCTGGGTTATGAGGTAACCCTATTTGTTTTGGCTAAGTAAGTTTCTTAGAACTTGAATATAATCCTCAAAATTGTTTTGCTATCAGGTAACAAACTTATGTTTCAAATTTTTTCATGTTTGAATAATGTTTGAGCAATGTTCTCATATTTTGGACCAGAATGCAATTTACCTAAGATAAGGGGTTATAGTGCAATATGTCATATTTTGAACATGCCTCATGTGTTTTAGCATCATTATAGAGAGAATTATGCAAGGTGTTGGCTTGTGGAAATCCTAAATTTCAAGTTGCAACTTGTTTGAATAATGCTAGTGCATTGTGCACCAATTTTGGTACAAATTGTAATTTACCCAAAATGTAGGGTTGATATGCAAATTACCACCTCTAGAGTGTTACTACTTCCACTATGTATCATTTGGAGGAGAGATAATGAATGAGATACCATGTTTGAATCATATTTGAGTATGATACTCTTGGTGATGAAAAGACCAAGAAAGTGTTGTATGTGAAACCCTAATTTGAGCTTGTATCGAGTTGTAGAGTCCATATGGGAGTGCCTATCGGCCAAGGAGCCATACAGGGGATCCCATATCGGTTTTTGAACTCTTGGACTTCTCCATAACGAGAAAATCACCTCAAAGAGGTGATCCATGTCGAATTAGAAGCTCCTTGCAAAAGTTGTATCAGTTTGCTTAATTTATGAGATAAAGATGATCAAACAAGATAACTAATGGCCAAAATATCATCTCTAGATTATCCTCTAGTGTTTTGCATGTCAATATAAATATGATTGCATGCAAGTACAGGTGTCAACCATGCATGGACACGTGCTACCCAGTAGCTAAAAATGGTGACACCTCATATACACACTTTTTCATTAACCTCAAGTATATATACCCTTCCTTTCACCCATAAGTGGAATTTTTCGAAATCTATCACCCCCTTGCTCTTATATATTGTACATTGAGTCTAGATATCGTGCAAGGGTGAAGGAGTATCATGCATAGATCTTTAGTATCACCCATAGCAAAGTGATATCACCCATTGCAAAGTGATATCGGCCATAAGTGAGAGATATCGGCCACAAGTGGTGAGGTATTATGCATAGGGATGAGGAGCTCAAGTCTTGGACCTTTTAGTAGCTCACCTTCAACCTTGGGAACGTGAAGCTTTGGAGATTGGAGCTTTAAAGTTGCTCTTGAGGCGGGTTATATAACTTGAACTCAATTATGTTATTATTTATCATCAATCTTACCTTAGTTAAATGATTTACTTTCAAATAGAATTTTCTAGCATAATTGATGAATCCCTGCGCTCTAGTATTAGCCTAGGACTATTTTCCATGAACTAGAACAAGCATAACGAAGGTCTAGAGCTTGAAGATGATGGTATCACCTTATAAAGTGATATTGGGTTCAAGCATATAAGCAAGCACCTCTAACCCGATATGGTGATGCACCTACACCACTAATATGATATGGATATGAGTTTATACTTTATTGAATGATATAGTCAGGTAGTATACACATGTTGGACGATATGAGGTAAAGCACACACCTTAAAAATGATATGAGTTCAAACACACACCTCTTTGCCCGATATGGTGTGAAGCATACACACACTTCTTTGCCCGATATGGTGTGAAGCACACACACACCTCTTTGTCTGATATGGTGTGAAGCACACACACACCTCTTTTACTGATATGGTGTGAAGCACACACACACCTCTTTTCCCGATATGGTGTGAAGCATACACACACCTCTTTGCCCGATATTGTGTGAAGCACGCACACACCTCTCTGTCCGATATGGTGTGAAGCACACATACACCTCTAAAGTGATATGGAAGCAAGCATACACCTCAAACCTGAGATGGTAAGCATACATACACCTCAAGGGTGATATGGTAAGCACACATACACCTCATACCTGATATGGTGGAAGCACCTCAAAATCCATATGAAGGAAAGCACATTAGATGCAATGTACTTGATGAAGTAACACATGAAGTGTCTTATATCAAGTCATACATTAAGAGGTATGGAATTTAATGAATATTGATTAAGTAGGCTAATGTACCTTGAAGGAAAGGTTGAACTAACTTAATAAAGTATGAAGTAATCAATATCCTTGTAAGCATAAGAGAGTAACTCATACTTTGTGTTGATAATCATTTAATGACAAATGATGAGAATAAATAAGTATGATTGAATACTTATGATATTAATGTATGCTCCTAGATGTGTGGATCAATGAATTAGGGTTTGTATTGATAATATGAACTTGAAACCCTATTCAGATATGAAGGGAAACCCTAACCCTAATAGTTGTTGCCTAGTGAGAGGTGACAAGATGTTTAATGGACTTGTGAGCCATGTGGTTAGTTGTTGCCTAGTGAGAAGTGACAAGATGTTTAGTGGCCTTGTGAGTCATGTGAATAGTTGTTGCCTAGTGAGAGGTGACAAGATGTTTAATGGGCCTTGTGAGCCATGTAGTTAGTTGTTGCCTAGTGAGAGGTGACAAGATGTTTAATGGGCCTTGAGAGCCATGAGAATAGTTGTTGCCTAGTGAGAGGTAACAAGATGTTTATAAATGTCTCATGTAAGAAATGATAATGTTCAAAATAAACTAGGAAATGGAAACTTAGTAACATAATAATAATAATAAATGGATACAATAGTAATAATGAAATCTTGATCATCCATGCTTTATGCTTATAGCCAAATAAGGGCTATAGTGTTTTGAATATGCTAAAAGGAGATAAGAAGAATACTTGTATTATATAAAGGATGTGAATAAGTATGATGTCTTGGCTAAGGTAATGCCTAGTAAAGGTGATGTGGTATTCAGTAATGAGATGCATAAGATTGGTATAGTCCAATACCTGGAATAGATGCACAGGATTGGTAATAACCCAATACATGGTTGTTAATCACATGATTGGTAATAACCCAATGCCTGGTTGTTAATCACATGATTGGTAATAACCCAATACATGGATGTTAATCACAGGATTGGTAATAACCCAATACCTAATTGTTAATCACAGGATTGGTAATAACCCAATACATGGATATTAATCACAAGATTGGTAATAACCCAATGCCTGGTTGTTAATAACATGATTGGTAATAACTCAATACCTAGTTGTTAATCATAGGATTGGTAATAACCCAATACATGGTTGTTAGTCATAGGATTGGTAATAACCCAATACATGGTTGTTAATCACAGGATTGGTAATAACCCAATATCTGCCTATTAATCACAAGATTGGTAATAACCCAATGCTTGGCTATCAATCACAGGATTGGTAATAACCCAATGCATGGTTGTTAATCACAGGATTGGTAAGAACCCAATGCCTAGCTATTAATTACAGGATTGGTAATAACCCAATGACTGGTTGTTTATCACATGATTGGTAATAACCTAATGCTTGGCTATTAATCACAGGATTAGTAATAACCCAATGCTTGGTTGTTAATCACAGGATTGGTAATAACCCAATGCCTGGATGTTAATCACATGGTTGGTAATAACCCAATACCTTAATATCACAGGATTGGCATAGTCCAATACCTGGAATAGTTGCACAGGATTGGTATAGTCCAATGCCTGGAATAACCTCACAGGATTGGCAAAGCCAATACCTGGAAAGATGATGATGATGTATATTCACATGATTGGTATAATTCAATATCTGATTAGCAGATGGGCTGAGGCCAATAGATAGAAATGAGAATGATTCACGGATGTCATACCATGATAATGAGTATTACAGGATAAGCTTGAGTTGTTGATATAGTATGATGGGTAAATGATATACATGTTCTTCCTATTCCTTATAAAGAGAATAGATGATTTACTACTCTATCATAGATAGTTTCAATGCTTTAAAAGATGAGAATGTTCTAAATTGCTAATCCTCTGCTCAGTTTAATACTATTTATCTGTGATAATAACATTGTTGGAGGAGAGTTATATCTCTCGCTGGGACAATTTCCTCACCCCATGGGATCCACATTTTTTTAGGTGGACATGCACGAGTTGGATTGAGATCGTATTGCAGAGAAAGAACAACAGTAGCAGGGACAACAGGGACAGCACAGGTTGAGTGTACTATCTGTTGTGTCTTGTAGATAGAAGTCTTATGTGTCGTCTTTGTACTCTCAGGTCCTTGTATTTAGTATGTGTTGGTTTTATGAACAATTTGAGATTTTGGCTTGTATATCTCGAGCTTTGATGTTGCTTTAAGTATATGTTTTGAGAAAGAAATTGGTATATGTTATCCTCGAGAAGAGATGACATAGTGAATGTACAATATGATCAATGATGAATATCAGGTTTTGGTTCTTCCTTAAAGAGTTTTTCTATAAATGGATCTCTTTGCAAAATGGTTGTAATTTTAGTGATTTTTGTTAATCTATTTCTTATGATTATTCTGCATAATTAGTAACAATTTGGCTGTCAATTTGGTGGCGGTCGTTTTAGACATATACTTTGTGAAGAAATGAATAAATTATGTACTATATTCACCTATTTTATTAATAAGCAAGATATGAATATTAATGGACTTCCTTTCCATACCTTAAGATTTTACATCAAGTTAGGAGCCTAGATGATAGTTAAGCATGCCTTTGTGCATTCTAGTTCTATTCTCATTTGATTTCCCTTATTTCTCCCTATTATTTGAGTCATGTGATATTGTTGGAAATTAGAATTCCATCAGACATTTCTAAGGTGACTAGAAACCCGTTTCATTGATGCATGTAGCCAGTAAAGAGGAAAGGTTATTTAATTGGTTCTGTGTTCACACGGGGGGCTCCCTGACCTCTTGCACGCTCCTCGCCATAGATTTGTCTGATTCAAATCCACAATCCCACAAGTTTACATTTTATGTGTTATAGTGAAATACTTAATTAATGATTCATTTATTCATGGCTGCCTTTTGATCTCTTTAACTTTGACTAAACATCATATTGAGCAATATATCTTTAATGATTTCCTTTTAATTCTAAACCTTATATTGGGAGATGTGTTGGTAACAGAGTCGGCATGTCTTGGCTGAGGATTGATACATTTGGGATCTGAATCTAAGTCCTTTGGAGTTAGGGATGGATGAGTATAATTCTCTACCATACTTAGGCCCACACTTGGGTTGGTCATGTAGAGTCAGGCATGATCATGTTAGTAATGGGGAATAATCTCCTTCAAAAATTAAGCATGCTAACTAATGATACTCCAAGTGGCATTTTGTGCGAGGAGCACCCTCTTTCGATCTTATGAAGGCAACCAGTGGCTGCATGTGGTAATCTATTTCATTGTATAGAGCATGCAGTGTGCACAAGTGGCTGGGGGTGTGCCAGGGTACTTATAGGTGTTTTGGTGACCCTAATGGACTAAAGTCTTGGCTAAGCAAATTTTTGTGGTTGCAGACCAGTTGCCCAAGGTGAATTGACACCTTCTCTAAGAGTTTTAGTTAAACTCATTTATGGAATAAAGTATCCCTTTTTGTCATCATTATACCAATAATCCTGATTATGCTCCACAGTATCGGTCTAACATTTTGATATAGTTGTCATCTAATAAATGCTTTATGAATATACGTACATACACATTCCTTATGCTTCATGCTAGTAGATGGTCAATAATTTTGTTTTGGACTTTGGTTACTTTAGTTATCTAAGTAATACATTAAGAATATAGTTATATTAATAGTGGCATGCTACTTATCTCTATTTTTCCATACTTAGACATTTGTCTAACCCATACTCTCCCACTTGGGCTGCGAGATATTCTTCCATGTTGCAGATTATATTATTTGTAGGACCTTTCCTTGTGAAAGACTCATCTTGAAAATATCATGAAGTGCGTCAAGAATCAAAGGCACATCAAGCTTAATTTTAAACTCATGTATCATTTTTTTATTGATATAGGAGATAATGTAAAAATACCTTTTGTAAGGATGTAATATTTTAAAATAAAATATTTCTTATCTCACTCTTGTGCTTTGATTCTTGGTGCCATATTAACGGATCAGATTTAGCTACTTGATTTTTACGAAGAAAATCAGGTGGTTGAATCGGGGACGTTACATTCTTGGTCTTCATGATCTTGTTAAAGAGATTTGTTAATCACATAACTCCTTCATCCCCCAAACTCTTCCATACTTCAATGGGAATATTGTCTAGTCTACATGCCTTTCTCATTTTCATCTTCTTCTAAGCACTCTTGACCTCAAATGGTGAAACTCGTTGTGTGTAAATGATAATTCTTGTATTCATGTCATTCTAGTCTCTAACATTATTTGTAGTATATCCATTGAAAAGCTTATGAAAGTAATTTCTCCAATGGTTCTTAATATCATCATCCTTCACCAACACCCTACCATCTTCATTCTTGATGCATTTTACTTGGCTCAAGTCTCTTCCTTTCCTTTCTCTTATACGAGCCATTATATATATGTATATATGTGTATGTATGTATGTATGTATATATATATATATATATATATATATATATATATATATATATCCCCTTATCCTGTGTCATCAAAGTATCTAGACCTTGCCTCCTTAACAACCTTTTTAGCTTCTTTCTTTGCTTTCTTGTCATCTCGAGATTTTGACAAGATACCATAGATCTTCCTTTTCAGTTTAATAGCCTCTTGTACTTCATCATTCCACATCAAGTCTCTTTTTGTGGAGTCCCACATCCTTTGGTCTCCACCAAAACCTCTTTGGTTTTTTTTATGTAGGAGCTCATGTTATGCCACAAAGTGTTAACATCAGACTCCAAGTTCCAAGTTCCCTCCTTGTTGAGCTTATCATGAAAAGTCAATTTCTTTTCTCCTTTAAGATTCCACACTTGATCCTGCTATCTTGGTTTCTCTTATGCTTGCCTTAATTGATCTTCATGTTAATATCCAAAATCACCGACCTATGTAGGGTCGTGAGTTCTTCGCTAGGAATCACTTTACAATCCTTGCTTATATTACGATCCACCCGGCTCGTAAGGATATAATCAATTTGTCTACAATTGTGCCCACTCTTGAAAGTAATCTTATGAGATTTTTTTCTTCTTCTTAAAATTGGGTGTTTGCCAACATCATATCATATGCAACTACAACATTTAAATATCCTCTCTCCTTCTCCAATTCTGCTACCATATCCAAAATCACCATGAAATCTCTCATATCCAGCATGGCTACTCCCCACATGCCATTTAAATCACTCCCAATAATAATCTTTTCTGCTATCGGTATTCCCTGCATCAATTCGTCTATGTCATCCTAAAAATCCTTCTTAGACTCCTCGCTAAGGCCAACTCGGGGGCATAAGTGATAATAATGTGAAAAATATTTCCCCCAGGAACAACCTTGAAAGATATGATTCTATCACCCATCCTTGTGATCTTTAAAACATCATCCTTCAACATCTTATCAACAATAATACCTAAGCCATTTCTCTGTTTATCAATGCTTGTATACCAACTTTTGTATCATGTGTCTCCAGTGTCTCTATAGAATTCTCCTGTCTACTTGGTTTCCTACAAGCAAGCTATATTGATGCAGTAGGACTAGCTTCTTTACCCACTTTCGTCCAAGATGTGGAAACCATTGCACATTTTTTGCTACATCTGGGTGATGATTCCATGGGACTAGCTTATTTACCCACACCCATCCAAGATGTGGAAAACCTTGTTTGTCCTTCAACACAATCGAGTGTCATTGTGTTGAAACCCTTGCATATTTATCATTGCACCTGGGTGCCAATGCAGTGTGTCGCTAGGTAGGGACACTCCAACAAATTTTTTATAAGGATCTGCGCCATAGAATGAGTGAAAAATTTTTATGGCTGGCATTTAACCTACCACCAACCCTCCTCCTTTACTCGGGCTTGGGACTAGCTATATTTGCACAAAATGTATGAAAACATAGGCGGAGTTAAATTCATATTATCTACTATAAGTAAATATTTCAAAACCTATCTAAATAAAACTATTGGTTTACCTCTAGAAAAGTGCCTTGTTTAACATCATTGGATCGACCCCTATATATGAATTTGTCTTAGAGTTCGAGAGTGGAAGTGGGACTGCCTCTCATGCTACAAGATCTTCATTAGAAAAATAACACTTCAATATTTTTCTTTGTCATTGAAAACTCTCCCTTGGCCTTAACCCACAATATGAATGCTCCATGTGGATAGATGTACTTAACCATATATGGGTTATGCCACTTAGATTTTAGTTTCCTTGGGAACAATCTAAACTCGAGTTACAAAGAAAAATTTATTCACCCACCTATATGTCCTTCTCTTCAAGTGTCCATCATACCACATCTTGGTGTGCCCTTATAAATATGAGCCTTCTCATATCCAGATAGTCGAGGCTACTCCAATTCTTACTATTAGTGAAATTGTATCTCTCCAACCAGAGAAAAATCAAATTTCAACATCTTAATTTCCTATCCCACCTTATGTTCCACCTTCATGGACAGATGGCATGACTTACAAAAAATTAAAAAATTGGCATTGTGCCCAATGTGATCTTGATGTGGTATGCTATGCCCAAACTAAAACGTTCAACTTCATAGCCCAATATTTGTTTGTGTCCCACTTTCTTTTCTAGATTGGCCTTAATTTGTATGTTTGAAACTTCTACCTATCCAATAGTATGTGGATGGTATGGGGACATTACACAGTGATCAACCACGTACTTCTTCAATAGTGGTTTTAATTTCTTATTCAAGAAGTGTGATCCACCATTAGAATCAAACATGAAAGGTACCCCAAAGCTGGAAAGATATCCTTAAATATATTAATCATGGGCTTGGAGTCACTTGAAATAGTGGGGATTTCCTTCACCCACTTCGAGTCATAATTGACTACTAATAGAATATATATATATATATATATATATATATATATATATATATATATATATATATATATCCACAAGTTGTGGGAAATGGACCCATGTAGGCCACTTCACACATGTCAAAGATCTCTATCTCTTTCTAGGAATTTCAGGGCATTTCCATCTATATTCAATATATTGCTTGTTCTTTGGCATTGAACACAATATAGTATAAAATTGTAAGTGTTCTTGAACTACGTGGGCCAATATAACCCACATTGAAGGAAATTTGTGATTGTCTGTGTGGCACTCATGTGACCACTCACTGAGTGCCATTACTCAAGAATAGAGTGTCTTTATTTTTCTATAAGACATATGCGACAGAGTTCATCCTCATATAGTTTGAAGAGGTAAAATTCATTCCATGAGTATCTTTTTACATTATGCATGAACTATTTTTTGGAATGGCCTATGTATTCAAGATGTGAGATCCATGCAACAAGATAGTTTAAGTAAAATACAAACCAAGGAAAACCTAAAGATATATTAATCAACTGGTCATCATTAAAGGAATTGTGCTCAAGATAATATCATTGTCAATAGAATGAATGCCTTAATTGATCAAAAACTACATTCTCATTGCAATTCTTGTCATGCATTGCATGGTTGAACCCTTGAAGCATATGGTCCAACTGATTAATTGAGGCTTGGCCTTCTTCTTTTTCAATAAACAACGAATAAGATATATGGTCTGTATAGAAAATCACTCTCAAGTAGACAAGGTAAGACAAAAAGTTGTCAAAAGCATAGATAATGGCAAGCATATCATTTTTGGTGGTGGTGTAGTTGTATTGTGCTTCATCTAATGTCTTAGAGGTATAATAGATCACATGATGCCTATTCTCCATCCTTATCTTAACAATTCTTCCATAACATACTAACTTGCATTGCACATGATCTCAACGGTTGAGACTGATCCAATTCCTGAATTATGGGTATGGAGACAAGAGTGACTCTCAAACTCTTGAAGATGTACATGCATGCAGAGTCAAATGTGAAGGTAGCATCCTTCAGAAGCAAATTTGTGAGTGTTCTAGTAAGCATTTAGAAGTACTTTATGAATCTCCTTTAAATATTAGTTGAAGAAGGCCCTAACTGCTTTCATTGTAAATGGTGGTCTAAGCTTTGTGATAACCTCATCCTTTTCCTTTTCATGTTGATCCCTCTACTACTCACTCTTTGGTTGAGTACTATGCCTTCTTTAACCATAAGGTGGAACTTTTCCCAATTTAGCACGTGGTGGTGCCTCTTCTCATATAAGAAACACAAGTGAATGGTGATTGAGACGTGAGTCAAATAATTCTCCATATACTGAGAAGTAATTCATGAAGATTTCTATGGTTGTGTTTTTCAATCCTATAAAGATGGTTGTCGTGAAACACATAAATGTAGCAAGGGCATTCTCCTGAATGCATATGCACCAAATGGAAAAATAAAATTTCATCCTCTCCTAGTCATTTGGGTGGATTGAGATTTCATAAAACTCAAAATACCCATCAAGGTAGAAGAAAACCTATTGATGTGCCAGACGCTTCAAATATTAATCAAGGAAAGGAAGAGGGAAGTGACCATTCCTTATGTCTTTGTTCATCTTGTGGTAGTCAATTCTCATTCCCCATTCCGTGACTATGTGAGTGGTGATTACCTCATCCTGTCATTCATAAAAACTATAGTGCATCCCTTCTCGGGGACAACCTGCACTGGACTCACCCATAGGAAATCTAATATAGGATAGATGATCCAAAAATAAGTATCGTTATCACTTATAATTGGATTACCTCATTCACATTTGATTTAATTTATTCGAAGGATCCCTAAAAAAATTTGTAATCCTCCACCATGGGGATCTTGTGCAAGCATATAGCATGGGTGACACTAGTCAAATATGCCATCTTGTAACCCAACACTAACTTTTATTCCCTAAGCTCTATCAATAATTTGTTTCATGATCTTGTATAAGAGAAAAATTTATGATCATAGGACAGACATGAAAATCATCTAGAAAACATATTTAGGTTGTTCAGGCAAAGCCTTCATTCCTGGAGCCCTAGGCGATGGTGCCTCTTCTTCAACAGTAGAAATAGCCTTTGTATATTTAAACTCATTATTAAGATCATCTTCATAAGAGTCAAAATGTACCCATCATTATTCAACCTGTAGGTCATCAAAATATGAACCTTCTAAGCAATTCAAGGATACTTGTCATGTATCTTTAGACATTGCACTCTTTTACTTGAGTAGAGATATTTATTGATTCAGTCGCATAGATTCTTCATGAATAAAGGGTCCCTTTAGACTGTCAAATACTCAAAACTCAAATGTCTCTTTCCCTAACCTAAAAAGGAGCATGCCTGCCTCAAGGTCTATCAAGGATCGAGCTATAGCTAAGAAATGATGGCTAGAAATGAGAGGATATCTAAGATCCTCCTTAATGTTTATTACTGAAAAGATGCAAGGTACATAGGAACCCTTACCAACCTTGATTGGAACATCTTCAATAATACCGATCAACTTTTTCATGGAAGTATCTTCTAGATAGATTGTCATAGATGTCAGATGTAGACCATTAATGACCAATATTTGATGCATACTATACAACATGATGGAGATACTAGATCCTATATTTCCTAGTCTTTTCCAACAAGTATTATCCCTAAAGTCAACAAATCCTAGAGGAACTAGGATCCTTCTAATTCTTAGGAATTTTGTTTAAGACAATTCCGAAGTTGTACTAGCTAGATTCACTGTATCATACTCTTCAGTTGTGTACTTCCTAGTCAAAAGAGTCTCCAAACACTTGGTTCAGACGGGGATCTTAGAAAGATCATGTAAGTATGGGGATGACCAAATGGAGCTTCCGCATGGTTTCTTTGAATTACATGAACCATGTATCTAGCTTTGTCTATTTCAAGAGATTTGGATATGGGGTCCTTGTCTTGTAGAATGAGACTTCTAGTTTGTCACTATTAACATGTTCCTTCTTAGTCTCATAAATATTAACTACATCAGTATCAATGCTTCCCCCCTATTCTTCTCCCGCTCTCCAACTATCATCGAATCATTTTTATCAACATGAGTTACAACTAGTACCTATGGCGTCACTAGAAGAGCTGGATAGACCTTCAATGTGTGGAAATGGATTTCAATTGCTCAATGTGATTATATTTGTTCTTAGGCTATCCTACAAAAGCATATATAGGGTGTAGAGATGTAGAGAGTTAAGCCAACTGGGACTCAATGACCTTTTGATGAGCTTTCTCATTTGAGATCATCATTTATTTACCAACAATCATATATTGTTGTGAATGAAAGATCTTCTATATAGAGGAAACTTGTGTTTATCAAAAGAGAAAACATTTCTTTTTTGCATCTATTTCACCTAATTCAGATTCCAGAATTGGTTCCCCTGATTGTAACCATAGTTATTGAAATTTCCTTTGTAAGTTCATTGGTTTTTAATGTTCTATTTGTTAGAGTGTCTATTTACTTAAGTGTTTTAGTCTATTTACTTAAGTTCTATTTATTTGTAATACGGGATAAATTGTGTATTGGCTCATTAGGGTTTGTATAATTGTCTATATGCTTTCCCCCTTACTATTTATAGGATAGGGTGGATACCTCCTATCTACATGGTATTAGAGAAGGTTCTACTATGTTGCCCCCAACCCTAAGAGAGAGAGAGAGAGAGATAGATAGAAAGAGAGAGAAAAAAGGAGAGTTGCCTCCCCTTGTGAGTGACTGCCACTTCTAGGCGTTGCTAGGCTGCCCGCAAATATTTCCCATCTCTGCCTATTCTTGGAGTTGTCTCAATGAGCCTCTCCATGCCAACACCATGATTTACTACAAATCTACCCCACTATCTTCTATCCTTAGTAGGTCTACACTTTCATCATCTAGTCTTTGTAGATCTACATCACTTCCATCTACATCTTTGTAGATATACACCTTCTTTGTAATCTATGCATATATTGAGATCTAGTCCCAAAACTGGGATAAAGATCTCTTCTTTTTAGAGATTTTGGGGATATATCTCCCCTATATTGATACAATAGAGTTCCAAAAGGTTTTCTCCATCATGTTTTCTACTGCTCAGACTTACTATTGATGATTCACCATTGCACACGGCGTGCATCTACTTTGACACTTCCACTATCACGACATGTCAATTTTGAAACAACTTGTTACTGCTTTGTTGACATTTTTTGTCACACAACCTATAGGACATGTCAATATACAACACAGCGTGTTACTTCCTTACTGCCCCAAGCTCTGTCAACTGACACAGCTATCTCTTTGTCGACATGACGTGTCACCTACTTCTTATCGGCGTTGAGTACTTATGATCTATCTACTAATTTACAACACAACATGCCTCTTTACTGACATGGTGTGTCTGCTGCTTCCTGTTGATACATCTTAGTGTGCTACACTATCAACTCATGGTGAAAGGTTTTATGTATTGTGTGATTCTATCATTCTCTTACCAGCGACAATTATCTTCCCTTTTTAGCAATTTTAGTATTTTTCACACCCCCCCCGTCTTTCAGCCCTACATATTTTTTTGATCTACCTCCTCAATACTTGTCCTACCCCCATATTATTTTTTTGACCTAATCTTTTTTTTGGGGGGGATCTTCCCCCATGCCCCTAGATTTGTTGGCCTAAGGGCCTGAAAATCTCCTTTTTTGGTCATAAAAAGATCCATTTATTTTTCTACCCAGATCTATGTAATCGGGCCATGTTGCATATTGACTCGCATCATTGCTTACCTCCTCTACATATTTTCCTACACTATCCTACCTCTACCATTATTTTTGACTCTCCACTCTAACCACTCTCTTGACTCTTTTTGTGGTTGGCGTGAAGGGGAGAATTGAAGAGATGAGATGGAGGAGAGATGAAGAAAGAAGAAGAAGACTTTAGTTCTACTGTTATATGGATCTTCATGCACCACTTTTACTATTGATATGTGGATCTTCATGCTGCTTTATGGTGTTATTCTTTTTCTGCTATGTGGATCCTTCTACTACTACCAGGTTCTCCTTTTTCTTTTACATGGATCCTTCTACTGTTAAGTGGACTTTTCACATATTTGGTGTTGCTTTTCTTCTATATGGAGCTTTCTGCTGCTATCATCACTTATTCATCATCATATCAACTACTGCTATGGAGTTGTCTACTTCTCTGCTATGTGTTGATTGCTTTTCTATCAAGCAACATAATTATTTCTACTTGTGCTATGATTAGCATATTTTACTTGCTACTTTGTGATTTTGCACTACTATTGTATGTGTTTTGTTTGCACATTGAATCTTTGTAAGTTTCTTGCACACATCTGTTATGGCTGTGACCCAGAACTCTCTAGACTTTGACGTTTACTACAAGGATGGAAATTATATGATGAGATGATGATGACATCTTTTCTGATTACATGCTATAATGGAGCTTTATGCTTATATGATATTGGTGTTCCTCTTGGAGACTTTTTGCTTCTTTCTACTTTAGATACTTATATTTTATCCAGATTCATCATCTATAGTCTGCTATTGTGTTCCATCACTCTCTAGCTTGTTCCTACCTTGAGCATGTTGACCCTTTTCTTGTCCATGCCTTGTATGCATGTTATCTACTATTTCTTATGTTCCATTTGGCCTATTTGATGATAGTGACTATGATGAAGACCATGATACCTTCCTATTGCTACATAATCTATTCCAGATGCTACTACACACTGATCAAGAAGCTCCTACTACCTTCCTATGTACCCTCTTTTCGATTATTTGCTTGAGGGGGAGTATTTGAGTGTTCAAGTGATTGTAACAATGAAGCGGAGACGTTTTTGTATGAGTTTTATTATCTTTTTATTATGTTGAGTCTATCTGTCTATTTGCAAGTTGACTTGGGATTCTCCCAAGATCCGTCTTGAGGGGGGCTGTTAGAGAGTCTATTTACTTAAGTTGTGTCTATTTAGTTAATTTTTTAGTCAATTTGTAATATGATCCTAGTTGTGTCTTAGCCCATTAGGGCTTGTCTTGTGTCTGTATTTCCCCCTAATCCTATATTTAGGAAAAGTGGGGTTGTCTCCTATCAATTAGAGAAACCTCTACACGTTAGGGGTCTTCCCCCATCATATCATTTTTCCACATGGTATCAGAGCATGAGGATAGATAAAAAAACTCTTCATGCTTTGTGGTTGGCATGAGGGGGAGAATAGAGGATGAAGAGTGAAGGAAATAGATGAGATGGAGGAGAGATGAAGAGATAAGAAGAAGAATTAAGTTATGCTAATACATGAATCTTCATGCCACTTTTTATTCTTGATTCTATGGATCTTCATGCCACTTTTTACTATTGCTATTTGGATCCTTATATTGTTATGTAGAATGTTCATGCTGCTAAATGAAGTTTTCTGCTACTATTATTTCTTATTCATCATGCACCTCGACTACTGCTATGAAATTTGGGACGTCACACTTGCTACTTGTGTTGTAAATAGCACATTTTACTTGTTGTTTTGTGCATTTGTGCTATTTGTTGTCCATGCTTGCTTTGCATGTTGACTTTCTACTGTGAACCAACACTCTCTGGACTTTATGAACCATCACTCTCTGGATTTTGACATCTACTAGTGTGATAGATATTTTATGAAGAGGGAAGATGATAAATACTTTTGTTGCTGAATTTACATGGAGCTTTGCCTACATTTCACATTGGAGTTAATTACTTGTTTGCTACTTTGTACACTAGTATTTTATCCATCTATGTTGTATACCTATGCTATTGTGTGCCAACACTCATTGGCTTGTCCATGCTTTGTGTACATGTTGACTCTCTAGTATTGTGATCCATCACTCTCTAGTTTGTCTGTTCTTTGTTTACACATTGACATTGCTACTTCTTGTGACCTAGCACTCTGTATGACTTGTGATCCAACACTCTCTGGCTACTTTGATGAAGAATGTAATGAAGACTTGGTGCCTATCTGCAATTCTTTCTATTGCTCCAAGATACTATTATGATGATCAAGAAGTCTCTATGCATGCTAGAAATATACTAGTTTGGAATATCTACTTGAGTGGGAGTCTTTAGGGTTTGAGTGCTTGAGTGACCTATTGTAACATTGAGGGGGGTAAATTTTTTGTATAGTCTTGTTTATATTTTTATTCTATTTAGTCTATTTATTTGAAAGCTGACTTAGGATTCTATTAAGTTTCATCTTGAGGGGGAGTGCTAGAGTGTTTGTTTACTTAATGTTTTAGTCTATTTACTTAAGTTTTGTTTAGTCTATTTGTAACATGGACCCAATTGTGTATTGGCCCATTAGGGTTTGTCTAAGTGTTTGTATGCTTCCCCCCTTATCCTATTTATAGGAAATGGTGTCTTCCTGTTGGCTAAATGGACATCTGTAAATCCCTTTGTTTTGATAATGACAAACATTTCATTTTAAATGATCTAACGAGCTACTTGAGTGTGCAGGAACAAGGTGGATGACAAAAGTACTAGGGAAATTCATATGCTTACATATTTATATTTTCATGAAATGTAATCACTTTGTAAAAACTTGTACAAATATATAATGTACAAGTACTTAGATTTCATGTAAATCAAGCGTTAGATCTTCCCTAGCTAAACACCATATTTAGATAAGTCATCCCCTTCAAATAGGAACACATATGCACACTCATACATATAATTAGTGCCTAAATTGAAAGATTGAAACAGGGTCAATCTCGGTCGACCAAACTCCTCGACCGAGACACTCTCGGTCGACACTCTTCTCAACCGAGAAAGACCCAAAGTAGCCGTTAGACACAACTGACAAGGTAGTTGGCAGTTGGAGATAAACGTTGCAAAACACTTGATTCAGAGAGCCTGTCAGTCGACAAGAGTTCGACCGAGTAGGTGTCTCGGTCAACCATTCCTCGACCGAGATGAACTCTGACAGCAACTGTAGAGTAAATTAATTAGTCATTGCTAAAGCAACAAACTTGTACCTAACGGCTAGTTAAGCACTTAGAAACCCCTAGAAGTTGTCTAGAACGTCCTTAAGCAACCTTAGGCCATTCCTATAAATAGGACAAGCCATAGGACACTCAAACTCACTGGTTACACTTGAGAAATCCTTGAGCATACTTTGAGCAATCTGTTTGTGAGCAAATTGAGCATTGTGACAATTGGCTACTTCCTTCCTTAGCTCTAAATTCGTGTCCTATAGGCTAGCATCTCCTATCCACTGCAATTACAAGTCCATACACTTTATCTAGGAGATCTACATGCTTGATCTAGGCAAATCAAGCCTTGGGCTACAAAAGGATAAGTTGTAATTTCCTTTTCCTTTCTTGTTCTCTATTATTGTTTGTACTCTCCTTGCTACTCCTAGGTTGGAGGCTGCGGATTGGAGAGGGTGGAGATCTTCTTGGTGAAGAAGGAGACCTTGAGCTACTTCAAGAAGGTTGTTGCAACGGGAGGTTACTTCTAGAGAGGAAGGCTACTTCAAGGGGGAGCTTGGAGTTACTTCAAGAAGGCTACCTCAAGTTGGTACATCTACTTCAAGTGAAGGTTGTTCAAGGGGTGTTAAGGAAAGTATTGTATTTTGTATAAATCCTTGAGAAGGTAATAAAATAAATACTTTCAAAATCTCGGTTGGGTAAGCAACCGGGTAGTGGACTGACAATCTTAGTATTTGCTAAGATTGGAACCACTCTAAACACTTGTCTCCTTCTTCCATTTTCAATTGTGGTTGCTTGAGTTCAATAATTGTTAAAGTTACTATAAAACTCTATTCACCCCCCCTCTAGTGTTTTTCACTTCCTTCTATCTATCAAGCAATAAC
Organism: Alisma plantago-aquatica; assembly: GCA_963693085.1. Lineage (NCBI taxonomy): Eukaryota > Viridiplantae > Streptophyta > Magnoliopsida > Alismatales > Alismataceae > Alisma > Alisma plantago-aquatica. The sequence continues at coordinate 1,102,963,496 of OY856413.1, read as the reverse complement.
AAAAATCTACACGTCGAGATTAACCCCACCATTATTATTTTCTACACTATTATTGACTATTCTAGAGCCCATGACGACCCCAAACTTGATTGTTTTCATGTCCTCCCCTCAACTTCGAAGTGTTTTCATCACCTATTGGAATGCCATATTGGAATCTTGGATGATTCCTTCTTTGGTTGGGATTGCAATAACCTTGGTCCTAGATGTTGTGAATAGAATTCAATTCTTCCACTTGGACCATCATTACCATGAGATTGTGCATGATTCAACATGATGGAATAGAGTAACTAACACCAAATAGTAGAATGATCATTGCCTTTGCAAGATTTAAAGAAAATATTTGCATACTTAACTTGTTCTTGGATTTATTTTGGTTTCCCACTTCAATCATAGGTATTGAAAGCAGACTCTAGACTGTATTGCTTCAAGGCCAACCTCTTCTAGGACATCACAATATATTTAAGGTCAAAAATTTATTATTATTTGGGCACCATGAGGACACCACCACGTCCTCTATCTGAGTGTGATTGATTTGTATAACCTCATTTCACCACTCCCCAAGCATTGTCAAAGTTCATGAACATGGAATTTCTTCCTGATGAGGAACCTAAGAAATTTATAGTGTCTTTGGTTTTGAGAACCTCATTTCAATTAATTGTACTTGTGTGTGGCATGGTGGGGGCATCAAAAGAGGAGTTCTTTTAACCATTTCCAAGCTTCTTTAAGGGACTCCCCTATGACCATGGAAAACTTTATGATTTGACCCCCTATCAGAGAAGTGAGATATGGAGGGTTGAATTTCAATAAAAACTTGGTTTTTAGTCCTTCTCAAGTTTTTATTTTGTCACCCTCCATTGTACTATACAAACTCCTTGATTGGCAAGGGAGTATTTGAACATTCAAAGTGTAATAGCATCTTCTAAGACTCTCAATTTCTTATTCAAAGCACAAAAATCCAAAACCATTGTAAATGGACTTGGAAGTCATCACCTTTGTTACTGGAAAATGCATTACTCTACATCATCATAACCCACTACAAATGGATTTTGAATTGTGGGGCATTAATTGCTGGAGGAACCATAGGCTGATGGACGTCAAGATAGAAAAGTCCATAAGCTTCTTTAGTCATTCGTCTTCAAGGGATGCAACTTCTCTCGCCCAATTTTCCTCTACCATAGTGGCTATTCTCTCTTTCATAATCTCATCTCCTGAGTCAAAAGATCCTTGTTCACCCAATGGGTGATTTATTGCTCATCCATCCTACAATTATTCTCTCTATTTAGATGATCAAAGGTTCTATTTATTTCGATATCATAGTCTAGAGGTATTGAGTCAATGCTAATGGAGCGTCACATGCACTACGATGGTTCTGGAGTAAGAAATGAGAAGGACTAGATGGGAGAAATTAAAGTTCAAGTGGATATGAATTAGTGTCAATTTCAAGAGGGAAAATCCTAATTAATTCCAATAATCGGATAAAAAAAATCTATTATCCCTTAGCAATGATGCCAAAATTAATGTAGATTTTACCATACAAGAAATTATCCCAAGGTAATAAACCCTTAGTTTATCCTATTCCTACATGGATAATTACTTACCCTCAAATGGGGAGTGTTATTGCATCATATCCATAGGATTGCACCCAATAAACAACATTTTTAAGAAATTGTAATCAAATCAAACAAATTGAGATCAACATTAGACACAATAGGTTGATTGATTGAATTAAACTAATAATAAGAGAGTTAATAAGGAAATAGAAAAGATGATTGAATCAAGATTAAAGACATTGGGGCATTTGGATTTTACTATTGTAACTAATTCAGTTACAACTAATAAGATTAGGATTATGTGAATTTGCATCCATTAGTTATACAAATTGTATAAGAATTGGTTTCCTTGTGGGGTCGACGTCTCATTACCCACATATCATCAACGAATTGTCCTGGAGAACCCATTTGTGATCTCATTTTTGGATTAATGCGTCCATTCTATAATTAATCCTAAATATTGTGATATCTACATCTATGATTATATTAAACATGTAAATTGATTGATCAAGTCAAAGAATAAGCACAAAATGATTGGAAAGAAATATATTATCTCACATTGACAAGTTTGATAACAACTAGGCTATAATAGGGACGATGATGCTACTCATGCCCCCGTGAGGAAACTATTCACTTATTTTCATAGAACAAAAACAATAACAAGAGAAGAAGAAAGAAATCATGTCACTAAGATGAAGATGAATGTAGCTAGAGGTGTCCAATGTTATATCAAACATCTTTCCTAGCACCAACATCTAACATGTCTTCACATGTAGGATTTTCATCACTTCTTGTTCTTTGTTCATCGCTCCCAAATAGAGCGGAGATACGATGTTGGTCTTATGACACAATTTATTTTATGAGGGTGCTCCCAGTCCAACCAAATCTAACAGTGGATGAGTCAGAATAACGTATCCTTTTCCTTCATTGTTATGCTAGTCACTTGACTGGGCTAACAATTGGGTAGTCGAGTTGGTCGATTGGCTTGTTGGGTCTTGTTTTCCTTGCACTAAAATTTCAATAGATCGACTCACTTGGATGAGCTGGACAACTTGTTGTTGATGAGAATTATGGATAGATTCTAGGTTGCTCAACACACTTGGTGAACTGGATGGTTGGATTTCAATTAGGCTGGTGTGCTATAGGTCATTCGACCGACTCAATGGACAAGGAAGCCAACCAGATATGCTTCAAAGACTCTGGAATTTTCATGTGATCAAGGCATTCAACCAGTTGACCAACTGGCTATGTGAGTTAGCCAACTGGAAATGCACCAAGGACTCTAAATCTCCTATTCGTGAAATTCCTATTTGGCTGACCGACACACTAGTGAGTTGGAAGACCTGATTGTTGTATTGAGGGGTTGCTTCTACTGCAGGCCAACTGGGTGACTGGTGGAATATAGTCAACTAATTAGAATACTAATTTAATGCAAGTTTGTCATTTGACCTTCAAATCTCCCCCAGATAGTGGAAGAAGAGGGGTCTTACATCATGGACATGTCTTTGACTCATTTCTTATGATTGTCCATGCATTAGAACGAGAATTTCCATCAAAAATATAAATTTTAGAACAAAAGCAATTTGAACTAATTTATCCAATAATTGGGGAAATAGTCATGCATAAGTAAAAAATCTAACCTATAAAATTCCAAAGAATTTTCATTCTATATCATCCATAATTGAGCTTAGAATAGGATAATAATAGATCTAGTGTAAATCAGTAGTGTTAAGAGTTGATTGAATCAATTCCAATATAGCTTCCATTGGTAGGGTCTTGGATTTCTAGCCCTCCAACATAGATTTAACTTTATCAATGAGGGGGAAACATAATTTTTTTATAAGTTTTCTATGAACAGGGGACACCTAGATATTTAAAAGGTGACTAATATTCTATGAAGTTTGTAATGTTAATAGTCTCGACATTTTTGGGATTCTTTACTAAGAAGGACTTCACTTTTACATGTATTGACTCTCAAAGCTGATATGTTGCCAAGTTTTCAAGAACTTCCAGAATATTGTTTGCGTTCTGCTTTTTAGCTTCAATGAAATTCATCAAATCACCAAAATAAGTTAAGTGAGTTTGAGCTAAATTTTTTAAATCCTTGATAGGGAATATAAGATTACTCTTTGTGTATTGTTTCATATTATCAGAAAATACTTTCATAACAATCACCAAGAGAAAGGGGAAATGGGTCCTCTTTGTTAGGTTTTGTGGAGATGACAAACTTAGCAGAAACAACAACAAAATTCTCAACATACCCTACTAGCATATCTCGTCGATAACAATGTATTAAAAAAGAGGGTGCACAGAATATAGCTTATTTTGGAGTAGGTACAACAACGTCCCTTTGCGTGGTGATGTGTGTTTCTCCTCACGTGCATAGACGGTCCTCACCGAAGTCCTTCGAAAGGAAGTGCTCAGTGTCTGCATCTCTAGTTTGTCAACACAGATGGATTGGAACTCCACGTCATGCTTCCTGAGTCAACGTGAAGAAGTACGCTTCTGCTTGATGACATGCTAGCATCATGACCGCTCTCCTTCTCTCTCTCTCTCTCTCGGCGAAGATGACGACTAAAGTTTATGTACAAGAGCATATCTCAAAATATAGTCATTATGTCCCTATAAATAGTAGAGGAAATGAAGTGGGATTTCCTAAACCCTTGGTAAAATAAAAAAAACTACGACTGTATTTAAAATGAGACTTTCGTAGACTATCAAAAGAATATTCTGGAATCAATTAATTAACCAATTAATCATATTAATTGATTTACAAATTTTCATCATTTGGCTCTAGTCAATCATTTAGGATTAGCTATCTGACTTAACAATTTAAATCTAGTTAATTGGCTTAAACATTTTATCTAATCAATTCAGATTATATTATGATATTATTCTAGTAGATTATCTAAACATTTTAGCAATCAATTTGTTTAGGAGCATTTCCAATCACATCCACAATTATACTCCTATTCCAATGCATCCTATGTGTGTGACATGGTAGGATCCAAATTACGTAGGCAGGGATATTCATAATCATATTGTGATTTCACAAGCAATGATTGGTATATAGTAAGACTTCATTGCTACCCAAGTAATTTGGAAAGTTGGAAAACAACTTCAACCTACAATCATATGATTGGTGTTATAGTGATTGTATATTTCCTTTGTCTCTAACATCTAGATTGAACTTGAGGCATGGAAATGTCCGCGTCTTCAATGTTCAATCCATGTTTCTTGAACTTGAGCAGTTTATCTGAGATATATGTGAACTCAACATCATATAATGATTCACATGTGCATGGACATACTTTTCTCAGTCTCACTTATCCAATGGTCAGGATGTCAAACTTTTATAGGAGGGACAAGTCTCATCTACATCACTCATAGTTATTCCCCATTTGTCATAATGTATTTGCACATCACCTTTATCACAACTCTTATTCAAGCACACATTTAATGATGACAAAGTACATTAAAGAACATGTGACGAGTGTAGTGATTTTATGTCTAAGAACCACAATCACCACCATCACTATGAGAGATGATTCTGATACATATTCAATGGTTTTCAGTATCACTCTCAAGGTGGGTCTGTCCAACACATTGTTCTCTAACAAGTATCTATGTGTTTGGTTTGACATCACTTATCATGACTAATGGGATTTTGTCATCAACCAACACACACTCTAGTCTTATGTGTTGTCGATGTCTAGATTGCTTCACGATAACATTTGACTAGATACATAATAAGAATTTATATACTCTTATCATCTATATGATGTCATTGTTCAGGTCCTCAACCCCAAGACATACGTCATTGAGTAACATCATTCTTTAGACGTTTATTATGTTACATCATTATCTCATAACCAAATATAATAGAATAAATTAGAAGATTTCCATTATTATTAATCAAATTGTTTACAAGTTATACCATTACAATCATCATATGATTGGCTCTCTGGGCATACATACCAACACCCTTGTCTAATCTCATTAGTTGGTCTAAAAAAGTTGTTTAATTTACGATTGAAAAGAGTCTGATATGAGGTGGAGTTGAAAATGCTTGAGATCTAGCTAATCTAGATGGGGGAAAGACCATTTTGAACATGACAACAAATAAAAAATGCAAATTCACAATGTGATACACTTTCCAGATGTCTATAGTTAGGCACATGTTATGTACAAAGTTATTCATGTTAAATTCATGTAGAATATCATTAGAAAAAAGGCTTTCATATTTACTACTTCTCCACTTGACATATGTACATTGATTAGTGCTAATAATGCTGGGAAGAAACACTTGAAGACTATTTACCATGATTTTAGAAATGATTTTGTAAACCACATTGTATAGATCAATTCACCCTTCTTTCTTGTTGAAGCATAAAAAAATAGAATTTTGATGGCCTTTTTTGAGACATTGTATTCTCAACCTATGTTTAAGGAGAGATTATTCATTTAGTTCAATTATGCATGTTAGTTTTCTCAATCTATAGATTTTATTTTGAAGACCAATATTGAGAAGATCCAAATTTGCCTCAAGTTGAGCTCGCAAGGCATTATACTTTAGAGACTTAACATTATAAAATAGATTTTCAACATCATTTTGATTCTAGATCTTGAGTTTTGATTTTGGGAATGTGAATTACATGTATACTTTGTACATAAAATACCCTTCAACCTCAATACTCCACACATATTTAACAATAGAAAGGAAGACAATTCTAGAAGTCTAGGTATTGATAAAGCAAAAAGGAGTCTTGACATATTTTTGGATTCCAAATTATGAAAGAAATAATACTACTATCACTAATAGTGTTAGAGATATGTTTGATAGGAAACTCCTCAAAATAATCTAGAAAAGAATTAGTATAAAAAAGTTTTATCAATTTTGAGGAAAAAATTAAGACCTTCTTGATTATTGTCCCATGAAAAGTAGGGTCTTTTCAAGTCGAGCTCAAAAAAACCACAATTCAGAATACAAGCATTAAAATCTTCCATGGATTTTTTAGAAAGGAGAAGTTTATCCTCTTTTTCATAGTCCTTTTCAACTACATCAAAGTCATCTGACATAATCCAAGGTAAGTAATAAGAATTAGAAATGGCTTCAATATAATTCCAAAGAGATTATATGTGGAATCTTTTTTTTATTATCGAGAGAACTGCCCCCGAAGAAGTGCCACTTTTGTGACCCCCCCAGAGAGCATAAAACTCTCGGGCCTTGAGAGCCCCGCACACTCAGGAACCAGTTAAATCGTACAGTTGGCTGGCATGCACGATGGATACCATTTTGGAGGCGGCTGTTGGGTTTCGATCCTAGGTCCCTTCACAAGGGAATACTTTGCCGAACCACCTGAACCACTCCTCCTCGGCTATCTGTGAAATCTTTATTATGTCCATATATTGTTGAAATAATAAATCTTTCATTAGCATTACCAACTTCAAAATAATTACGAATAGAAATAAGATTATAGTCATGGTCGTGTTTAGATAAAAAAAATTGAGAGCTTCTTTCTTCTTATTTTTCTGTCATTCAAAATAATGAGATGGCAATCCATCTTTCTGAACTCCTCTTGGATGTTTCTAACTTTTTTTCTGAGGCCTATGACATCAATTGACTATACCAATGATATCAAGAAAAGCCCGCAAGAATATCTATCACTATTGCAAAACATCAGATCATTAAAACAACAGTTCAATACCATAAACATTATGAAGATTAGTAGAGAAGCAAATTGTCTTGCTGACAAACTAGAAAAATTGTAAATGAAGATTCCGAGGGGAAATAACGTCTCATGCAACTATCAGAGATCATGCAAATCATGTTGAAGGAGGATATAGAACAAGTTAGTTAAATTTATGTAATACTCATAAAAAAGAATATAACATGAAGGGATTTTTCTAATCATGAAGATCAAATATGCTTATTAGTGGAGTGTTTGAATTCCTAGTCATACACATTATCTCTAAGAACCCCAGTTCATCAAGCTAATCCTCTACCTAGTCAACCAAACCTAACACAGTCACTAAATTCCTTGACACGAGCCTTGAGGTTTTCCATTGTGAGGATCTATGGGAATTAATTGGAAAGGAGGATGGCTAGACTCTCAAATAGCATTTTATTATGAATTTTGCAAGAAGAGAACTTAGGACACTAAACAATGTCAACACCTTGAAAGAGAAGAATGTCATATATGGAGGGGGAAATATAATACAATGAATAATGGAGATATGCCACTCTCTAATACTAAGACTTGATAGGATATCTTTGTTGAAGAAAGTATAAGGAAATATGCTCCTCTCTAAAAAAACACAAATCAATATGGATGACGACTAGCTCATATACCCAAGATCTAAAGTAGATGAAAAACCCTTCCAATGGCATTGTTGCCTTGCAGGATATGTTATCAAATTCATGCCACATCTTCCTACCCCATTTAGTCTTTGTTCAGGATCTAAGGGGCAAGGTAGAAGTCATCAGAAAGGATTATTAATGTTTCTTATCAAAATCTCAAACCTTATATATTTGGAATATGCTACGTAAAATAGAGCATGGTTTGTCAACAAGAATCACATGATACTCATGAGATAATGTCATGGCATCTTGTTTTAAAAACTTGGTATTTTGAAACTTCCATATTGTGTTAGAATTCATATTTTCCTCTAGATATTTGTATGTAAGAATGTTTTTTTGGAATTGGAAACTTTGAAGGTACTCCTCTCTGCTCAGATGGATTTACTAAATAATGTACCCAACTGGAGTGTGCTCGAATATTGCTCTAGCTTCCATTTAACTCTATTTTCCCTACTTCTCTTGAGATTCTAAGTGATGATGGTGAACTCTAGAATATATTATTTGATTATGACTGGTTTCTAGACATTTCATAGAACAAATTTTTCTATTATTCTTCATCCATCTATCTAATGAAAATAAAGAAAATTATCACATGGGTTGAATCTAATGATGAAACGCGTAGAGATCCAATCCCCTTTCTAGAGACACTTACTTCAAATCTGATGTTTCCATAATATATATTATTTCCAACTACCATGATTCAAATATTTGACAAAATGCCACACCCAGGGGAACCTTTGCATTTTGGAAAGGTAGTCATGAAGTTGTTTCAAAAGAGAAAAATCAAATCAATACAACACCTTTGTTCATAAGTAAAACCATCTAAAGCATATCTCATAGGGTTATAAGCTCAGTATTCTCACCAGTGAACAACACATTTAGTAACTTGGCTATAATCAATGAAGATGTTGAGGCTACCAAAACAACAACCCAACTGTTAAAATGACTATACCTATTAAAAATCCTCTTAAGTAGGATCCCCCTCTAGTGGGTCATTCCCCTTCCACTTACTCGAACCACCTTTGATCCAATCACCGGTAGCATTTTGTATGACATAGATCATACTATACAAACCCTTAGATTTACACACAGTTGTATCAGTACATATTTGAAAATGATTATGTCTTGGTGGTATCCATCCAATATCCTTTGTGTAATATATCTTCATAAGTACGATAGACCTTGAGTGCTTGAAGCTCAATATATAATATCTTATCTCATATATCAAATCTTTGAGTAACTTGGAAGAATTGTTGAACACTTTAGCATTCCTGGCCTTCCACAACTTCCAACATGTTATTGTGAAAGTAAGGTTCCAACTACTTTTAGCTTTATGAATATTTCCTTTTATCAATTCCTTGATGTTGTGTATGTTAAATAAAGAATCACTAAGATCCGAATCAAGAGAAGTCAATAATTTTTTGTTCCTTGGACAAACTCTTATAGTATGTAAACTCATTTCAGGAACTAAATTACAAACTTCACATCCATCATCATTCGTCATATGTATATACTTCCTCAAGACATTAGTTAGGATCCTCACAATTTAGAATCTATAAGAACATATTTATGTGGGCGGTAGGTCCTTCTTCCAAATGTGACTCCAATTATCTTGTGAGAAGTTCATCTTAGGGGTGATCAAAGAAGTGTACACGTGTTTAACTGAATAGCAGCCTAAAGGGTGGTGAGACCAATATGTATCATCATCACAAAGATTGTCCTGAGGAGTTGGCATAGCCCTTATAGTGTTTATACCATCCCCCTCAATGAATCTCCTAAGGAAATTTTCATTCCATATACCTTACTGTAGGACCATACTCAAGACAGTTAGGTCCTAAAACTCATTTGGGATCACAACATTGTGTTTTAGCACCGGTACATATCCATTGTAAAGAGTGGGAGACAATATCCACTCAAATGGTGAAATACAAGAATCATGTAATAATAAAGCAATGGAAACAAAAATATTACAAAGTTATGTGATGATTCATTTACTATTGTTCTTTTCCATAAAATTTGGTATAACAGAATAAAAAGGCACGCATCTGATTATTCTAATCACATGCAAGACCTGTTGTAGAGGGAAGCCCAGCCATTACAAGCTATCCTTTGATCCAATACCATGTATATTATCTTTTTACATCCTTGTCTTCTAGTGTACTCACCTGGGTGGAAGGAAACATCACCCAGAACATAGGAAAGAAAGCATAGGTCAGCAAAGGTTGTATATGTACATATAATAAATACTTTGGGTACTATATTGAGTTATAAGTGCAAAAGGAGATGTTCCCACAAGAAGGTGGATATTTATAGTTAGTAAAATTCAAAATTATTGCAACAAGAGAAATGAGGCATATGAAAATTCAAATTATAGGCATGAGAGTAAAAAGTGTCCTGCCATTACAGCTATCAACAATCTCAATATAGAACAATAACTTTTGCATGCATAACAATGTAGACTAAATATACCTAAAAGAGGGCCATAACACCACAGGTTCATGGCCTAAAAAGTAAGGGTGGAAACGCACACCCCAGGTGGAATAAGAACACCCTTTATAAGTATGGTTGTACATAAGTACCACTATTCTAGATATTCTAGTCAAACATCTAGCATGCATAAATACAGAAGCAAGATCAACATTTTAGTCAATTCCACATAAAAAGGTTATAGTAGAAGGAGGGGTCCAAGGAACCATTATAAAGAAATAATTCAATAACAACTGGAATATATGAATCCAAATTCACAAATGTCCAACAATTGGATTTCAAGTAAAAGTGATAGTTCAAGAGGTGCCTCATTAAAGGGATTTTGGTTTTAGTAAATAATGCCCAAAATAAAATAGAGAATGTACATACCTCATCATCATAGATAATGGTTAACCCAACCTATATACTTGGTCCACGAAGTCAAGTTCTCATCCTAGGAATAGATCTGCATGTTAGTCAAACCAAAGCAAACATGTGTATACATTCCAGTTACATATTTTGATATTGCTCTTATCATAGTCCTGGTCACCTAAAGGTAAATTACAATTTTTATTCCTAATAAGTGTACATATGATAAATTACATATATATTTTTAGTTCTAACATCCATGTTTAGATACATAGGTTTAAGATGTCTAGGTTAGATATGTGTGGATAATTTGTTCCTCCAAATTAGGCCCATAATATCATTTTCTCTCTTTAGACCATTAGCTCAATTTGTCTAAACTAGGATCAAGGATATATGTTACATGAGTTACTATTCAAACAAATACTCTAATTATAGAACTTTAGGGTCCTTCTAGCATTTAAATATGTATAAGTTTATACTTCTCATGCTCTTACTTAGATTCCAACTGCCCATATGAATACAAGTACACATATGAAAAGATATTACATGATTGTACATAATATTGTCAAAACTAACATCTTATCCATATTAGTCTAGAATCCATAGTTATACTCATATAAGATATTTTATTTACATATTTACTCTTATATACCATCTTACACAAAATATTCAATCTAGATTACTATACAACCTAGATCCTTATTCTTTATAAAATGACATTAATTGTATGTAAGCATTGTATGAGTATCAACCCCGAAAGGATCATTGTTTTCCTATAAATGGATCGTAATATACTACCATACATATATACATTGGTATATGCATGAACAATCTGTGGTAAATACTTATATATATGAGTCTACTGGTCTGACATTTAACATCAAAATTACCTTCTAGTGTACAATGTTTCCATTTTATATTAACCAGATTATCTTATTTGATGCGTAGGGGAATACTAACCTTTTTGGGTCCAAATAGGATGGAGGAATGGATTAAGGATCACCGCCATCTTCTTGTGTTCCTTGAACTGAACTAGTTGGATTCATCTTGAGGTGCATCAAAGTGTTATGACTCTACAAGAAATCCACCACAATCTCTATTGTATTGTAACTCCATGTTCAATTGAAGGTTGTCATTACACTACTACAAAAATGGCTTATAATGTCACATTTACAGGCGTCGGTTGTATACAAGAAATTGACACCTAAACCCTACAACGTCAGTTGAATACACAAACTGACATCTATATGTGAAGAGTGGCCAGACATAAGTAACCCTTTTAATTTAGTGTCGGTTCCTTAATAAGAAACCAATGCCTAAAATCGACCACGAAATCCAAATTTTCCAGTGGAAAAAAATAACCTCCAAAATTTAACATATGACGTCGATTATTAATTAATTAACTGATGACTAAAGGTTTTTTCACGTGATAGAAATTGGGACATTTTTATCGTCTGTTATCTTCCAATAACCGACACCGATGTGTTTTCCCGCACTGTCCGTGCGAATTTTTTTACACCCATGTGGCGTCGGTTTTCTATGGCAACTGACGACTATGGTCAGAATTCAAGAATATTTTTTTTCGGCATATGTAGATAGACGTCAGTTTTTATAGTAGAAACTGATGACTATCATTGAGCATAGGTGTCGGTATTTTTGTGGTAACTGACGCCTATTGTTATTAGCGTCAGTTTTTTAAATAATCAACGTTGATGGTTAACTAAATAGCACATGTGCGAGCCAGACTCTTCCCCTTTCTTTGTTTCATTATCTATTGAGGTTAGGTACGGTGATTTCCTACTCGTCGCCACTCGTTGCTCCTCTGCTCACCACCGCTTGCTGCTCCTCTGCTCACTTCCTCTGCCACTGTCGCTCGCTGCTCTGACTGTCTTCTAGCTCTCCTTCTTGCTGCTCCAGCCACCGCTCCTTGCTCCTACTCCTGGTTTCCCACTCACCGCCACCGCCCGCTCTCCTGCTTGCTGCTCCAGCCACCCGCTCGCTACTCCGGGAACCCTTCTTCCTCCTCTTCTTGCTCCTTGCTCCTGCTCCTGGCCCCCTACCCTCAGGGTGCGGGAAATGGGTTGGATCTTATACATGTTTGAGTATATTAGGGTTCTAATCTACCCTTTTGTCCTATATTTGATGTTAATTGTGCATATATGCTGAGTTTGGGACTTTAGTGATGGACTTTGTCCAAAGATGATGATTTCGATCAACTGATTAGTATTTACTTATCTACTGATTTGTATTTACTTATCTACTTATTTTTATCTACTTATATACTAATTTGTATTTACTTATCTACTGATTTGTATTTACTTCTAATGATTTGTATTTACTTATCTACTGATTTGAATTTACTTATCTACTAATTTGAATTTATATATCTACTAATTTGTATTTACTTATCTACTGATTTGTATTTACTTATCTACTTATTTGTATTTACTTATGTGCTAATTTATATTTACTTAAATATTGATTTGTATTTACTTATCTACTCATTCTTTCATGTAATGATTTTTTATTCATCACATTATTTAAATTTAGGGCTTTGTATTTGTTCATCTACTTTTTAAAATTATTTAATCATCTACTGATTTATATTTGTTTATCAACTAAGTTGTACTTTTTTATCTATTGCTTTGTATTTGTTTATCTACTGATTATATTTATTTATCTAATGCTTTGAGTTTACTTATTTAGATGTCGCTATTGTAAATCAACCTAGGATATGAACAAATCGTGTGCTTACATATATTTGTGCTTCTAATCCTCATGCTTGACCTAATTCAGTAAATTTTGATGCATGTTGAAATAAGATTCAAACTTGTCCATTCTAGCATCCTAATTTGATTTGATTATGTGCTTTGAACCTTGAAACATGTGTGTTAAAGATACATTGATGTCTCAAACTTAACTCACATGTGGTTCTTCTATTTCTAAAATGATTATGTGACCTAGTATGTATGTTGATATATGAAGCTCCAGTTAAAACTTCAAGATTGACCCCTAATTAATACATTATAACAGAATTGAATCGTGCATTTGTGTTGTTGCAGGTGTTGTTGACTTGTTGTTGATTTGCATATATTTCTTCTTCAGCCTTCAAGTGAGGTATAATATTCTCACTCTCCCAATGTTCCATTAGGCTCCATTTTGATTCAAATCTTTGATATATGGAATCATGGTTTATTTACTGATTATTATATACTGACAAGCATGATTAAATGATGTTACACAAAACTTAGGATATGAATGATAAAACTAGGATTGTAGGTATAAGAATGACAGCAAACATGTATTTGTTGGCCTAGAAATCCATCCAAGATTTACTCATTAGGAGTAAATCTTGGATAGTCCTCGGTTAGGGACTATTCTTGAACACCTAATCTCACTTAGGATGTAAGTGTATAATGTGTATTGGGTTTTCAAAAAAAAATTGGTAGCATTTCCCCGTTTGTTCTCTAAGTACATATGTACTTGGAGAACAGCGGGGAAATGCTGCCAAAATTTTCTTGAAAACCCAATATACATTATACACTTACTAGTGAGATTTGGTGTTCAAGAATGGGATAGGTGGTACACATTTATTATATATAAGAATGACAACACATGCATTTGTTGGCCTAGAAACTCGTCCAAGATTTACTCATTAGGAGTAAATCTTGGATAGTCCCCAGTTTGGGACTATTCTTGAACACCTAATCTCACTTAGGATGTTTTAACCATTAATTATATATAAGACCTTAAACCCTAAAGTTCTAACCATAAACTCTAATCTATTAACCCTAGACCCTAATATTGTTCTAATATATACTTGTTTTCTCTTTGATCATAGAATGGATAGATCATGGATGTCCATTCCAAATCGATGCACCCCAGAGTTTATTTCTGGTCTTGATCAATTTATTAGATTTGCCAAAGAACATAGGAAACAACCTGGAGATAGGTTCTACTATCTATGTAGGCATTGCGGTAACAACTTGAAAGTCAGCACTGGTGACGAAATCAAAAGTCATGTCATGTGCAATGGGATTTTACAAGCCTATACAGAATGGCATTGGCATGGAGAGATTTCAAACCTGAAATCAGTGGATGTCGATAGCAGTGCTTGTGTGGAAGAAGAAATTGCCTCTGATAACATAGATGTGAATGAACCAGTTCCAGTAGACATCGTTGATGTGATGTTGCATAGTTGTGGGGTAGAGCACACCGATCCACCTCCCATGTTTAGAAACATTGTGCATGATGCTAAGATACTATTATACACAGGTTGTAAGTTGATGAAGCTTAGCGTTGTGTTGCGATTGTATAAGATGAAAGCTAACCAAAATTGAATGTTATGTCTTATGAAGGGTTTGACATAAATGGATTCTCGTATTACACAAAGCGTCAAGATGATAAGAGTGTTGTCCAAAATAGTGGGGTCACCCTTCAAGCGTCTTCATTATTTTTTTCAAGTGCAAAGGATAAGAGTCCACGTGAAGCTAAAATGTCATATTACGGTGTCATTGAAGACATATGGGAGTTTGACTACGTAGATTTTAGAATTCTACTCTTTAAATGTAATTGGGTTGATAACACTAAAGGAGTTATAGTGGATGAATTGGGTTTCACATTAGTGAACTTTGAAAAGATTGGCGAGAAGGGTGAACCATTCATATTAGCACCACGGGCGAAACAAGTATTTTATATCGACAATCCTGCAAATGATGAATGGTCGGTTGTTCTTCATGGTAAAAGACAGTTCATTGAAGATCCTATAGATGAAGAACAGTACTATGATAAGTATGAAGACTCCAGTCCATTCTCAGTTGGGTTGCCAACACCACCAAATATTGAAGCTAATGATGACTTGTATGTGCGTGGAGATCACAATGAAGGATTGTTAATTGATAAAAGATCGCAATATTAGAGGCATGCATGTTTATATTTTTTTATATGTTTTATTTTTCTGAATGTGAACTTTACAATGTGAATGTGAACTTTACAATGTCAATTACTTTACAATGTGAATATCAACTTTACAATGTGAACTTTACAATTTGAATATGAACTTTCAGATGGCTGAGCATTCATATGATGACCATGTTGATGATTACCATGAGGGTGAGGATGTCAATGTGTCACCTCATAATGTAAGTTTTAAAAATATATCCCGCCTCACATTTATAGTTATATCATGTAAGTGTGTTTTTTTGTCAAATTTTAGGTTGGTGATGTACCCCATGAAGAAATTGGGGCACTTGATGAGCATCAAAAACAAATTGAGAAAGTGAGGGGCATCACAATGATGAACAAGTTACTACATCAAAGGGGCAATGGACCCAAACTGGCTGTAGATTTCGATCATGCAGGAAATCCAGTTGGAGTGAACCGCAACTCATTTATTTCATATCTTGGGGTTCTTACTCGCAGCCATTGTAGTCCTATTTTTGAATCCTGGCATAGAGTTCCTAAGGGGAAGAAAGACTTATTCTGGAAGGAACTATGTGTGAGTTATCATTATTTGCAATTCTATTTTTGTAGATTACTCATTTTTAGGATACTAGTTAATAGCAATTCTATTTTGTAGAGTATATTTGATCTGGATGAAAAGCTACATCATAAATGTGTGATGCAAAGTTGTGGGAGGGTCCTAAGGAACTATAGGACAAATCTCACCTGAGATTACATATGTGATGCTGAGAAGAGGTTCTTGATTGATTTCCAATTCTAGACATTGATCACTTTTTGACTAACTCTACACTAATAATTTGTGTTTGTATTCTCTTTAAAAAATAAATTTATGAAGAAGGCAGCCCCTGATCAATGGAACTACCTGGACCCCAAAGCCTGGGAGGAGTTTTTTACCCAAAGAAAAATGGATGAATTCAAGGTATTAAGTGCCACTCCCAAAAAAATTAATATACATTCTTATGTATTCACATATTCAAGATTAACCTTTAGTGTTACTAACCAAATCAATGTGCTTACTAACAAGGCTATCAGTGATGCTCAAAGAGCAAGGCATGCACTAAATGTGCATGACCACACAATGGGTCCAAGAGGCTATGCAGGCGTTTGCCAAAGACTACAGGATGAGTATACTGCTCAGTCTACTGCCCAGTCTATTGCTACTCAGGAGTCCTCTACTATTGGTCCCACACCTCTGCCTCACCATGCTATGTGGATAGCTGTGAGACAAAACAAGAAGGGATATATAAAAAAGCCCGCATCTGTTGAGGTGGCTACAAAAATGGTAAAATTCAACTCTTACAGTAATCGATCGATATTGATTATTGTTATATTTACTTACCAATTTCTATTGATGGAAATTAGCGGGAGATGCATGAGCAGAGGAAGGAAGGCAAGTTCATCCCTGAGGGCACAAGGGATGAATTTATAGTTGCTATGGGTAACCCAGAGCATCCTGGACGTGTTAGGGGTGCAGGCGTTGGTGTGGGCATCAAAGCGTTCTTTGGGTCATCCCAGCACAAACCTGTCCCAAAAGTGGGACTTTCACAAGTTGAGGTAACCTATTCTTTTTTTAGAATGTTATAGAGAAAGGGAATTTAATAATTGATAGCTATCGTTTCTTTTATCCATGTATAGGTAGATGAATTAATTGAGAGGAAAGTCCAAGAAGCAATGGTGAAGTGGCAGTCATCTCAGATGGCCACTCAGACGGTACCTGTGATGTGTCGTGCTTCTATTACACCTACTACAGAGGTTGGGAGTAATCTTGTAGACCCACCACCTAGCACATCCTCTATAAGTATTTTTATGACATAGTAGCTAGTCTTTTCAAGATGATATATTTGTGTATATATGCATATAACATTCTTTACGTAAATTTTTAGGGGGTGAAGCCATGCCATCTAAAAAGTCAAGAATATGTCGTTGCAGAGGCGTTGGCTTACCCACCCCTTCCAGGGGAAATGTTTCGTGGGAATCCAGTACCAGATGGTGTGGTTCATGTGAGCCCAATAAGTGTAGTCCCCAAATGGAGGGATCTTGCATTGCCATATGCCCACCCATATTCTAAAACTCTTGGTGAGGCAGAAGGCGGAGTGATATTGTGGCCCAAAGTGAATGTCATCTATACTAATATTTTATGGTAAATTTACATTACGTTAATTTGTTATTGTTTACGTATATATGAGTCAATTGATCTGAAATTATATATACAGGTCAAAAGGAAGATACCTGCTACATCTCAGCCTCCACCTCCACCTCTTGAAATACCAAGTTGGCTTCCAACGTACCTACACACCTCGTTAGGTCCTAATTGTAGGGGTATGGCAGATTGGATAGGCGAACATGATCCAATTTGCCCTATAAATGTTACTATTCTAGAGGAAATTGCATGTCAATCATACGATAACAAGCTATTTATATAAGAAATTTTGGAGATGTTTCGTTATGCTTGGCTGAATACATCTATGATTGAGCTATGGATATGGTGAGATCTTATTTATACATCCATATACCTTGTTTTATATACGGTGATCTAGTTTCTTATATATTAATGCATACGTAATACATGTTTTGTAGCCACTTATACACGATATCTACATATTTTTCATTTCTCCATGTGGGATTTTTGGTTCCATCTTTGATTAGTCTTGTAGGTAAAAACCCTAGGTCAGTTACTTCATATTGTTGTGATGTTTTTAAATATTTTGGTAAAAATAAGAAGACGGTGATAATAGCTCCATTCAATGTTGGGTAAGTTTACTTTGCTTATAATTTAGACTTAAGAAAATTACATTTTTATTGTGACTTTTGAGTTATTAATTTATAACTTTCTTACCTCTAGTGGTAAGCATTGGGAGTTACTAGTTATTGTCCCCGAGACATTCACTGTCTATTATCTAGATCATGTAGGGAAGGAATTAAATATATATGGACACGCAATGAAAATTCCATTATTCCCGTGAGAAATATTTCATATTTTTATATATGTTAACATCTGTTATTACATTACTATTTAATTATACAATTTAATGTATTACATTAACATGTAGTGCTTTATAAGAGTACGCCAAAGCTGGAGGAAAGGTTCCCAAGAAAAAGAACCGCCACTAACTTGGTAGAATGTGAAAGTAATATCCCGACTCCAATGTATATATTATTTATGTGAACTGTGCTTATTTGTATTTTTGAATATTTTATATGTTTCAATTTATAGTGTGCTACACAAGACAATGGCTGGGCATGTGGATGCTATGTGATGTGATTTATGAGCATAATTATCGAACATGCCACAATGGAAATCAATACCATACATCAGGTATTATATATAGTCTCATTAGATAATATGAAATATATCAATCTTATTATATATTATTAATTATATATATACATCATTCTCTTTGCAGGTGTTTAAAATTGACTTTACTATAGGTGAAAAGTTATTAGATGTACATACCCCCTATATGATGGATGAGTTAAATGATGTAAGAGATCAATGGGTAGAAGCCCTACAAGTAGTGGGAATTTTTAAATATAATTGGGATAATGACGATGATGAATAAAGATTGATATTTCTAAACTCTGTTCTCATAATTATTTTTGTTTGAATGTGAATGACTTTTTATGAATTGCCATATGTGTGAATGTGAAGATGATCAATACATGAATGTTTCTACATGTGTCTGAATATGAAAAGAGATGAAATGAATGGAACTGTAGGTTGCTAAATGTGTGTAAAAATGGAGGAAATTTGAAATGGAACTACTGGTTTCTACATGTGTGTGATGAAAAATAATATGAATTAAATGTTATTATACATGTGTGTGAATCACATGATAAATATATAATATTGTCTATCTTGTTAATTTTGTAGGTTTGTGGCCTATTGTTGGTTGATATCAATGGATGTTGTAAACTTACAGTTCAGAACTGAACTCCAGGTTCTGCATCCTGCTGACCAGCCATACAGCAGGCCTACAAAATGATAAGAAAAAAAATCAGAATATAGGTGTCAGTTATTTGTGTAAAACCGAAAACAAAACACATAGGAGTCGGTTGTTAGTGTAAAACTGATGTCTTTATCTCCTTCTGGCGTCGGTTATCTATAAACTCGACACCTATTGCGGCCAGGTACCATGGTCGTGCTGGGTAGCACGGTCGTGGTGGCAGGGGATATTGCGTCGGTAATTAGTATACAAACTGATGTTGATGGTGTCAATTATTAGTAGATTCTGACCAGGTACCACGGCCGTGCTGGGTAGCACGGCTGTTGTGGCTGTGGATATGGCGTCGGTTACCTATATAAAGTCGATGCTAATGATGTCCTTGCTGGTGCCTTTTTTGTGGTGGGAAGGGGTATGGCGTCAGTTGTTACTCAATAACCGACATTTTTAATAAGGATATCGTGTCAGTTTTCTTTAAGAACCGACACCGATAGTCCCCTTCCTGGCACATTTTTAGTGGCGGGAAGGTTTATGGCGTCGATTGGGGGATCGATGCTGAAGGTGTCGACTTTTAGCGGTGCCAACTTGGGTGTCGCTTGGAAATCGACGCCTTAGGCGTTAAATAACCGACGCCTGATGCAGGGATTTTGAGTCACATTTATAGGCTAATTTTATACTTATTTTGTGTGGTTATTTGTCATTTTTGTGACTATAATAGCATGATTCATTTCCTTCAACCTATAATCATTGTATGCATCAAATTTGTCTTATTTTATCTTATGACAGATAAATTACCAAATTTTTTAGATTTGATTTGTGTTTTTCTCTTAGTTTCAGGTACTTTACATTCTAGGACCTGTCGATACCATCGACGGATCTATCGATGCTATCGACATGGAAATAGTGACCATACCAGAGGGAAAGCATCCAGTTTGATACCATAGACCACACTTGTTGATAGTATCGAGATGCCAACAGGCGGATTCCAGAAATTAAAGAAAGTGTCGGTACCCTAGGGGGTCGATACCATTGACACCCCATCGATGGTATCGACGTCGTCAGATCAGGAAATTGTTTAGAACGATCACGATCAAACGGTTGTGATATTTTGGTAGTCGTAAGTGGTACATATACCTAGGAAAAGGTGGCCCAAAGCGAGGGAGAACATTCTATCTCGTTGCACGAGTCTCGAAGAAGAGGAGAGTGAAGATCGGAGCCCAGAGTCGTAGACAGATGATTTCACCGCTGGAAGGCTGCAGAACATGCGTCTTGCACCGAGGATCATCCAGATCTTCTCCGTTTCAGGGGTTACACCATATTTTCATTTGTTTCTGCATGTTTCCCTCTTTCTTCTCCATGTGTAATGTTGATATGAATATGCAGGGCTAATCCCCTCTATCCTTAGGACTGGGAGTAAGTCAGGGAATCGTTGTATGACAATGTTATATTAATTATCATAATTTGTCTCACTTTCCCTTGATATGTTATCGTGTTTCCATTGCAATTTACTATGCTTGATTACCATAGTCAATTTCTAATATTGTTAATTACTTCTGACGGAGAATTAGTGGTTGAAAAGGCATGATTAACACATTAATCAATAAATTCCTTGGACAAGGTAATGTACGATTAATGGTGGATACTCAGAGAAATAATTAAAGCACCTAGATCTAGGGTATAAGTTACTACTGGCGTGGAACTAGCCTAGAACTAGGTAGTGAATTGTATTGCGAAAGCGAGCAATTTTGACTACGGGCCATAATCAGGGAAAGAGAACGAATTATGTTAATTGTGTAGATTTGCGTGCAGTGAGACCTCGCAGTGAAACCGCAATCCTAAGGATTCCCATTTAATTTGATTAAACTAAACATTTAATCATCGTTCGCTTTTGCTTTCTTTTAGTTTTATTTTCTTTTTCAAAATCAAACTCATTTTTCCCATCGGTCTAGCTGATTGTGACCAGTTAATAGTAGTCCACTGAAATTTCCATTTTCCTGAGTTCGACTAGGTCCTCACAAGGCCTATATTACATTAATATGTGTACTTGCGTTAAACGCACAGTAAAATCGTGTCAAGTTTTTGGCGTTGTTTCCAGGGATCAAACCCAGGTCACCCGCGTGACAGGGGGAATACTCACCATTATACTAAGTAGTTTTCATTAATCTAGCACTTAGTTTATAAAAATCATACCCTGATATGTTTGTTGAGTGTGCAGGTTGGGAAACAGTCGATACCATCGACGCCTAGGTTGATGGTATCGAATTTGGAATAGGAAAAATTTCTACCGAAACTTCATCTTGTCGATACTATCGACGGCCTTGTCGATGGTATTGACACGGGAATAGGAAGAAAGATGGTCGAGAGTCGATAGTATTGACAAGTCATCGATGGTAGCAAAATGTCTGGAGATATTCATACTGGATGTTCTCAGTAATATTGATACCATCTACACATTGGTCGATGATATCGACACATCAACAGCACAGTCGCAGGGCCAGACCTCAAGAGGAGTAAAGGCATATGTAGATGTTGATACTATCAACGCAACGTCGATGGTATCGACGCACACATCAATGTTCTGCAGTCTTCATTGAGTGGTCCACAATGCATATATGTGGACGGTGTTGATGGTATAAACACCTTGTCGCTATTATCGACGGACCGTCAGTAGTGCCGACCATAGTTATAAAAGAGGAAAAATTCTTTCCATCAAATTTCGGGGGCAATTTCCTACTTGGGATCCCAGTGGCCAGCAGTACCAGACGCACCCACCACCAGAGCAATAAAGGGGTATCGATGTTCCACCTCTTAAGTTAGGATTTTGACTATGATGCCATAGTCAAGTTTAAGCTTACGGGGGGTGTTGGAACATCATCTATCTAGTTTTTTATTTGATCTTTTATTTGTTTTTGCAATTTTCATCTTTCTTTATCTTAGTTTTCTCAATTGCTAGATTTACTATTTTCTAGGATCCACTATCTATCTAGTGTAATCAGTGGAGTTTAAATGTAATTGCATGTCATATTAATGTTTTCATTTGGGGCTTTGTGAGAAAATGATTTTTAATGAAAAAAAAATCCTTAAGAATTGTAAGTTTGTCTTGTGAGAACTTGAGGACATTGCTTGTGAAACTCATTGGGTAGGACAACTTAAAAACATATGAACATGATTGTGTATATGTATGGTTCATGTCAAGAGGATTGATATGGATGTTTTCCTAAACCAACCAAATGATAATGTGACTTTAATTTGAAGTGAGAGAGAGAAACCCCTTGATTAATTGGTACACAAGTAAGTAAGGAGGGACATATAATTCTATCTGAAGGTTCTGTCAATTAGTCTTGTGATCTGATCCACCGCAATTCCATTCACTCTCCACCATAAGAACTGGGAGCACATTACTGTCTTTCACCCTTTGATTGCATCCCACGTAGATAGGTCATGCATTACAATTATTTTTGCATGTTTTGCATAAAAATAGAAAAAGAAAGATATAGAGTACTTATACATGCACATTATCCTTAGGTGCATGTCATTTAGTTGCATAATTGTCATAGTGAAGTGCATTCGCATCTTTTGAGCATATAGTTGTACATCATGTGTTGTATGTTCTTTTGAAAAATTAAAGGTGTTGAACTTGTTCCATACCCTTCGAATAGAATGCATCAAGTGTGCCAGTTAAAAAAAGAGAAGGAAGCCCAACAAATAATCCATTGCCATTTATGAAAATGAGGGCTTGAAAAAATGAATGATAAAAAAAGTATGAATAAGAGGGAGAAAGGAACATGTTCTCACCCGCATTTTAGGAAGAATAAGCACATGGTGTAGTTACTTAGATATTCCATCTCACTTTGAGAGGGAATGATAGTGCATGCATCATTTCATAAAAAAATGAGCATTAGGGCATTTTCATTTGCATTTGCATCATGATAGGTCATTCATTTTTGGTTTTTGCATGATCGACTATATTGTGCTTCCTTTTTTTCCATAGCCACACATTCCATCCACCTGTTGCTCTAAGTGGTAGGCTACCCATGATATTCTCCTCATTCATGTATATCAGGAGATCTACTTCCATTTAGATGGTAGTTAGGAAATGAGCAACATAGATAGGAGATCACAAGATGCACCAAGCTGGAACCTGAAGATTTTATTATGTTAACTGCCTTATTTGATAGTGTTTGTTGATCTTGTGGTAGACATTTCTTATGAATGATTATTGTCTCTTGAAGGGTAGTTATCGTGGTGGTTGGTAAGGGTCGATATGTGAATTGTTGGCGGGAATCATATTGAGATATCAATTTTGTGATTATGTTCTTTAGTTGACCCTCTCAATCAGATTTTAAAGTTTTGTTGCTTGAGGGAGAGAAAGACTCAACGCCAAAGGTTATTTCTGTATTATTGTTAGCATCCTAGTTGTAGCTGGTGTGGGTGACATGAAGGTTGAAGAGAATGAGAAGAATGGTAGGCAAAGGCAAGGTTTGACATGGTATCTAGTGGATTGTGCAGGTGATGAAGATGAGGGTGGTGGGGTTATATGGTGGTGTAGCTGGAGAAAGTAGGATGCGGCTAGCAATGTTCCTGGCTTGTAGGTTGCAAGTGGTTTTGACGATGTTGAAGAAGATTGTAGTAATGTTGGTGATTGGTGAAGAGCCATTGTTGGTCACAACTAGGCACTGTTGGAATGACCATATCATAAAGGAAGGAGTGAAGATGGTGATGATGAGGAAGCATCATGACCACTAGAATTAGCAGTAGTTACAACTGAGCACAAGGTACTTCCTTGCGGAGGCCACTACAAATGGTGAGGAGAGGAGGCAACGATAGATCTATATGTTGTGTGGGAGGAAGAAGAAGGAGAGTTGATTGTCCTGTAGATCGTTGAGGTCTGGGGATGGGGCTAGAGGAGACCACATAGACAGATGCACCCAAGTTGGTAGACTATGTTGTCTACGGTTCCACATTGAGGGAGGAGGATGACGTTTATGGCAGTCTCCTTAATAGGCAGTGATGTTGGCTCATGTGCGTTGACCACAAAAGGAAGGAGAGGAGATGGTGGTGGTTAGAGAAACAAAGGAAGGGTAAGTAAGTAAGATGAAGAGGAAGAGGGAGAGAATGAGTGTGATCAGCTAGGGCTATTGAACAAGGAGGCAAGGAAGAGAAGGAGAAGAAGAGGGAGAGAATGAGTGTGATCAGCTAGGGCTATTGAACAAGGAGGCAAGGAAGAGAATGAGAAGAAGAGGGAGAATAAGTAAGATGGAAGAGAAGGGGACAACATCGACGTCTGTAACAGAGAGAAGGCACCTGGGTCATGCCCGGGGGGGTAGAGTAGACACGACCAATGTATGGAGGGTGTTATCAAGAAATAAATGGTACACTATAATGATCAATGTGATTTATTGATTAATTCTATTAAACATAAGTTAACTTAGGTATTTTCTTTTCCTATTGAATTCGAGAAGCAAACAACATCCAAAAGGACTAAAATTTTATAACCAAGGGATGCGATGAATACAAATTTGGCATCAATTTTATATTTTGGAAACATTATGCATTATATTTCATAAATTGTAACTTAATCACTCAATAAGTTTATTTATTCCTCTTAATTATCAATGGTGGAACATTATTTCCTATTAAATTAATTTCTCTCATCTTTTAATCCTATAGGATACTAGAGGGTGAAATTCGTCCCAAACATTTTGTTGGTGCATTCATATATCAATTTCTATTATTAATTTAATTTGACTATGAAGTTTTGACGTCTTCAATGTAGAGGATATTTCAACTACATTATTTTATTTGAACTCAATTTAACATAATATACATTAAATTTGGGAAGAGGTTCTGGATACTAACATAATCATAGGGCCCAGAATAAGGGATGGTTAACCCATTAACCTAAATTTGAGTATGTTACATCCATCTTTAAGCCATTTCTCTATCCACATGTTAGTAGCTCTCCATTTCTAATAGTGACTTCCATAGCTTCTTGTACCACTAGAATCTAGAATTTGATGGATCTCCAAATGACAAAACCAATATCTCTCAGACCATATAGTCTCTTATATTTTTCCAACATCAACCTCTTCAAAATTATGTCGTTGTTACTTAAAAACTTACTCGTGGTCTTTATAAGAAGTGCATCATTATATTATTTGGATATCTTGATGCCCAATCTCCCACTCTAAATTGGAGCTACCATCCTTCCCCAAGAAACATGATGAGTGTTCTTTTTGTGTGTTTTACTACTCCATGTAAAATTTCTTGTAATCTGATTGATCTTGTCACAGACCAAAATAGAAATTTCTGAAGATGACATGATGTAGTTAGCTAACAAGGTGAGTGCATATTTGGTAAGCGTCACCCTTCATGCAATGGACAACTTTCTATTTGCCAAGGAATTGACCTTCTCTCTGAAACAATTGAATAATTCTAGATAGAGATCTTTAGAGTTCCTTTTGTGAAGAATAGGAATCCCCAAATGCTTCCCATGTCCTAAGTTTGTGGTATCTTGAGTCTTTGACAAATGTCCCTGTAAGAAGTAGCAGGTGCACCTTTAGAAAAGAACATAGAAGAATTTTATTGTCCCACATTTTGGCTGGAGGCCTTCTCAAACTCTCATAGACAACAAGTGATGCATGAATATTGTTTTGTATATGCTTCACCTAAGAGAATTAGGTCATCTGCAAAACAAAGATGAGATCAAAAATCTTTTTGTTAGTTAAGAACACATGCTTCTATCATAATTTGTCTACTTCCTTTTGAATCGCTTGGCATAGACACTCCATGCACATTATAAAAATGTAAGGACATAGAGGATCTTCCTATTTGACTCCATGAGAAGACTTGAACAAAGATAGCAAATCCCCATTCTAGAGAAGAGAAGCATGCCTCAAAGAAATAATTTCCATGATAGATCAATGACGATAGGTGGAATCGGTGATCTGATCAAGGTATCAGGAATGACGTCTCAAATAATCTTATCATTAGCTTTAGGGATATCAATTTTAATCACCATGTAGTTCTTGATTGACTTATTCCTCTCCATTGAGTGAATGATTTTTTGCACAAGAGATACATTGGCATGTAAGCTTAGTCATGGAAACCTTTGATGTTATATTTAAATATTGATTTCATTCATTTTTCTTTATCATTTTATGAGAAATAATGTTTTTATTTATCAATGATTTTTGGTTATTTTATTCTTATTCTTCTTTATTCTAGAATGTATACTTACATAAGATTCAATTATATGATTTATACTCTTTAAATTACATTCCTTGTCTTAGTTTTTGATGTATGGTCATTTTATCGATTCACCTTTTTTAATTTAAGGTTCTTATTAAAGGTTGATTGTTAATGTATACTTCAAATAAATTTCCTTTTGTATCATTCTATTCCATTGTATCCTTTCATTTTCATACTTATGAGGTGTTCATTATTACTACAATTATATTGCATCTTCATTCGTAATAATATTTGTTATTCACAAAGTCACCAGAGTTTCATATATATCCTCTTTAAAAAAACACATTTATTCTTATAATAGTCAATTAAACAAATTTGTATATTCTTTTTATCATTAGTAGGCCAATTACCTAGTTAGTCAGTGAACTTATCAACTAGTTGGCTGATGGGTTAATTGGTTAGATGACTAATTGGTCAGACCATAACATAATGTTTTGGTTTTAGATCACTATAGAAGATGAATATTACAATGTAATCATGAAGATTAATGTTGGTATTAGGATTATTATTGAAAATTCCAATCAAATAGACGTTGATAAGGAATATTAATTATGGTCAACAAGAGTAACCTGATCACCTATAATGCCTAAAAATTTAGAAAGTTATTAGATAATTCTTTTAATGATAATGGGCCCCTAAAAAGGACACATATGAAATGTTATGGATAAAGATCTTGGTAGAGGGGACAATTTGAGATAGATATGTGTTATTGGACAAAAGGTGTAAACATGAAGTTCTACAATCCAAATTTAAAAACAATTCGTAAATATTTTCCTAATGCTACATGATCAGAAGGATAGGTTTTGGTTTAAATTTTGTTAAATCATTCCCCATGACCAAAAATGTGAATAATGGAATTCTTGTATTAATTCAACAAATTAGTTTCTTAAACTATATTCACATATGAATTTTGGAAGTAAATTATGATTTACTTATACAATGGTTTTCTATATATCAAGTATCAATAAGAATAGTTTCTTACAATATGGAACTAGAATAGAGATTGTAATGAGGTTGAATAAAATTGTTGTGAATGATGGTAAAAATATTTGATGTATAAGTTTATTTTGAAATTTGTAAGTTTAATTAATAAGGTATAGAAAGAAGGTATTTGATGATGAGTTGTATCAATGAGAATTTAACTAAAGTAGTTTATGCATTTTTAATAATATTTTAGAAGGATATCAATAAGTTATTTTGATGTGGGTTTATGAAGTGGCATAATTATTTGGTGTTAAATTTATAATTGATTCTCTTAGGTGAATATAATTATTAAGCAAAGATCTTTTGAAACATATCTTGGGATATTTAAAAATCATTTTACCACTCAAACTGAATGTGAATTTGACCAACAGTTTTTGTCAAATTTAAATGATTTTCATTAATTATTGAATAATTGTTATAACTGACTCTTGAGGTATTTTTATCTAGAATAGATGAAACTAGTAGGAGAAAGTATGGATGTTTTCATTTCATAGATAGGAATTATCAAAGTTAAAAGGTGGAACTAACATCTTTGTGATGATTTTTTTAATGGAGAAGAGACATGTGAACTCATATATTAAATTGGGTTCAATCAAGCCTCGACACCTAATATAATTTGAGGAATTGTCTTCTACCAATTTTTTTGCACCTTAACCAAAAGTAATTAGGAGAAGTAGGGAGGAGGAAATAGAGAAAATATGAACACCATGGTAGGCTTTTTTGTAGAGGTAATAAAGGAGGTGTTGGTGATAAGAATAGAAAACTAAGATGGATAGGGTGTTTATGAAACCAAGGAGGGAAAGAAGGTGATAGACTCAAATACACCACTAGATTGTGTGCCATCACCCATGCTACAAGAAAAGGGTCACTGCAATGAGTCATTGTCGAAGCAACTTGCATAACAGAAGTGCACATTGATGAGGTGGACAAATTAGAAGGGAGGAGGAGTTTGGTCATTGTGGTTGTGGATAGGGCATGTACATGCACCATGATGTTAATGTCAAAATACCCTACAACCTTTTAAAAACAAATGACTAATATTTTACATACTAAAGGAAACATATGAATGCATAACAAAGGCACACATTGATGAGGTGGACAGATTATAAGGGAGAAGGAGTTTGATAATTATGGATGTGGATAGGGCACACACATGCACCATGGTGTTATTGTGGAAAATATGCTACAATATTTTAAAAACAAATGACTAATATTTCCCCGACTGAAGGAAACATATAAATGCATAACATAGGAGCACATTGATGAGGTGGGACGATTAGAAGGGAGGAGGTGTTTGGTCATTGTGGTCTCTCCCCTAACTATTATGTGTGGGTAGGTCCTGCACATGTACCATGGTGTTAATGTGGTAAATACCCTACAACCTTTTTGAAAAAAGAATAAGTAATGTTTCCCAAAATTAAATAAATTATATAAAAACCATTTTTTATGTTTGAATATCCAATTTGACAAGAGGTGATTTGTTATGAAATGTTATACACATAAGTTATTGTAAATTATGGTTTGCAATGCTTATGATGTTTATTAGTTAATGTTTTATAGGTCATATGCATCCTAAATAGTAATTTAATGATTAAACTAATGGTACTACCTAATCAATTGCCAAATATATTTCTTTTTATCATATTTTGATGTGATACAATGAAATCTACAACTAAAAATTCCTAGGTACGTCAAAAATTATCACTTTTTGGTCAAAATGCTACTACTTACTTCCCATACTTTCTCCCACGCACTGCATGTCCTTTTGGTCTCCTACAAACACCCTTTCCAAAGCAGTCCAAGAAGCCTTCACAAAAAATGTCTAGTGAACATTTTCTCAATGTGATGACTCCAAGCCACCGACCCCTACTAACAGTGCCAAACTTCCCCACAAACCCAACCTCTCATCTTCTCCCCCGCTTTGGACACCCAAAGAAACGTCTTCATATGCACCTCTCTTCTTCATCATTTCCATAGGGACCACACAAGCTATAAGGTTATAAACTAGCATCGAACTTAGGATCGGTGTGATCATGGTGAGTTTCCCGAAGAATAGAAGTAGCCTACTTCTCGAAGATTCCAACCTTGATGTCCCCTTATCCATCATCACATCATAGTATCTACCCCCCCATGCATCCCCTCGCCAAGGACACCCCTAAATGGGACAACGACTCCCCCTACTCTGTGCAACGCCATTCCATCAGTAGATTGACTATTCTCTCCTCTAAATTCTCCCAATGAAAAAGATAAATTCCTCCAATTTTTTGTATGACTAGAATCCCTCTCAGATTTGCAACAACTCATGTGTCGCGCTTATCATCTTACAAACTCATAGGGAGTTCCAAATCATTCGGAAACATGAAGTGGCATGGATCTCACCCCTTGGGTAGATTTTATACCTTGAGATAACCCAACTTGTCATATCATCCTTCACCCGCCTCTCTAAAGTATCCCGTACAAGGATAAAAATAATCAATGAGAGGGGTTATTTTCTCTTGAAGCCTCACAAAGAAGACAAGCAGACCCCTAGATTTCCATCTGACGCAACCAAAAACACCACTGTCTCACAATGTTCATCACCACGTCTACGACCATGGTTGCGAATAAAAACTCCCTAAGTACCCCCTCTTAAAAAGGCCAATCTACTCTATTAAAAGACATCTTCATATCCACTTTATAGAACACATACTCCCCCACCCCGACTTTGCCCCCATCTCCAAGCCATGCAAGAGATCTATAGCCCACCTAATGTTGTCTCTAATGTTCCTCCCTTTAGCAAAAGTAATTTGATCAACCTAAACCAAGTTGGGAACCACAAAAATCAACCTCACAACTATAACTAGTCTCTTCCACCCTAAGAGACTCATTGCCTATGCTCACAGGTTAAAATTATAATATCATCTATGCCACTCCCCCTTCTAATAAAAAACCAACCTGACACATTAGGTACTCCAATGGATGAGTCCTCTGTTCCTGCATCGTCTAGCAAATTCGATTAAGTCCTCCTTAACAACGTTCCTAAAGGAGCGATAGAAGCCAGACGTACAACTACCCAACCTTGGTGAACTATCATCATCTATCCCCGCTGGAGCATGCGAACCTCCTCTCTATAGGCTCTGACACCGTCATCTCATTGTCGCTCTCATCAAACACCCTATCAAGTACCCTTGTGTATCCCACCCACTCCAAGGCAATTAGCTTAAAGTAAAAATTTGATCCACATCCACGACCTCGACAATCCCTACTATCCCTTCTTTCATCAGCCCATTCCTCGCTTTGATACGGACAATGGAAGAATATCATGTTCTTGTCCCCCTTCTTAAGCCATCACACGTCCCACTTCTCACTCTAAAAGTATTCCTCCCATTCTTAACGCCTCATGGAGCTTCCCCTCGGCCTCTACCAACTCCCCAACCCCGATTGTAGCCAGAACCTCGTCCATCTAGTCATGCAACATAAATACCCCCCCTGCTTCCTTTGACCCAATCAAAGATGCATCCTTCCTACGTGTTCCCCATTCAACCTAATAGAGTAACAGTTGGTTTCAGTTAGAAAAGGTGCTGTCTTCCTAATAATTGGTATTAAGAAAGTAGGAAAGAAATGGTAAGTAAGCACTATAAATCGCATGCAACGTGGGGTGTTTTAAATGAATTAAATCATCGCATGATCCCCCTCCGTCCCTCTCCTTTTTAACATTCATTAACCACGGTCACCATCACCGTGATTTCCGTCGTCCTTCCAACGTAAAATAAGCATCCTATCTCGTGGTTTGCGGCCAGGTCGTGGTGGGATGGCCGGCACAAAAAGACAGCCGCTGTGCGTTGCGTGCAATGCACCAGAACCTAACCCTGCAGCCTTCCCGCGTGATCGCCAGATTCGCCACCCACACGCCTGCCACTTGTCCCAGAGAGTGCGCTCTCCAGCTGCAACTTTGGCGCGTTCACCAACTGTCACGAAGGAGAGTGTCGACTACCAGCGATTCGGGGAAATGGACGGCGATTGGCGCAATCACACAGTTCACTTTTTTTTTTTTGAGGGTGGGACGGGAAACCCAAGGTGGGCTCCCCGACACAAAAATCATTAGCTAGATAAATCAAGGTTTACAAGATCTAACAAGTTTGAAGGAAAAGAATGCGTGTATGAAAAACTAGCTACTAGACCTCTACGTGCTAGATTGGCTACCTCATGGGCAACCCTATTACACCTACGATTGACATAAGCAAAACTACAAGAAGAAAACTGATCTCACAGCGCTTTGAAGTCTTCAGCAATTGCTCCTAGGTAGTCCCGTCGTTGCTTCTTAGATGTGCATGCTTGAACTGGTTCCATTGAGTCTGTCTCGACTTCTATGATGTCGTATCCTGCTTCCTTTGCCCATACGAGTGCTGCTCTCGCTGCTAGCATTTCGGTGATGGCTACTCCCGTTCCTCGGGTGACTTTCTTCCCCGCAATACCCACCAATCGTCCTGTCTCATCCCTAGCAGCCAGACCCGTTCCCGCTCCTTCGTCCTCACCTACCGAGCCATCCATGTTAATTTTTATTTTCCCATGAACAGGTTTCCTCCACCTACAGCTCACGGCCGGCAGCTGCCCGTTATTCACCTCGCCTTCCACCTGACCCGCGACGCATGACTCTCCCCCGGTCTGCTGATCGTCAGGGTAACGTTCGCCGCTCCTACCCCACCAATCCAGAACCTGCACCGGCTGCTGGACGCCATCATCGCCCCCCCCCCATCCTGCTGCCCTCTGTCATCCCTACGTCGAATGCCATGCGAAGTCCCCCGTCGTCCTTCACCTCCCCTCCTCGTCTTGCTCCCCTTGCCATCCTGCCTCACCATCGTCAACGCCCCATGTAGAAGGTAGCCGCTGCCCACCTCATTGCCTTGGAAATCCTAGTACATCGTATTTTCCATGCCGTCCACATGCCCGCTACCATTAGTTCAGCTTCGTGTGTTGGCCTGCCCACCAAAGCTGTTGTCAAGGACGAGACAATGTCCTCATCCCTCACGTCATGCGCCCACGTGTGAACTTCCCTCGATGTCTGCTCCCATACCTCCCCTGCACTTGGGCAGCGAAAAAGCATGTGAGGGATTGTCTCCTTCTCCGCCCCACAAAGCATGCACGTGTCGTCCTCCACACAGTATCTGTCAAAGAGACGTCCCCTTGTCGCTAGACTCCCCGTGCTTGCCCGCCAAAGAAAATGCGCTATCTTCGGGCTCCATCCGTCGTGCCATATATGTTTCCATAGTGTGTCCCCCTGCTGTTGTACAAACCTTCTCGCCTCATCCTTCCCTAGCAGCCCCATCCAGTAAGCAGAACGAACGGTGAACTCCCTATCCTTTGAAAGCCACCACATCAAAGTATCCTCGGGGTTCCTCATGCTGCGGTGTATGGCAAGAATTCTTTTTACGTAGCTCGTTGGAAAACACTCGTTGATTTTCCCTATGTCCCATTGAGAGCCATCTTCCGTCATAAGATCCCTGACTGTTGTAATGTCTGGTCCATCCTCCCTTTTGAAATGTGCAACGTTTCCCCCTCATTTGGCAGCCATCTATCATCCCAGATATTCACCTGCGTTCCATCTCCCACCCGCCATTGCGTTCCTTCTTGTAGCAGTGCCTTTGCTCCCCATAGACTCCTCCATGAAAAGCTAGAATTGTGTCCCCTTCTTGCTTCCCATATGGCCGTCCGTGGAAAATACCTTGCTTTGAGAAGTCGAGCCACAAGAGAGTCTGTACAATTTGCTAGCCGCCACAATTGCCTTGCCAGGAGAGCTTGGTTAAAGGTATAGAGATCCCTAAAACCAAGACCCCCTTGTCGCTTTGGTCTGCACATGTTCACCCAACTCATCCATGATATTTTCCTTTCTTTGTCTTTTGCTCCCCACCAGAATCTCGTGATCATCCGCTGGATCTCTTCTATAGTACCCGCCGGTAACTGGAAGATTCCCATGACATACGTGGGGATTGCTTGGGCTACCGCTTTGATGAGGACTTCCTTCCCTGCTTTTGACAGGAGCTTTTCCGACCACCCTTGGAGCTTCCTCCAAACTCAGTCTTTGATATAGCTGAACACCTGCTTTTTTGATCTACCCACCGTTGTCGGGAGGCCCAAGTAACTGGCATGCCTGTCTACAACTCTCACCCCAAGGAGTTGTCTCAATTCCTCCTGCCTGTCTGCCGCAATCCCCTTGCTGAAGACAACCTCCGTCTTAGAGAAATTTATCTTTTGACCCGATGCCTGTTCATATTGGTTGACAATTTCAGTTATCTTCAGACATCCGGCGGTGTTGGCTCTAGAAAAGAGTAGGCTATCATCTGTGAAAAAAAGGTGTGAGATAGATGGCACCCCCCTACTTGGCTTGATGCCATGCAGGAGGTTTTCACGTGTAGCTATAGAAATCAAAGATGAAAATGCTTCCGCACATAAAATGAAAAGGTAGGGTGAAAGAGGGTCTCCCTGGTGAAGTCCGCGTGTAGGCACTGTGCTTTGGGTCTTATCTCCATTGATGGCGAACGCGTGTTTGAAGGATGTTATGCATTCTTGAATCTTAATCCTCCATTTCAGCCCAAACCCCAATCTCTCCATAGTGGCATCAAGAAATCTCCACTCAACTCTGTCATACGCTTTAGACATGTCCAACTTCAACGCAAGGTTGCCATTTTTCCTTCCCTTATCTCTCTTCATAGAATGAAACACTTCA
The DNA here is from genome assembly GCA_963693085.1 of Alisma plantago-aquatica. Classification (NCBI taxonomy): domain Eukaryota; kingdom Viridiplantae; phylum Streptophyta; class Magnoliopsida; order Alismatales; family Alismataceae; genus Alisma; species Alisma plantago-aquatica. The sequence goes on along the minus strand of OY856413.1, from coordinate 1,102,928,909 downwards.
TAAGAAATGAGGGCATTGTCTGTGATCAATCTTCCTTGTACAAAGGCACTTTGATTCTCTGACACAATGATGTCCATAAGGGGCTTCAGCCTATTCGCCATTACTTTGGAAGCAATCTTGTATACCACATTGCATAGACTAATCGGGTGAAACTCCCCTATTATCTTCGGCGTATCCGTCTTTGGAATAAGCACAACAAGGGTGTAATTTACCTCCCCTATTTCTTTCTCCCCATTCCACCACCCTTTGATGTAGCTCGCCACATCCTTCCCAACAATCCCCCAATAATTTTGGTAGAACATGGCCTTCATACCGTCTGGCCTCGGTGCCTTGTTTGGATGCATTTGTTTTAGAGCTGTCCATATCTCCTCATCCTCTATATCCCTCTCGAGGACCTCCTTTTGGGCCTCTCCTACCATTTCCCGCAGCCCCCTTAGTGCCTCCTCCAAACCCGTAGGATTGTTACAAAGAAACAGCTGCTCAAAATATTTAATGATGATTGTTTTAATGTCCTCCTCCTGTGTTTTCAGGTCCCCATGTTCATCTTCTAGGCAATCGATTCTATTCCTCCGCCTTCTATTTGAAGCTTTCTGGTGGAAGTATGTAGTATTGCGGTCCCCTTCTTTTAGTTCCTTCACCCGAGCTCTAGCTACCCAATATTCCTCATTCATTTGCAGCCAATATTGCAACTCTTTTGATTTTTCCTCCGCCCTATCAAGATTTATTTGATCTGGGGGAAGAGCTTGCAGTCCCTTAAGCTCATTTTCAATCTCCTTCACCTTCCTTCTTCTTTCTCCAAACTTCGCAGATGCCCAAGATTTTAAAAATTCCTTACACCTCATCAGTTTTGTGGCCAGGTCACTTCCTTCTTCGGCCCCCCAAGCCTCCTTAATGACCTCCCTACAGCTGTCCTTCCCCACCCACATTGGTTCGAACATGAATTGCCCTTTCCTCCTACTCCTGTTGTCTCTCCTGTCCGCCTTTAGAATAATGGGTGCATGGTCCGACTCATGGATGGGCATATGGAAAACTTTGCAGAAAGTGAAAGTATTCCTCCATTCGAGCTCGGGCAGAAATCTATCAAGTCTCTCCTGGACTAGAGTTCTCTCTGTGAGGCCCCTTTTCCATGTAAAAGAATTTCCTTCAAAAGCAACATCCATCAGTTCGAAATCGTCTATCATGTCTCTAAAATTCTGCATGTATTTTTCCTCTTTGGGAGGACCACCTCTCTTTTCAGTGTTGGAAACGATCTCGTTGAAATCACCGAAGAAAATGACCGGAACATCTGCCTCTCCCTTTATCTTCCTCATCAGCTCCCAAGTCTTGTACTTACTTGCCTGATCAGCCCATCCGTATATACCCATCGCTCTCCACCTCACGCCATTGTTCTTGTCTTTAACCACAGCTGTCACATGTCTTTGAGAGTAGTTTACCACCTCCACATCAATGTCCTTCCACCAGAAACCCATACCTCTTTCCCTCCCCTCATTGGAAATACACAAGTCGTCAGTAAATCCGCAACTTCTCTTCACATCATCTAGCTTCCTGTCTGCAATCATAGTTTCCATTAGGAAAACTATGTTTGGGCGCTCTCTCCAAACCCACGCTCGGAGAGCCATGCACGTGTCAGGGTCGCCCATTCCCTGACAGTTCCAGCTAAGGATTTTCATTGTCCTTCGCGGGATTGGACTCCGCCAATCTCCGCTACTTGGGTCTTGGTGACCCCAAAGATGTTCACCTCCACTTCATCAAAACTCCTGTGTCTTTTTCCCCCAGACTCGTATATAGGTAAGTCATCCAGTTCCATATCACACGCCTCTCCAATTCTTCCCCTCTTCCCTGTTGCTTGTTCCCATACAACTTCCTCCTCCGGTATTCCCAGCCTTGCCCCCTACTCATCTTATACACCCATGGCTGACACTTCTTTTTCTCCTTTGCTTGTTTACGCCCCTTCCTCATTCACATCCCTGCTTCATTCTTCCTTTGTGCCTGTGTTACCATTCTTTTGGTTGCTACTGGTTTAGGTACAGTGATGTCCTCGTTGAAAGAAAGACCTTTCCCAGTGATGCCCTCGAGTTCCTTCAATGCCGCTGTGTACATGTTGTTGTCTGTCACCCCCACATTGGCACTGTGCTATGCCTCCACTCCTTCTTCCATATGACTTCGACGTGCACGTATTCCTTCTTCCTCCATCTTTCCCTGCTGATGTACTAGTGCAGCTCCATTTCCAATTCCCATCTCTGTCACATCTGGTTCATCTTGATCAGAACCTAGAGCTTCCTCATCAATGTGATGTCTGCCTTTGATCCCCAACAACTCCTCCTTTGTATACCGCTGCTTAGATTCTATTGCCGACGTCCTCGACTCTGTGACCCTGACGCCCACATGTTGCACTGCCCCCGCCCCCACCTTCTTCTTTGCCGTTGCACCCCCTCCCCCCTCAGCGACGCCTTCAACGTCCCTCTCCGTCACTGCCTCCGACCTACTCCCTGAGGCCCGCTCCCACCGACCCCCCTAACGCCCCCCCCCCCCCGACGTCCAATCTTTCGACTCCTGTCGTTCCCCCCCCCGTCGACACCCCGTCATCTCGTCGACCCTGCATATGACGCTTCCCTCCAGTCCACTACCTGCCTTCCTCCTCACTCCCGTTCATCCACCCGTGATCCCTCCACTAGTCTCCTCTCGCCCCCTGGACGACGCCCTCACCCCCCTGCTCACCTCCCTCGCTGCCCCCACCGGCTTCCCCCCTCCCACGGCGCCCCCTACCTGACGCTCCGCCATCCTTGAATGTGAGTTTCCTCCTGATGCCTCCCTTGCTTTCCTCCCAATTGCTCTCCGTCCGTTGATGTTTCCATGGCGACGCCCTAAGCCATCGGCCCCAGCGTTGCTGATGGGTGTTCCCCTCCAAGTTTGCAGTGCAGTCCTTGTCGACATGATCGATCAATCCACAACTAAAGCATAACGTCGCGAGCCTCTCGTATTTCACCTCTACGTCGACGATGTGCCCACTCTTAACCCTAAGCTTTAGGGTTCTCCTCAACGGCCGGGACACATCTAATATAACTCGAACACAGACTGAAGAGTCCCATCCTGATCCATCTCTGTCCGATGTCACCACCTCCCCAATGCGGCCCGCCATCATCCGCACCATCTCATCCCCTCTGTATCCCATTGGCACGCCATAGAACCGCACCCAGAATGGCGTTTGATTGATCTGTATATGCCCTGGTTGGTCCTCCTTGTCCACTTCTTTGAATAACAGCAAGCGTCCGTCGAAGTTCCACGGCGCCCCATCCTTGACGCGATGCTTGTCGCGCCAATGCGAGAACTGCATCACGAAGATGTCGCCCTCCAGTTTCTTGAAAATCACCGACTCCCGGAGGCTCCATGCTTGTGTTAAAGTCCTTTCCATCGCCTTTAGGTTATATGTGCGGTCCGTTAGGAGTCGCCCCACCAGCGCCAGTTCAGCATGGTCTTCTTCCTCCTCCATGTTATCCGCCCAGCTGTCGTCAATCGGTTCCTCCTCCTCATCAGATAGATTCAATCCTGCATAACGATCCGCTAACTCCTCCGCCATAGAGACGAGACCCAAAGCACGCCTTCACACTTGAACCTGCAAGAGAGAAGCCCTAATCTAAGGGAGTGTACGTCCACCACACGCAAACCCTAATCGCTAGAGCGAGAGGGTGTGGGAGATGGGTTCTATATGCTTTATCACACAGTTCACTTAACCATACATATAAGCTGAAGAACAATTCTAAATATAGTCAACTTACTACCCGCTCACCCACTTGGTTCTTAAGAATAGCGGTCAGCAACAATTAAAGCAATAAAGGATGAGTGAAGTAAAAGAGAGATAAAATATTTTTGTCCATAACTTTCAATCCTGAGCGTATTTTTTGATGAAATAAATTGCATTAGAATCCTTGTAGAAAATACTTTCTAACGAGACTAGTGTTGACATATTTTGAACTAATGATAATACGCGAGAAACATAGTACCATATATTAGGATATCATACACATGTTCTAGGTATAGACATACAATACTCATGAGTACTGTACTTTTGAATGAAGGAGGATCAACAATACTCGTGAGTACTGTACTTATGGATCCATAAGTACTATATCCACTTGTTAATACTCAATCATAAGTACAATACCTACCAAATTACAAAACCAAGCATAATTGTATAACTGATGTAGAAGTATAAGTACAGTACCTACAGAATCGCATAGCAACATTAGTCATCTGGACAATTTCTTTTACAAAATGCAGACATAAGTTGAGTACCCACTTGTTAATGACCTCAAAAGCACAATGCACATCAGATCAAGAATCACCTATAAAATACAACCATAAGTATTATACCCACTTGTTAATTTTAACTCAGTTACTGACGCATAAGTATAATACCTAAAAAATTATAAATCAAGCATAATTGTATAACTGGTCTAGAAGCATAAGTACAGTACTTACAAATTGCCATAGTAACATTTGTCATCTAGACAATTTTTTTTTTACAAAATGCAGACATAAGTTGAGTACCCACTTGTTAATGATCTTAAAAGTACAATGCACATCAGATCAAGAATTAGCTATAAAATACAACCACAAGTAATATACCCACTTGTTCATTTGAACTCATTTACTCAAGCATAAGTACAGTATCTAACAAATTACAAAATCAAGCATAATTGTATAACTAGTCTAGAAGCATTAGCACAGTACCTAATAAATTACAAATCTCATAGAAACATTGGTCATCTAGACAAATATTTATTTCGAAATGCAGACATAAGTTGAACACCTACTTGTTAATGATCTCAAAAGTACAATGCACATCAGCTCAAGAGATCAGCTATAAGATGCATTCATAAGTACGGTACCCACTTATTTATTTAAACTCAGTTACTCAAGCATAAGTACAATACCTAGCAAATCATAAAAGCATGCATAATTGTATAAATGGACTAGAAACATAAGCACAGTACCTATGGAATTCTATAACAACAATATGAATGTTTGTATATGGCGTATTGTACCTCAAAACACAATTATCGTACCCCAAAATATAGATAATGTACCTTGAAATATGAATATTATATTTTTCTCATATTATTATTACTCTAAAATATATCAACATTGATCTAGTTAGAAAGTATTTTTATAAGGAATGTAATGCTTTTTTTTTGTAAAAAAATTCATTCAGAATTGAAAGTTATGAAGAAAATAGTTTTCTCTATCTTCTTTTAATTCCCCTTTTCGCTTTAAATTATGCAGTTTAGCCACATCAGCAGCACCCCCCTCCTAACCATCGGGTGGACACCCGGGTGGGGGAGCGGGGGTGGGTAGCGTGGCTCAAGTTGAAAGAGGGCGACACCTCGACCACGTGTCGGAAACGATCGGGTGAAATTAGCTAAAGGAGGGGTGGGAGTTGCTCAATGAACTAAAATTGATGAATTAAACAATTATATTAGTTAAAACACACATGTGCACATGCACGTGCTTCATTGAACGTGTTTATTTTACATAAAATATTTGAAAAATAAATTTTATCGAAAGAATAATGGTAATTCTTGTAACTTTTTTGTAGAAAATTTGAAAATGTGTTGTTTATTGACTCTGAAACTTACGAAAAGAATGTGACGGAGAAGTTGAGAAGTTTGCAACAACTAATTTTATCATGAAAGAGAAAATAAAATAGAGCAAACATAAAAAATTGAGATAAATTGTGAGAAGAGAGAGAATCAAGGAGAGTGCAGCATGAAGTCGCTCTTTTTATAGTAGTATAATATTTGAAAAATAAATTTTGCCGAAATGATGATAATTTTTGTAACTATTTTGTAGAAAATTTGAAAATACATTGTTGATTGACTCCAAAACTTACATTTGAAGGAAAGAATGTGACGAAGAAGTTGACATGTTTGCGGTAACTGATTTTATCATGAAAGAGAAAAAACAAATAGAGTAAATATAAAAAAAAAGTTGAGAAAAATTGTGAGAGGAGAGAGAATCAAGAAAAGTACAGCATGAACTCGTCTTTTTATAGTATAAATGTGTCGAAATTGGAACAGCCCAACACTTAGGAACGTTGCTTTTGATAGTGGGATTTTAATTTCTTTTGAAAGGGGAAGAGTTCAGTCAATCACAAACACGAAGAACCATTGGTTTACATCGGCGGAGTTAGAAATTAGGATAGAGGCAGATTCAGATCGAAATGAGTTGTAATAGGGGGTTGAGTTAAATGAATGCATAAAAAAGTCTTTTGAGAATAGGCATTGAACTCAGGGCACTCCATTAGAAGAAAAATCTTGGTAGCAATTTAGTAAACAAATTGTTTGCTTTTTACTTAAGATGCACATATATATGTAGAAAAATTCTATAAATGTATAAATATATATATATATATTTGGATTTAAAAGGGAGGCTAAGACTCAATTGCCTTCTTTTGACTCTGCCCTTGATTGATTTTACCATCTTTGAATGTTTCAACATAATTCGAACTCATCATAGAACAAATAACATGTTTATGATTTTTATCGGATGAGTTAGTAGTCAAATGCTAACATCTAGAGATGTATAAAAGCCAAAGCCGGAAGTTCCAACACAAAACTTACCAACCAATTTGATGTCAAATATGTCGCGTAAACGCATCGTAGTCCAGCGATCCCACATCAAGGCAGAGAAAAAACAGTTGGTACAAACTAATATGAAAGTGATGTGAGCTTTCACACTAACACAATAAAAAAAAAACACAATACCTAATAAGATCTTACAACCGATTAAGGGAGAAAGAACCTCTCTTGAGACATCACGATAGTACTAGGTTGTTTGCCGTATTCCAATATTCAATAAATTTGCAAAAGCTAATGAGTGACTTTCGAATTATGTAAGCATCAGAATTCACACATAATGAACTGCACTCTTAGAGTTGATTAGACTACATTATTCAATCTCGTCTTTGTAATATGTTGGTAACTTTTGAGTTACATTTTCCTTTTTGTAGTCAGATCCAATTTGTTATTAATTTAATTTGAACCCTAAAAGTTTGGGGACATCTTCATAGTTACCAACTCAGTTTTACCATAGAGTTGTCTTCCAGCTGAATGGTCATGTTGCTCTTTCTGGATTCTTTGAGTCCCAATTTCTTGAATTTAGTCAATGCAATCAAGTTGATGCTTGCCGCAGAATTATAAAGTGCATCTCCAAACTTTACCCCCCCAATGTAACATGGTATGTTGAAACACCTTGGATCATGTCTATCCTGTGGAAGTTTTCTTTGTATCACTATGTTGACTTCCTCCTTTAGGACAATAACATTAGAATCAGATATCCTCCTCTTATTGATAATATCCTTAAAAAACTTTCCATAATAAGGATTTTTTTCAAGAGCATCTACTAGTGGTAGGTTGATCTAGAGCTTCCTGAATGTCTCTAAACTGCTGATAAACCTTCTTTGCCTTTAAGATATTAAACAGTACTAGAGTCATACTTTTTTGCTTATGGGGTGGAATGTAAGGCTCCTTCTTGTTCTCTTTCTACTCAGTTTACTCTTCTTCTAGGCTCTCTTTCTGTGGTTTGGTGTCCTATTGTTCGTTTAGAGGAATAATTTTTGTCACCTCCCCTATGTCAGTTGTGGTGGTGTTCTTCTATGGGGCCACATTTTGGTCTTTCATCAACACTTTACCACTACGAAGAAGTATTGCACTTGTTGATTGTCGGATGGAATATTCGTGTTCCTATAAATCCTTCCTAGCTCAGCTTCTTAAGGGATGCTACTTGCGTTGCTAGTTGATAAATTTAATTTTTTATGCTATAAATTTGTGAGTCTTGATTCTGCTGTTGTCTATTCATTTGATCCAAGAGTGCCTCATTTTGATTCACCAACCTACCCAACATGTCTTCTATCCAGTCTATCTTGCTAGGACTTTATCCTACTAATACTCCTAAGATATGTTTCCCTGCTGCTATTTGGGTTGTTTCACCTGTGATGGATCGTGCAAAAAATTGTTAGGATCTTTCCATGAAAACTTGGGATCATTCCTCCATGCATAATTATTTCTGCCTCGATTGTTTTGTTGTCGCATATACAAACACTCTTCCTCTTAACCTTCAGATAACGTCCCAGATTTCTGCTCAAATTTCCTTGTGAGGTTGTCCATCTTCCCTTTCAAAATGACGATCTCCTTTGATTACACAACACTTTTGAGGATCGTTGGTGCTCTTCTCCTCAACATTGATTCTTTGCCATATTCTTCAATATCGCGTGACACCGGATGGCTTTATTATTCATATTAAAACATGTTCTTGTGTTGTCAAGAGTAACTATCTTCCCGTTGTGTATCCCATAGTAAAATGTTTTTTCCTGGACATAAAGATCAACTCCATGATGGGGAACCTTTCTTATCATGTTCTAAAATCTCTCATAGGCTTTTGCACATGTCTCCTCAGCATGGTGTTTGAAGTTATAGATTTGCTCAACCAAGTCATGTGTCTTCTGTAGCGGGAAGTACCTTTCAAAGAAGGAATCTATCATCTCAACCCATGTTTCTATGGATTCATAAGGAAGACTGAGAAACCATGGTTTAGCCTTATATGACAATGAGTAGGAGAACAACTTCAAGTAAATAATTATGGATGGGACTCTATCGATCTTCAACATATTATAGCTCTCTACAAAGCCATTGATGTGCGCCATTGGGTCATCCATACTGTGGCCCTAAAATGATTGAGATATAAGAAGTGCCACTATCATGGGGTCTATCTTGTAGATGCCACATTAACTGCTTGTCGTATAATTGGCCCTAACCATGTTGTAGACAAAGATACCTTGATCATCTTCTGTATCTTCAAGCTCAGCCCCAACACGTTGTTGTATGTTCCTACCTTGCCTGAGGCGATGGCGTTTGGATGTACTTCTCATATGAAGCTCCAAACTCACGTTCCCTATGAAACATCTCCTCTTGTCCTGTACTAGATGGAGTAAACCCTCTGTAATCTTTACATCTGGTATGAACCATACAATACCACCTAAAAATAATACTCAAGCATGAGAAATTGAATATTAGTGATTTGTCGCTATACAAAAGACTTTCAATATTTGCACAATTTCATAGAAAATATTTAAAAATTTATTTAAAAAATAAAATGGCCTAGGGTGTCTGGTCACAACACTTGTAGTGTTGAAGTTGCAATCTCTTAAAAAAGAACACCAAAATCTTGAAATGCCCTAACTATGGGTACAAAATGCAAGTGTACGCGTCGAGTATTTTAGGGTTATGAGGCTTGAATGTCAAACTTTGGGAAACATACTCCAGAGACTACTACTAACTATCACCTAACTAGATAGGCCTAAGAAAATTGTGATTGGTTTTTTTATTAAAACGAATTGCAAGAATTGAAAACTAAATTAAGTGGATTGCGATCATAGATTGATGGATTCCCTAGGATTAGAGTTTCACTATGATATAAATTGCATTTAACTCCATTCCATTAATATTAATTTACCCTTAACCCTAGACTAAGGACCCATAGAAAGTAATACCCACTCCCACAACATAATACACTACCTATATGAAGAGAAATCCCACTCCCTTAGAGATTTAGGAATTAGCCAGGTGCGTTTGCGATACCTCTAGGTTGTACCCTTCACAATTGTAAGCCCTCTCCCAAGGCACAATATAAGCTATGTAAATCTATGACCTTTGACAACCCTTAATCCCTCTCCCAAAGCAATTAACAATCTTAGAAATCAATTATGGTGACCGAGCATAAGTAATTCATTAAACAATCATAGATTTAAGTCCAAAATTAAAATAAATAACTTTATTAAATCATGGAGTTCAATTACAATGTAATACTGGGCTACTCTCGGGTCCTAAGGAACAAGGGGGTTAGTCTCGCATGATTTCTACCAAAAAAGACATATAGGAAGAGAGAGACAAGGAACTAAGCATCAGGTAATCTAATGAAAACCCTAGAGGAACCGGTCTGGATGATCTCATATGGCAAAAGTCTCGATCTACAACAATTTGGTTGCAAATCCTCTCTCCAGAGGTGCCTAATCATGTTGGTTATGGTTATCCCCTTCGTCTCCTCTCCTGGCTCTGTGCTCCATTGTAGTAGAATAGAACGTGATACCTATGTTTGATTGAACTCCCCTTAGGTCATAACTGAGGCTCTGGCCATAAATAAGTCCCAACCATCAAAAAAGACATATAGGAAGAGAGAGACAAGGAACTAATCATCAGTCAATCTAATGAAAACCCAAGAGGAACCGGTTTGGATGATCTCATATGGCAAAAGTCTCAATCTACAACAATTTGGTTGCAAATCTTCTCTCCAGAGGTGCCCAATCATGTTGGTCATGGTTGTCCCCTTCGTCTCCTCTCCTAGCTATGTGCTCCATTGTAGTAGAATAGAACGTGATCCCTACGTTTGATTGAACTCCCCTTAGGTCATAACTGAGGCTCTGACCATCAATAAGTCCCAACCATCAAATATGGATCAATCTTCATTCTACATTGATCACACAAAGTCAGTACCTCTCACTGGATGTCAGTGGCATAAAGTCATTGGCTGGCTCGAACTCTAAAGCCCGAGCCACTGCCCAAGGCTCTAGTAGAGTTTCAGGAATGATGATTGGCCCCACAGACCACCACTAGCCTTAACTGTGCACTTTATCCACACTCATGCACAAGTCGAGGTCAACTTCCCGACTGGTCACCCATCCTAGTGACATGATTTTACCGTGTGTATAATGCAAGTGCACACGTCAGAGTAATATAGGCCTTGTGGAGCCCGAGTCAAACACAGGGACACTAAACTATCGGTAGACTACTTACTAACTACTCGTGATTAGCTAGACCGATTAAAAGGTTTTGAGAGTTGATTGAAAATTAAAAGAAAAATAAAAGAAAACAAAGCAATCGATTAAATGTTGAGTTTAATCAGTTTATATGGGAATCTTTAGGATTGTGGTTTCACCGCGGGTTCTCATTGTATTTATTTCTATATAGTTAATCAAACTCCTCTCTCATTCTGGGTAGTGGCTTGTAGTCAAAATTGTTCACAGTCGTGATACAATTCACTACCTAAATCTAGGTTGGTTCCACGGGCGTAGTAACCTATACCGTAAACTAGGTGCATGAAGACCAAACTCTGGGTTTCCACCATTAACCGTACATCACCTTGTTCAAGGGATTTATTAATTAATGTGAATTTCGTCTCTTTTCAACCGTTAATTCTTCTTTCAAAGTAATTAAAGGCATTAGATTATCATTAGGGTGATCAATCATAATGATATAATGGAGAAAAGGAAATAATACCATGGATTTAAGAGACAAAATATGAATTACTATGATAAAAATGACATACAACAATTACCCGGGCTACTCTCAGTCCTAAAGACAAAGGGGATTAGCCCTGCATGTTCATCTCAATGGAAGACATGATGGAATAAGGGGAAAACATGGAGAAACATGAATGAAAGTGATGCAAACCCTTGAACGGAGGAGATTCAGGCCTTCCTTGACGTAGAGTATGCAATCTACAGCCTTTCGGGGGTGGAAATCATCTTTTGTGGCTCTCAGAATGATCGGGGCATGATTATGGGCTCCGTTCTCCTCTCCACACCTCCTCAGGACTTGTGTAGTGGCTAATGATGTGATCCCCCACTTAAGGCGCCGTCATTAGGTATATGGACCACTTTTGGTCTCCAAAAGATCATCACCATTCGATCAAGATCGATCTGAGACAAAACATATCCTAATGGTGTCGATACCATCGACGCGGGTCGATAGTATCGACCCGTCATGGTATCGGCAAGTTCTCTTCGCTTCTCTGACGTCCGCCTGATGCAGACTTGATACCATCAATGTGGGTCGATGGTATCGACACCTTTAAGCATCGGTTTTGTCACCATTCTGACGCTGAAGCTGGGCAATGTCGATAGTATCGACCGGCTAATCGCTGGCTCGCTGAAGGTATCTCGCTACCATCGACTTCCCAGTCGATGGTATCGACTCATCTTGGCTCCTTGCGGCTGTCTCACTGTGACTGTGTCGATACTATCGAAGGATGTCGATGGTATCAACAGATGTGTATATGTGTTTTTCCTAAAATTGCAAGACAAAGCCAAATCAGCTATCCTAACATGCGTCAATAGGATCATTTATAATCGAAAAGATAAAATATGGGAGATTTGATAGAGAATGATATCATAGACTAAAGCAAATGAATCATGCAATATTAACCACAAAAGTGACTAATAAACACATAAAACATATGTAAAACAGGTCTATAAATGTGACTCAAAATCATCGCATCAAACTCCCCTAAGCTTAAACATTGCTCGTCCTTGAGCAGCAAAACTATAGAATAAAATTGTGAGGGTCAACTAAAGAACATACTATCACAACAGACATTGCCATATGATCCCCACCAGACATTCACATACCGGCCCTCACTGACCACAGAATGATAATTACCCTCTAGGCGACAATGATCGTCCAAAAGAGATATCCACCCCAAGATTGATGAACACTATCAAATAAGGCAGTTAATATAATAAAATCCTCCGGTTCAGAATTGGTGCATCTTTGTGATCTTCTATCTATGTTGCTCATTTCCTAACTACCATCTAAATGGAAGCAGATCTCCTGATACTAATGAGTGAGGAGATAATCAAGGGTGGCCTACCAATTCGAGCAACGGGTGGATGGAATAGGTGGTTTGGAAGAAATGGAAGCACATAACAGTCAATCATGCAATACAAAAATTAATGACCTATCATGATGAAAATGCACGTGAAAATGTCCTAATGCTACATTTTAGGTGGAATGATGCATGCACTATCATTCTATCCCAATGAGAGACAGAATATCTACAGAACTACACATGTGCTTGCTCTTCTTATTCTACATATGAACAAATTCCTTTCTCCCTCTGATCTTCAAGCTTTTTTTTTCAAGCCCTTATCTTGCTTAATAAAACATGATGAAATTTTCAATATCTTTCTCTTCGTCATATTCACATAACTACTATTTGTTTTTTTTACTTTTCAGATAGTATGAAATAATTCCTTAATTTGCAGAAGAGGCAAAGAACATCATTGTACAAGATGATTAGGGTTATGCAAAATGCAACTAAAATGGCATTGACATGCACTCTACAATTTGTGAATGCAGGATTATAATGCAACATTTTTTCTTTTTTTTTCAATACACAAGAAATAAACACTACTACAATGCAATCCTATCTACATGTCATGCAATCAAGAAATGACAAACTATATAGTGCTTCCCATTCTTATGGTGGAAGTAGATGAGATGAAGTGGATAGATCACAAGATTAATTGACAGAACCATTGGAAAATATTATATGTCCCTCCTTACTAACATGTATAAAATCAAGAGGTTTCTCTCCTTCATTTCAGATTAAAGTCTCGTTACCATTTGATCAGTTTAGGCTCAAAATCCAATTTCGTCCTCTTTTCTTGAATCATAGGCATGTGCAATTGTGGTCTTATGTTTTAAAGTTGACAACCCAATTATTTTCATAAGCCATATGCTCAAATTCAAACAAAGCAAGCTCACAATTTTATTAAAAATTTTCAAATTGACCCCTGACTCCCATGTGACAAACAACAAGATGACACATTTGTATAGACATCCACAATTACACTAGATAGAATGTGGATCCTAAAAACTAAGAAAATTTCTAGAATAAAAGAAAAGGCAATAAATGATAAAAACTAGAAATAAAGATAGAAAAAGATAGAAACTATTCCATCTCCCCCCCAAGATTGAATTCGACTATGGCCTCATAGTCAAAAACAATCTTAAAAGGTGGAACAGTGATACCAATCATTGCTCAGGTGGTGGCGGGTACTACGGGGCAGTGGGATCCCATGATGGATACAACCCCTGGAAATTTGGGTCATACTGGGGCATGGGTGGCGGTTGAGGATATCCCCCGAATTAGTTCTGGCTCCAATAATTATCATAGAACGGCTGCTGCTGCTGCTCGATCCTTCTCAACCGATCATAGACATGTTGTTGATTGGCGAACAGTTGACGCTCGTTCTCAAAGATAGCTTGCTGATTAACATAGAGTCGATTTGTAGTCTCCTGAATATCAGCAAATGACGCAGTGTGTCGCTGTTGCGTCTGTTGGATCTCCTACAGCATAGAATACATTCCTTACATAGAATAGGCATCCTCTCCTTATTGAGAGGGCTGGGGTGGCAGAGGCTGCGAAGATGATGATGCACTCGGGTGGAAGTGGGGACGCTTCTGCGGTGCCACTCGAGAACGAAGAGGAGTGAAGGCCTCCTCTTCCTCCTCATGCTCGTTGCCATCGTCATTGTCATTACCGTCATCTTCTTCGTCGGAGTAGGCGATGGCGATGATGGGCCACCAGAAGTGTTGAGCTCCTTGGATGTTGAAGACAGGATCGAGAAGCACACACTCCTGGTACTCCTAGTTGACATGGCACTATGCATAGGCCATGCCATCACGGAGCGTAAGAAGGTTGGATCGGTGCAGATGATGCAGGTTGACTTTATTCCTGTTGGATAGTGGAGTGAGTTGGGAAAAATCCAACCCAAGATATAGAGCAAGTGGCGTGATAAGCCCCCCAAAGTGGATAGGATCTTTTCTTGTACTCCTCTGCACGACCAACACACGCGTCAAGAAAAATGTGCCCCAATTGCACTCTTCTCGCTTCAACATCTTATACAAAAAGACCAAGTCTGTCTCTTGAAATTTACTGAGCGAAAGATCACCTCGAGCAAATAGTGTAGTACACAGCATGCGATGCATAATCCACACAAAGGGATGCTCGAATTCGGTGACGGCTGCATTATGATAGCTGACAGACTTGCCTGGAGGCACGGTCACCAGCTGAGAAAAGATGTCATCATAATTTGTCTGGTTGTCCGGCCTCCTGTGCTGATTCGGAGAATGGTACCAGTTGTAAATTGCATTGAACTACTGGAGGGTGAGATTGTAATTGTTGTTGTAGAGCTGGAAAGAAATGCGGCCCTTGATCCATTCCTGATCGGTGGCGATGAGGTTGTTAGGCACAACGCATATATCCAACGATGCCATAAACTCCGCCACCAGTTCCTTGTATTTCGGCCACTTGCCGAAAAAGGGGTGGCCCTCGGCGTGAAATTGGACCTCGTCAGACCTCCTGCGTGTATGATGCGCTTGCCCTTGAAGGACATAAGCAAGATTGGCCTCGAACCCGAGGTCACAGATCATGGTCCGATCGACGTATCGGGTTGACTCGATTTTCCTCTTGATCAACTCCTCATATATCTTCCGTACTTCCGTCGAAGGATGAACAATCCTCGGACGAGGGATGGATCCGGGTGGTGGAGGAACAAACGTCGGAATCTCCTTATGGGTATTGCCTCTACCCACTTCGATACATAATCAACAACAAGTAAAATGTACAAATTAGATTTCGAGGACACAAAGGGTCCCATAAAATCGATGCCCCAAAGATCAAATACCTCAACTTCCTGAAACACATTGAGGGGCATCTCTTATCGCTTGGAAATATTACCTGCACTTTGACAGGAATTACATCTTCGCACATAGTAATAGGCATCCTGGAAGAGTGTAGTCCAATAAAGACCACTCTCTAGCACCTTGGCCACCGTTCTTGAGCTCGCATGATGACCACCAGTTGGTAGTGTGTGACAATGACTAAGTACACTGTCATATTCTATCTCCGGTACACACCTGCGCAAAACATCATCCCCACATTGCTTCAACAAAATGGGATCATCCCAGAAATAATATCTCAAAGAATGGAAAATTTTCTTTTTCTCTTGATATGACCAATCATCTGGGATTATTTTACAGGCAAGATAATTAACAATATATGAAAACCATAGATCCTTGGATTTTACATAAAGGATTCGCTCATTAGGAAATGTCTCGGTAATGGGTATATTAATATCTTTCTCATCTACCCACTCTAACCTAGACAAGTGGTCCGCAACCACATTCTCAACTCCCGCCTTATCTTTAATTTCAATGTCAAATTCTTGTAACAATAAGATCCACCTAATCAATCTAGGTTTGGCATCTTTCTTTTCCATCAAGTATTTTATGGCGGCATGGTCCTTCCATACCACCACTTTTGACCCTACTAGATATTGTTGAAATTTTTCGAATGCAAAAACAATGGCGAGAAGTTCTTTTCAGTTGTGGTGTAGTTAAGTTGTGCCTTGTTTAAAGTCTTGGATGCATAGAAAATCACCGCAGGTTTGTTCTTGAAACGCTACCCAAGAACAGCCCCTACTGCAAAATCCAAAGCATTGCACATGAGTTCGAAAGGCTTTGTCCAATCCGGCATTTGATCAACCGGTGCAGAAATTAACTTTTCCTTCAGTACATTAAAAGCATGCAAGCATTTTTCATTGAAATCGAATATCGCATCTTTCTCAAGCAGTTCCGACAATGTTTTAGCGATTTTTGAGAAATCTTTAATAAAGCGGTGGTAAAATCCTACATGACTGAGAAAACTCCGTACCCCTTTAACCGAATTAGGTGGGGGAAATTTATAAATAACCTCAATCTTGACTGGATCCACCTCCAGCCCCTTGCTAGACACCTTGTATCCAAGCACAATTCCTTCACTAACCATCATATGATACTTTTCCCAGTTGAGAACTAAATGTGTGTCCTCACATCATTGTAAAACTTTATCTAAATTTTACAAGCATTCATCAAACGATGCACCATAGACGGAAAAATCATCTATGAAAACCTCTAGATAGCGCTCAACTATATCAGAAAAAATAGCTAGCATGCAGCGCTGAAAGGTGGTTGGTGCGTTACACAAGCCGAAAGGGATACAGAGATATGTGAATGTTCCGTAAGGACAAAAGAAGGTAGACTTCTCTTGGTCCTTAGGATCAATGGAGATCTGATTGTAGCCGGAGTAGCCATCTAAAAAAAATGAGATCGACTCGCTAGTCGCTCTAAGATTTAATCGATGAACGGAAGAAGAAAAATGATCTTTTAACGTAGCGGAGTTCAATCAACGGTAGTCAATGCACACACGCCACCTGGTTACCAATCGGGTCGTGACTGGATCACTTAACAAGTTGTGAGTGACAGTAATTCCCCCCTTTTGAGGGACTACCAGTATGGGACTTACCCACGTCGAATCGGAGATAGCGTACATGATGCCTGCAAAAAGAAGCTTGATCACCTCCTTCTTGACGACATCCATCATGCTCGGATTGAGTCGTCATTGTGGCTGAATCACAGGTTTGGCTCCTACCTCGAGCCGGATCTTGTGCTGACAAAGTGTAGGGGAAATCCCCTTGATATCCACAACTGACCACCCGAAAGTGCCACGATGGTTCTTCAGCACGATCATCAATTGCTCTTCTTCATCGACACTCAGATATGCCGAAATAATCACCGGTAGTCTTTCACCATCGGCTAAGAATGCATACTTCAAATGTGGAGGCAGTGGCTTTAGTTCTAACTCTGGTGGATTGATCAATGATGATTGCAGCGGTGGTGGGAGTGGCCCAAGATCTTCATAATACTTGGCATAATAGCACGGAAGCACTTGAAGAATCTTGACACATTCTTGTAACAACTTGCTTCTCATCCAGTCATGCATTATGTGTTGGATAAATTGGACATTATGATAAATCCCTTTGTTTCGATGATGACAAACATTTCATTCTTATTATTCTAACGAGCTACTTGAGTATGCAGGATTATGGTGGATGACAAAGCAACTAGGGAAATCACGAGCTTACATATTTACTTTCATGCAATGTAATCACTATTGTAAAAACTTGTACAGTTATATAATGTACAAGTACTTAGATTGCATGTAAATCAAGCGTTAGATCTTCCCTAGCTACACACCATAGTTAGACAAGTCATCCCTTCCAAAAGGATCACATTATGCACACTCATAAACACACTTAGTGGTTTAATTAAAAGATTGAAACAGAGTCAATCTCGGTCGACCACACTCCTCGACCGAGACACTCTCGGTCGACAAACTTCTCGACCGAGATTGACCAAAAGTAGCCGTTAGACACAGCAGTTGACAGTTGCAAATAAACGTTAATCCAGAGAGCCTGTCGGTCGACGAATCCTCGACCGACTGGGCATCTCGGTCGACAAGTCCTCGACCGAGATGGTCTCTGACAGCAACTGCAGAATTAATTAACTAGCCGTTGCTAATGCGCCTAACTTATTCCTAACGGCTAGTTAAGCACTAGGAACCCCCTAGAAGTTGTCTAGAACGTCCTTAAGCATACTTAGGCCATTCCTATAAATAGGACAAGCCATAGGACACTAGTATATACTTACACACTCAATTGTGCAATCTTTGAGCATACACTACATTGGCAATCTGTTTGGAGCAATAGTGCAATCCCCACACTTGTTATACATTCATATTGCTACCGTTTCGTGTCCTATAGACTAGGATCTCCTACACATAACAATCACATTGCTATATATCTTGGTTGGGAGATCCAAACGCTTGATATAGGAAAATCAAGCCTTGTGCTTACAACGGTATTGTAATTTCTGTATTTCTTTCTTGTTCCTATTTATTCCTTGTACTCTCCTTGCTACTCCTAGGGTTGGAGGCTGCGGATTGGAGAGGGTGGACTTCTCAGGTGGAGAAGGGGACTTCAAGCTACTTCAAGAAGGCTATCGCATGGGAAGCTACTTCAGAAGGCTGGTGCAACGGGTGTTGGTGCATCTACTTCAAGGGAAGGCTGCTTCGAGTTGGGCGATTACTTCTAGGTGAAGGCTGCTTGAAGGGTTTAGGGAAAAGAAATGTATTTTATGTAAAGTCCTTGCGAGGTAATAAAATAATTTCTTTTCAAATCCCGGTTGGGTAAGCAACCGGGTAGTGGACTGACTACCTTAGTATTTGCTAAGGCTAGGAACCACTCTAAACCCTTGTGTCTCCTTGTCCAATCTTTCTCTGTGGTTGCTTGAGTTTAAATTAATTTAAAATTATCATAAAACTCTATTCACCCCCCCCCCTTCTAGAGGTTTTCAATTGGTATCAGAGCAGGCTTCAAGGAGCCCTAACAAGGTCTTGAAGAGATAAAGGGAGGAGGTGACTACAACCACAAGAAAAGGAGCATGGACCAATGTGCGACAAATTGCAATTGGTGCTTAGGAACAAAGCACTCTACGTCTAAATGTCCATGGAGGTCAAAGAAAGGAGATGCACATAAAGAGTGTTTCGTTGCTACAATAAGTGAGGAAGAAGAAGAAGAGGTAAGCTTGCTTGATTTACCCAAGGAGGAGTTAGTTGCTATTATTGAAGAAACACATAACAAATATGTTGAATACAAAAAGAAATTAAAGAAATCAAATAAAGAAAATGATGATCTAAATGCTAGACTTCTTGAGCTTACATCCGAAAATGATGATTTATATGCTAAATTGAATACTCTTGGTTTTGAAAAAGATAGCATTATGTCTGACAATCGTACTTTGAAATCATCTCTGAGTAATAGTGAAGTGAAAATTTTCACTCTAGAGACTAACTATGATCTTCTATGTCAAGAAAAGACTGAATTGCTTGCAAAGTTAAATGATATTCAAAAACAACCTATATTGTGCACCCATGTAGATTATGACAATATAGTGAAAGAAAGAAATATGTTATCATCCAATCTAGATCAAGCAACATTAGATATCAAGAAAAGAATGGATGAGATCGTTAAGTTGCAACAAAAAGTTAGTAAGTTAAGCAACAATGGAATCCTTGATATACTAGAAAATTCCTATCATCAAATAGGAAGGAGTGGACTAGGTTATAAGCCTAAAGGTAAATCTCATCAAGAACCTAGTTGGAGAAGGACACAAGCGAGTCAATCAATGAATGTACATAGAAGCAAATATACATTTGTCCAAAAGAACAACCTAGACCAAAATCATAGAAAGAGATATGAGGTTGATTCTATATGTTGCCACTATTGTTTACGTCTTGGACATTACTCCTTCTCCTGCCCATACAAGAAAAAGGATGTTGAGTTGGTATGGGTTCCAAAATCCCCAAATTGATTCGATTAGACTAAGTTGAGATATGACCAAAGCCTTTAATTTGCATATCTTTATGTCTATCTCAACTTAACATGTAAGGGATAATAAATCGAAACTTAAAAGATTTGGTTTAAAGGTTATCTTGATCTAAATTAAACAAAACTTTCAGATTGAATAATTGAATTAAAATAATATAAATTTTACTTGAAAACTATTACTGAAACACATTTCAGAAACAATACAGAAACTTTCTCGGTCGAGAAACTGTTCGACCGAGAACACGTTCGGTCGAGCAATAGTCGACCGAGCAGATTACTGTTTTCAAGTTCTGCTTTTTGTGTTGCTATCAATTTGTTATAAATGTTTGATCAAGATTAAATTACAGTAAAATTGTTTTTACGGATCTATGTGCCATCTATTTGTTGTCAATAACTATTTTACATGCAAAACTAGTTGAAGATCTTTTTGATATCATCATGATTAGAATTAACTATTTCACATGATTTTCGAAAGTATTTCCTGGTCTATCTATATAGAAATCATGTGTTATGACATTTAGTTTAAATGATTACAATTATTGTATCTCATGAAATAATTATGGTTCTATCATTGCATCATGGGTATGCTTTCACTATTTTATCATTCAACTCATAAAAATGATGCTATGCTACATAGAACAAATGGAAAATGATTATTGTATACATGACTTCTTGATGATTTATAGCAAGCAAATGTTTTATTAATGATTTATTGCTTAGACATAGAACTTTAAGGTTTGAAATAAAATGAAGAATCTCTCAATAGGTATCTATAAGAAATTAAGATATTAATCATGCCTTCATTGTTAAGAAGATTAACTTACCATGCTTTATTATGCTTTGATTCATATATACAAATCTTGAATGATCATTATAATTGTATATGTCATAAAAGCATCTTAACATAATAGAAAATAATTGTGGACACATCTTGTGATGATGATGGTTCTATGACAAGCCAAAACGGTACCTCTTAGAACAAAATAACAAAATATTAATGTTTTTATCTATTTGCTTGTTCTAAGAAATTAAAAGCAAAAAGCTTGACTTTAAGATATTAATCTTGCTCTCAAAATATATGTTTCTAAAAGAATCTTATGATATGGAATGGGGTTTGATACTTATGTACCCATCGCAAAGCATATGAAACATTATGTAAAACATGCATTCTAGAAAAATCAAGGTCAAAGACTTCACTATGATGCTCATATTAATAGGTATATCTCAATGTGCTTCAAATTGATATTTATAGCTATCTGCAGAAATTATACTTCACATACGAATGCTTAATTGGAAATCTGCAATTCTAGCCTCTTGGTTAAAACAAAACTTAGCCAAGGGGCGCTATGGTCGTAGTCAAGGGCGACCTAAAATAAGCTTTGACAAAATGCTTATTTGGATATTATTCTATTGTACTTGATCTTAGTATACTTTTGATGAAGGTCAAAATCAAAAATCATGTGTGACCTTAAAAGCCTTAAAATTGCTTAAATTGTAAGATTAAGGGGGAGCTTATAAAATCAAATTTGTTTATTTGAAGTTTACATAAACATTTTGAAGTTTGCTATGACCTTCGTATTCTTAAAAATAACTTGTATGAAAAAGAATTTCATCAAAATAATATATTTTGCTCTTAAAGGAAATCTCTAGACAAATCAGGGCTTAACATCCCTTGCATTTGGTTGGAGACATTTTAATGTACTCTAATATTAAAAGATTCTCATTTAATTTAGGGCTTAACATCCCTTGATAGATGAGAGATAAATATACATTCATCATAAGCTTAAGGGAATCTCATATCATTTCAAGGCTTAATATCCTTTGCAAATGATTGAGAAACAAATAGTGGATAAATTAGACATAAATCCATGTTTCTAAAAGGATATCTATTTAAGGGGGAGCAAAATATAAAATTAAAGGGGAAAAGAAAATAAAATATTCAAATTGGATATCTTTTTGAAATGACAAAGGGGGAGAAAGAATATAAAATCAAAAATATAAATAAAAGAATATAAAATCAAAAATATAAATATATATGAGTTTCATCCTGATTGCCAGCACTCACACTTGTAAAACAAGAATGGCTACAAAAGGTAATCTTCAGGTATGAAACTCACATGCTTTATATTTCCTTATTTCATATTTTAGGAAATGTTTGTCATCTTCAAAAAGGGGGAGATTGTTGGATAAATTGGACATTATGATAAATCCCTTTGTTTCGATGATGACAAACATTTCATTCTTATTATTCTAACGAGCTACTTGAGTATGCAGGATTATGGTGGATGACAAAGCAACTAGGGAAATCACGAGCTTACATATTTACTTTCATGCAATGTAATCACTATTGTAAAAACTTGTACAGTTATATAATGTACAAGTACTTAGATTGCATGTAAATCAAGCGTTAGATCTTCCCTAGCTACACACCATAGTTAGACAAGTCATCCCTTCCAAAAGGATCACATTATGCACACTCATAAACACACTTAGTGGTTTAATTAAAAGATTGAAACAGAGTCAATCTCGGTCGACCACACTCCTCGACCGAGACACTCTCGGTCGACAAACTTCTCGACCGAGATTGACCAAAAGTAGCCGTTAGACACAGCAGTTGACAGTTGCAAATAAACGTTAATCCAGAGAGCCTGTCGGTCGACGAATCCTCGACCGACTGGGCATCTCGGTCGACAAGTCCTCGACCGAGATGGTCTCTGACAGCAACTGCAGAATTAATTAACTAGCCGTTGCTAATGCGCCTAACTTATTCCTAACGGCTAGTTAAGCACTAGGAACCCCCTAGAAGTTGTCTAGAACGTCCTTAAGCATACTTAGGCCATTCCTATAAATAGGACAAGCCATAGGACACTAGTATATACTTACACACTCAATTGTGCAATCTTTGAGCATACACTACATTGGCAATCTGTTTGGAGCAATAGTGCAATCCCCACACTTGTTATACATTCATATTGCTACCGTTTCGTGTCCTATAGACTAGGATCTCCTACACATAACAATCACATTGCTATATATCTTGGTTGGGAGATCCAAACGCTTGATATAGGAAAATCAAGCCTTGTGCTTACAACGGTATTGTAATTTCTGTATTTCTTTCTTGTTCCTATTTATTCCTTGTACTCTCCTTGCTACTCCTAGGGTTGGAGGCTGCGGATTGGAGAGGGTGGACTTCTCAGGTGGAGAAGGGGACTTCAAGCTACTTCAAGAAGGCTATCGCACGGGAAGCTACTTCAGAAGGCTGGTGCAACGGGTGTTGGTGCATCTACTTCAAGGGAAGGCTGCTTCGAGTTGGGCGATTACTTCTAGGTGAAGGCTGCTTGAAGGGTTTAGGGAAAAGAAATGTATTTTATGTAAAGTCCTTGCGAGGTAATAAAATAATTTCTTTTCAAATCCCGGTTGGGTAAGCAACCGGGTAGTGGACTGACTACCTTAGTATTTGCTAAGGCTAGGAACCACTCTAAACCCTTGTGTCTCCTTGTCCAATCTTTACTTTGGTTGTTTGAGTTTAAATTACTTTTAAATTACTATAAAACTCTATTCACCCCCCCTCTAGAGGTTTTCATTATGTTGACAAGGCAAGCTTCAAGGGGCAGTTTTGGATATGCGTCAAGGACAGAACTTGCTATTGCATCATCTTCAGTAGAAAGAGGAATTTCCTCCTCTTCATTATTTGGAAAACTCACAGCTCTACAAAGAGAAACAACTTTGGTTTGTTCCATAATGTCTACAGCCAGTGTCCCCTTAAATACATTAGGCATTACATGTGCCATATCTAGAAATGGCTTCCCTAGACAAAGAGAAATGTTCTGATCAAAATGTTTCACAATGTGACACTGCTCCTTTGCCTTGGATTGTGTTTCACTTTTGGGCATAACCATTTCAAATCGGTCATCCACGATTCCCAATGTTAGACGGCCTCATCCCATTTCAAGTATCATATCTGTAGTAGCTTGGAAGGGTCTTCCAAGGAGTAGCTCATTCCCTTGTTCATCTTGCATTTCCATTACTATAAAATCTGCTGGAAATACAAACCTGTCAACTTTAACAAGAACATCTTCACAAATACCATACGGCTTAACCACAGAATTGTCCACTAACTGAATCATCATGTTGCTTTTTCTCGATTCTTTAAGTCCCAGCTTCTTGAAAGTAGAAAGAGGCATCAAATTGATACTTGCCCCGGAGTCACACAATGCTTCGTCGAATTTCACCTTACTGATGTAACATGAAATATTGAAGCAGCCAGGATCTTGTCTTTTTCTTGGCAATGTGCCCATGATGAAAGTGCTCACTTTCTCTTTAAGAACCACCACCTCAGTATCAGGGATCTTCCTCTTCTTTGTAATTATATCTTTTAGAAACTTTCCATAAGAGGGTATCTGCTCTATTGCTTCTAATAGCGAAATGTTGAGAGAAAGTTTCCTGAAGCTGTCTAAGAACTTCTTGAACTGAGCATCCACTTTCTTAGCCTTCAAATTGTTTGGATACAGGACTGGGACAGTTTGTGCCCTCTTATGTGGTGGCACATATGGTGTCCTCTTTTGAGTCTCTTCCTCAGCAATGGGTTCTGGTGTGGCATCCTCTACCGCATCCTCTATCGGCTCTATAATTGTAACCTCCTTTGTGGCCTCACCTGTGGTTTCTGGCTGGGGTGTGCTTGGTTCATTGGCCCTGGGGTTTAAAATCTTCTTTCCACTCCGTAGCAAAATTGCCTTGGCTTATTGATTTCCTCCTGGAACATTTGTATTTCTGGGAAAACCTTGTTGTGTTGGCTTTTTCAGACTTGCTATCTCAGTTGCCATCTGTGATAATGATGTCTCCATAGTTCTCATCTGAGCCCCATGACTTTGTAAAGTTTGCCCAAATTGATTCATAAATTCTCTTTGTTGCTTAATCTGTTGGCCAAACGTGCTCATGAGTTCCTGATTCTGCTTGATTACTTGATTGAGCAACTCATTGCTCTTGTCTTCTGTCGACGGTTGTGGTTTGGCATCGGGGTCCTACAGGAAATTAATTGGTTCCTTCCATGAAATTTTTTTTATCTTTCCTCCAAGATTAATCATTATTTCTGTACCCCTATTGCTGGCGCATAAATTTCACTTGTGCCTCATCATCAGATTCTACGTCTTCCTTTGCTAGCGATTTCTTAGCTAAAAGGTCCATCTTCTCATTCAGCTCCTTGATGGCCTTTGACTCACCTGCAACTCAAACCTGTTCGGGTGCATCTCTATCACCCCAGGACTGCTTTTTTGCCATGTTCTTCAAAATCTTCCAACACCTTGTACATGTGTTGTTTAAGAAGCAACCCGAACCTGTTGAATCCAGGTTGCTTCCATCATGCACAGAAAGAGAAAAATAGAAAATCTTGACATGTTTCTCCTTGTCCAGCCCATGATGTGGGCACCTCCTCAGCATTATTTGAAAGTTCTCCCAAGTCTCAGAATACGTTTCACCTACTTTCTGGATGAAGTTGTGGATCTTTCGTACAAGATCATTAGTCTTCTTAGGCGGAAAAAATCTCTCGAAGAACACTTCGACCATATGATCCCACGATTCCACATACTCGTCATCTAAGTTATGCAACCATTCTCAGGCATTTCCCGCTAAAGAGCTGGGAAATAATTTCAAATAGAGCATCTCTTGCGGGAACCTATCAATTTTGATCATATCACAGTTCTCCACGAACTGGCTTATGTGAGTCACCGAATCTTCATTTTTGAGCCCGTGAAATGCATTTGATTTGACTAAATTGATTCGACCAGGGTCAATCTTATAATTGGGAATGTTGATAGCATGCCTCTTGATCGGCCCTTTTGATGCAGAAGTAGAAGACGCCTTAATCTTCTCCCAGATTGTCTGTTCCTCAACCATAGCTTCTGGTTCAGAGTCTGAATCTATATCCTTAGGTTGATCTTGAATGTTGTTATCCTCATCGTCTGATCCCCAGAATGGGACCTCTGGTGATGGTTGTGTGTAGTCTATGCTATGCGTCTTCACCATGCACTAGTACCTGCAAGGTAATAAATTTGATTCAGTACAGTACTAGATGATGACTAAATATGAAAGATGAATGATGAATTTCAAAAATAAAAATAAAAATAAAAAGTAGCCTAGAGTGGCCTCTTGCAGCACTCGTAGTGCCGACAGTTGTCGTGTCCCCAGCAACGGCGCCAAAAACTTGACATGATTTTACCGTGCGTATAACGCAAGTGCATGCGTCAGAGTAATATAGGCCTTGTGGGGCGGGAGTCGAACATAGGGACATTGAACTATCGGTAGACTACTTACTAACTACTCGCGATCATCTAGAACGATTAAAAGGTTTTGAGAGTTGATTGAAAATTAAAAGAAAAATAAAAGAAAATAAAGCAATCGATTAAATGTTGAGTTTAATCAATTTAGATGGGAATCTTTAGGATTACGGTTTCACCGCGGGTTCTCGTTGTATTTATTTCTATATAGTTAATCAAATGTGTCTCTCATTTCGGGTAGTGGTCTGTAGTCAGAATTGTTCACTGTCGTGATACAATTCACTACCTAAATCTAGGTCGGTTCCAAGGTCGTAGTAACCTATACCCTAAACTAGGTGCATGAAGACCAAACTCTGGGTTTCCACCATTAACCGTACATCACCTTATTCAAGGGATTTATCAGTTAATGTGAATTTCGTCTCTTTTCAACCGTTAATTCTTCTTTCAAAGTAATTAAAGGTATTAGATTATCATTAGGGTGATCAATCATAATGATATAATGGAGAAAACGAAATCATACCACATAATTAAGAGACAAAATATGAATTACTATGATAAAAACATCATACAACGATTACCCGGGCTACTCTTGGTCCTAAAGACAAAGGGGATTAGCCCCACATGTTCATCTCAATGGAAGACATGATGGAAGAAGGGGAAAACATGGAGAAACATGAATGAAAGTGAGGTAAACCCCTGAACAGAGGAGATTCGGGCGTTCCTTGACATTGAGTATGCGATCTACAGCCTTCCGACGGTGGAAATCGTCTTCTACGGCTCTCGAAATGATCGGCGCATGATTCTGGACTCCGTTCTCCTCTGCACACCTCCTCGGGACTTATGCAGTGGCTAATGATGTGATCCCCCGCTTAAGGCCATCGTCATTAGGTATATGTACCACTTTTGGTCGCCAAAAGATCATCACCATCTGATCAAGATCGATCTGAGACAAAACATATCCTAACGGTGTCGATACCATCGACGCGGGTCGATAGTATCGACTCGTCATGGTATCGGCAAGTTCTCTTTGCTTCTCTGACGTCCGCCTGATGTAGACTCAATACCATCGATGCAGGTCGATGGTATCGACACTTTTAAGCGTCGGTTTTGTCATCATTCTGACGTTGAAGTTGGGCAATGTCGATAGTATCGACTTTTACGTCGATAGTATCGACCGGATGATCACTGGCTCGCTGAAGGTATCTCGCTACCATAGACTTCCCAGTCTATGGTATCGACTCATCTTGGCTCCTTGCGACTATCTCACTGTGACTGTGTCGATACTATCGATGGATGTCGATGGTATTGACAGCTGTGTATATGTGGTTTTCCTAAAATTGCAAGACAAAGCCAAATCAGCTATGCTAACATGCGTCAATAGGATCATTTATAATCGAAAAGATAAAATATGTAAGATTTGATATAGAATGAGATCATAGACTAAAGAGAATGAATCATGCAATATTAACCACAAAAGTGACTAATAAACACATAAAACATATGTAAAATAGGTCTATAAATGTGACTCAAAATCCTCGCATCACCTAGTACTACTCCAAGTTGAGCATGCTTAACTATGGAGTTCTTTAGTGATGGGCTCCCCGAAAAGGAGGTGCACCTTGGTGATATGGGTAGTCCAATCATTCCTTATAAGATCATTTTATCTGAGGCCTCAAATCCTAGGATGTTACAATCTCCCCCACTTAGACTCTTGACGTCCTTGTCAAGGCTCAACTATATGACCTCATAACTTTCCCCATTTCAGTGCAGACCCAAACGGTCCATGGACACCCAACTCCCGATCATAGAATACCAGTGCAAGGGTGGCTACGTCAACCATGGACAACCCTCTCCAACATGCTTGGACCGCACAACTCAAGACTAATATGCCACATGCCCATGTGGGCCCCACCTGCTGGAGGGGCTCTGATACCATTTGTAAAGCCTGGGCCACTGCCCAAGGCTCTAGTAGAGTTTGAGGAATGACAACTGGCCCCATAGACCACCACTAGCCTTAATTGGGCACTTTATCCACAATCATGCGCAAGCCGGGGTCAACTTCCCGACTGGTCACCCATCCTAGTACTACTCCAAGCTGAGCACACTTAACTATTGAGTTCTTTAGTGATGGGCTCCCCGAAAGGAGGTGCACCTTGGTGATATGGGTGGTCCAATCATTCCTTATAAGATAATTTTATCTGAGGCCTCAAATCCTAGGACGTTACGCGAACCCTTCACTGAGTGTTGGTACTATCAGCAGGTAGGTCGGTAGTACTGAGATGCAATTTTGCGAGTTCTAATTTCTCATGACTATGAAAGTTGATACTACCAACTTGAGTGTCGATAACATCGAGTTAATAAAATTTGTTTATTGATGATCTCTAGACCAAAAGTCAGTTGCACCGACTTAACATTTCAGTAGCCTTAAACCATGTCTCGGTTGCACCGAGTGGCATCTCATTAGCATTGAGATTACTTCAACCTCCATGATGGATTTTCGCATTAGCTCGGTACCATTGACTATGATTTTGGTAGCACTGATCTGCCTTGTGTGTGCTAAAATTATATGAAATGTTAAAAAACCAATTGTGATGACCGCTATCAAACCAGCAACATTATTACACAAAACTATGCGGAAATAACCATTAGTAGTGGATTACCGAAAATCACTCAAAATTAAAACCTTTTTACCAAGAGATCTACTACCAGGAAACTCTTTACAGAAAGAACCAAGTCATATATACATCATGGTTAACTTCATACATTACATCGTTCCATCACCTCGCAAGGATATGTGATATCAATTACTTTACCAAAACATATACAAAAGCAACATTGTACATCGAGGCGTACTAGCCAAAATCTCAAATCAATTATAAAACTATTTACGTAATATCTCCCAAGGTCATGGGAGTACAGATACAACACATAGGATGCTATATCTACAAGACACATAACAACACACTCAACCTGAGCTGTTAATACTATCCTTGTTGCTACTGCCCGCTTTTTGCTGCAAGATCTCTACCTCCTCGTGCACGCCCACCTAAAAAGTGTGGAGACCCACTGGGTGAGATTCATATCTCAGGGGGAGATATAACCTTCCTCCAACAATATTATTATCACAAAAAAAATCTTATAAAAGAGAGAAGAATAAACATTTATTGAATTAAATAGGTACAACTACTTGTTATATGCAGAGTACAACAATCTTTATCATTTAAGTAGTTCAGATATCTATGACTGAAAAATAGATCATCTAATCATTTTTTAAAGGAATATGAAGAACATGTATAACATTTATCAATTAAGATATATAAAAGTAATTGTAGCCTCATTCAATGTTTCCGTATTTGATCCTTAAGAAAATATACTACACAACAGATTACATCTTTCAACAATCAATCTTATGCCCTTAGAAGATGAGGTATATCGCTCATACTCCAAAAAATCTAAATTAGGTAGTATTGGTGTCGTACAAGGTCCATGGAAGAGCCAGACTCCATGACCTCACCTCCTCTGTTAGTATGAGATTGTAGGTAGTGACATTATAAGTCAAACTAAAATTTAGCTAGCTAGGGTATATTGCCTGAACACTATAGAGATACAACACACAACTTGTTCTCTGTCTAGGGTATGACCTACATTCAATCTTGTATATATATATTGAGTCATGGCGTGCAACCATACTATTCTCAGGGTATGTCTTTACCACCAATCCCAATGTAGCAATAGAGCTATGGCCTACAACCACACTCTTTTCAAGGTATGGAATATAGCCAATCCTGAGGTTTGTAGGAAGCAAGGTACTCATCTTGCACCTTGCATATTCAAATATATGCACTCTGAGTAAAACTCATTTCACCATCCAGCAAGTTTTGAGATTGAATGGATCTAGGGGCAGGGCAAACTACATTTTTTAGTTTCACTTGAGAAGTTAAGTGCATTACATCATCTTTTAGCATCAATCAGGTTATAAGCATGAATTATAGATAAATGCTACATAGAAAGGTGTAATATGTTTTTCAAGGAATCTTGTATCAATTGGAACACATCTTGCTACCCTTATCCTATGATCTCAATCCCTAAAACATATTACTGGGAATCTCATCCCCTCAACATTATCATTATCATGATCACATGTTTTGGGTAATAAACCCTTAGTTAATCATTGAACAGTGTCACATCTTACCAGGAAACAATCATCTTTAGGTCATGAGACCCATATACATATATCATACTTGTTGTATAAGTATTTCACATGGCTCACAAGGCCTTATATAATATGTATCATGCTAAATCATTATAGCTCATACCTAGCTATTATCATCATCTCATAATACCTACATGGTTAGGATTTCATAGCAAATGCAATATCAGGTAAATGTCATTACCATGTCATAAAGAGAACCATTCAAATTGCTACTTCCTCATAATTAGTGTTAGAGTTTTCCCCTTGTAATTTATTAAGGTTTTCAAGTTCATATTTAACAACCAAACCCTAATTCTCATCTTAAGAGCTATATCATTGCCATAAGTATTCAAGCATACTTAATTACTCCCATAAATTATCATCAATTGATTATCAACATGAAGTATTACCCTTCTCATATCAGTAGTATAGGTTTCTCTCTCATCCTTACTAGGATATTGTCTTCAACATACTTATTACATTGTCTAAACCCTCTTTAGGGTATATCATCCTACACTTATTAAAGTGTATCCATCTCATTACTTCATAGTGTATTAATTAATTACATTCAAGGTGTATCGGCCTATACTCATCAAAGTATATCGGCCTACACTCATCAAGGTGTATCAGCCTATACTCATCAAAGTATATCGGCCTACACTCATTAAGGTTTATCATACTACACTCATCAAGGTATATCAACCTACACTCTAACCCTTGTGCCGTCTTAGACAAATGTATTGTCAATGACACTCTTTACTTGTGTTGACCATGGCACATCAAGAGGTATCGGTTTAGAGGTGCTTAGGGTAATATCAGTTGTGATGTGCTTGAGGTGATGTCATCCATGAAGCACATCTTGATGTATCACCTTCACCATACCTTGGTGCACCACCTTCTTCATTCTTTAGAAAAATACTTTTACCTTACTAAGGCAGCACAACTTGACCTCACTTTAGGGTATCGACCACCCTATCACTTTGTGTATTGGCCACCCTAACACTTTGTGTATCAGCCATAATGTACTTTAGGGTATCTGTCATTCTATCACCAAGTGATATTGGCCTCTAGAGTTTTGATACATATTGGTTTCTAGGGTTTTGATTGTATCGGGTTATCCATCATTAGCATCCTTGTTATCTTCTCTATCAATGTATCGACCTCACCATTACTTGGTGTTTCATCCATGACTTCAAGAGGTGCATTGCTCATACCTTATCATAGTGTGTCGTCCTAGGTGTGTCATTTTATCCCCACTTGAAGGGTGTGACGGGAAACACTACTTGGAGTGTGACAAGTTGTTAGAGTTTAAGGCATATTGACTTGACTACATATCTTCTCTTATCTTCAAGATACTGACCTGCCTTCATCATGACACATGTCCATTCATGGTGTCTCCATGCATCCATAATTATCTCATCATGCAAGACTCATGAGGATAATCTAAAGTTAAAATATCATCCATTAGGTATCTTTCTTGATAAGATATCACAACCCAATATCACTTTATGTGCAAACCGATACAACTTTTGCAAGGAACATATAAAACGATATGCTTCACTTACTTGAGGTACTTAACCCATCATGAATACTTTCAAAAAGATGCTAAGTCGATATGGGACCTCTTGTATGTCTTCTAAGTCAATAGGCAATCCCACATACACTTCATAACTCGACACAACCCCATCTAGGGTTCAAGACACTCATCATTCTTTGGTTCTTTCACCACCAAGAGTGATATACTCATCCAAGACACAATCAAGGTGCCCCTTCGTTTTTCTCTCCTTTATATGATGCTAAGAGAGAGAATAGACACTCTAAAGGTGATAATTTGCACATGAACCCCTCAGTTTGGGTAAATTGCAATCTTTACCAAAGCTATCATATAAGGCACAAATAATTTGCAAATAAGTTCAAAATTGAGAATTAAACTCTCCTTAGGTCTTAATTACTATTCAAAATATTAATATAAGGTTCTAAACAACTTACTTAGGCAAAGCTACTAGGGTTATCCCAAAATCCAGGTCAGGGGTATTACAAGTTATCAACCCCTAACATGGATTCCATCCCCAAAATCTCAAGAGAAAAGAGAAGGGTACTTCCTCCTCATCTCTTCCTCCAACTTCCATGTGTCTTCTTCAATGCTATGATGATGCCAAAGAACTTTCACAAGCACTATGTCTTTGTTTTTCAACTTCTTGATTCTTCTATCAAGAATCAACACTGGACCTTCCACATAGGATATATCTTCATCTAATTATACCTCTACAAGTTGCAATACAAGCTCTGTATCAAGGTGATATTTTCTCAACATAAATACATGAAATAATGGATGTAGTCTTGGCAACTAAGGTGGTTGTTCTAACTCATAGGCTACCTTTCTAACACGTGCTATCACCGGATAGGGTCCTATAAATTTAGGATCCAAATTACACTTCTTCCCAAATATGAGAATACCTTTCCAAGGAGAAACCTTGAGGTACACTTGTAAAGAAGTGAAATAACCTCTCTACTAAAATGGTAAACAAAATCAAATTGGATAGGAGCAGAAGTTAAAATTTTGACTATATTAAATTTAATAAAGAGTACTTAATTTTCTCAATAAGGGTGTACATGCTTTATATAAATAAAGGATCTAAGTAGAGGGAAACTCAACTACATCAATATGTCTCCAATAAAATAAATAACTTATAGTCCATGATGGAAGGATGAAGTCCTTCTCCTAGTCTTATGTTGGTTCACCATGCTCCTGTTGTGCACTTTGATCCTAAACTAGGGTGGTTGGGATCACCCAGCAACAGGAGAATAAAGGTATGTGTCAATTAAAGAAATAAGGACAAAAATAAAGTAAAATATTGCATGATAAAGAATTGCTATGCTAAGAGGGTCAAAAGAATGAGGCAAGTAAATAAATAAGAATTATGCCAAGTCAAATAATAATAAAGTTTGCATGCATGATTTAATATGACTACATTAAGCTAACATAGGGTTGAGGAACCTACCTAACCTCAACCAAAACAAATAGGTGAGGGAGAGTGGTCACATTCCCAAAAACCTACAACATATATGAAAGTAGGGAGAGTGGTCACATTCCCCAGGGTTGATGCCCAAACTATGTGTGGTTTGTACTCATGTACACTACATTAGTTAATTAGTCATTTTCATAATCATGCTAGAAGAATTTATATGGTAGATTTAAGCAATTGTTAACTTTTGCAAGTGGGGTCCAAGACCCTAGAATAATTGGAATGAAATCAAGAATTATTGAAACTAAGGTATAGGCTCATGCCTCATTTGCAAAATAGGATTTGATAAAAATATTTCTAACTTAGGGTTAGAATGCACATACAAAAATAGGGTTGCACATACCTCACTTGAGATTCCTACATAATACCTTTCATCAATTAATTATGTCCAATGTCACTTTTACCCTAGATACAAGTTTATACACATGGATTAGGGTTCATAAAGCATATTATGTCAGAAACCCTAATTTTAGACCTCCTATGAAAACCATCGATTTAGAGCTCAAAACTTGGACTAATCGATTACATGGATTCTCCTGATTAAGAAAACATATTAATTTCTTAAATTTGGAGTTAAAATGAATCAGTTATATATTTTAAGGCTTTTTATATAATTAAAATGGTTTTTATAATAAACATTAAAATAGGGATGCAAATCAATACCTAAAAACCTTGAATTCAGATTCCTTATGAAAAAAACATTTCCAACAAGTGTTTATTTTTATTTTTCTGATAATCCTATGATTTACTAGGAATTATATACAATCGACCAATAGGAACTCACCAAAAAGCCATGTCATCATCGTTGGTTGAGCCAGCGAGCACTGGGCCCGGCGCTGAGCTACCCAATAAAACGCTGCCAAACTAGCTAGGTGTTGCGCACACTGTCAAGATGGATTTGTCACACCAAACCCGAGTTTTCCCTTGCAAATGTAATCATTCGATTTAAGTTGTGGGGATACTAAGGTCATTTGATGACCTGGGATGTTCTCCTCACATCCATGGTGAGATCTCCCATCTTCATGGAAGATCAGCACTAAAAAATGTGAAAACATGATTGTTCGAGTAAAAAATCAGACTACTGGTGGCTTCCTCAGATCCCGCCGATGCACCGAGCAATAGAAAAATCTCTAGCATGAGCTGGACTCCAGTTATGCTCTGGTCATGGCTCGAATGCCATCGGGGTCATGCTAATAAGGGTGAAGAACCCACGATCAGTGAAAGGGAACTCTTCAAGAGGGTTTGCAATGACAACTTGAAGTTGCGGCACCACATCTTGAAGCAAGATAGGCCATGGGGTCATAGGTTCTTCGAGAGAAATCATGAAATAGGGGAGAGCTCTGAAGGTTCAAAACCACATAAATAAAGGATATAGAACTCCGCTAAGGCCTAAAAATGCTCGAGGAGGCAAACTGATGCCAACTGAATAATTCTCGACCTTGTGGGTTCCCTGAGTCACCATGGTGACCTAGAGCTGATGGAGGCTCAAAACTGGGCTATAGGATATGCTGACTTGGAGAAAACTAGGACGAACTAATGATGCAGATATGAAGAAGGAGGGTAAAGGATACTAACCAGATCACCAATTTGGCCGAAAGCAGTGAAAAATGTTGGGGTGAGACCATTGTCTCTAAAGATGAATGATGAACAAGATGAGGCATTCGAGGGCACCTCCGATGGAATTGAGGGAAGAGGAGGATTGGGTGTGGCTTGAGGGTGCTTTACGCAGCCTTATATAGGCGGGAGGTGAGACATAGGATCCTCTATGAAATGGTGATGGAGAGGGGTGAGAGAACCACTTTGGGCATTTCCACAATAGACCATGAAGGGAGATGAGTGATAGATTGTTCGAAACGGGAGAGAGAGATGAATTTGGAGGAAGAGGGATCACGTGAAACCATTGAGTAATGACGGACACTGGGCTCATTGAAGGAAACGGTTGTGAAACAGCTTCTATCGTGAGGTTGGGGATGACACTCTAGCCATCGGATCTAGTTGAGACTCATATGATCAAACACCAATCGTCGGATCGTGCAAAGGAGTGGCAAGATGCATGACAACACAAAAATAACTGAAACATTAGACTTAATTGCTCGCATAAATGAAATTTATTACAAACCTTGGTCAAATTAAAATCAAAAATTGTAAAATTGATTTTAAGGGTCAAACATGGGTCAAATAACCTAAAATTGAACCATATGCTAATATTAATGCCTAGATTAATGCTAGGTAATTAGATTTTCATTTTGTAAAATATTTGGCC
Source organism: Alisma plantago-aquatica (assembly GCA_963693085.1). Classification (NCBI taxonomy): domain Eukaryota; kingdom Viridiplantae; phylum Streptophyta; class Magnoliopsida; order Alismatales; family Alismataceae; genus Alisma; species Alisma plantago-aquatica. The sequence continues at coordinate 1,102,893,052 of OY856413.1, read as the reverse complement.
CTTAATCACCATATTGTCCATTAATATAGAAATTAATGTATTTAAAGGGTGAATTAATACAAAGATTTTTTTTAGCAATTCCTTAAGTGAAATTCAAGATGGATATTATAAAATCATTCAAGAGTCATGTCACACCTCCTATTCTCCTTTTTATTGCTTTAATAATGTTTAGGAGGAGACAGAAGGAAAAGGGTTGTTATCTCATTAACTAACTCAATTCCACATTAATTCTTATTTTCTTATCCCAAAAATCCATAAAGACTCTAAATTAGTATAATCTACTAATTATCTCACAATGATGATCATTTTGCATTATTAGACTCTAATTAACACTCTAGCTAAGATATTTATGCAAAACCCCATTCATTGAAATGAATGTGGGTAAATATAGTTCAAACCTTTAAGTATTCCTCAATTTCAACATTGAGGCCAAAGGGGATAAAAAAGATAGGAAAATGACAAAAAGGACATGAAGGAAATAAAATCTTGAAAATGGATTAAATAGAAAATAAACCCAAGATTCAATATGTTACAACACTCCACCCCTTAAAGAGGATTCCGTCCCCGAAATCTCAACAAGACGGAAGGGCGAGTATGTAACATCCCAACCTTATAAACTAGGTGGTTATCTCTAATCTATGGTACTTCACATGCTCTACTCATAAGTCGGGTTTACTAAGGTTTCCACTATTCATATTACCTTTCATCAAACATAACACAATTAACATTTTGGCTTATTAGCATTATCTTCATTGTGAAATTACATAATCCTTATTATGCTATTAGTTGTGTCATGTTGTATTCACATTGTTGTAAAAACAAAATCTCAACATTATGTACAAATCATATGTATTTCTTATTTAATCATTAAGAATTTTAAGCAAAGTTATTATTTACTAAATAGTCTCAATATTTATTAATATATTAGGTCAAAATCCTTGATAACTTGAATTTATTCTCCATTATCCCCATATTACCATCACAGAGAATTATCATAGATTATTTTGTAAGAAATAGATAATATTATACAACAAGTTATTAGGTCTAAATAATGTCACATTAATTTCTTACTCCTATATTATACATTGTCACATCACTTTTTATACTCGTATTAATTCATCATTAATCATTTTCCCCTATTTGCACTTCATATTATACATTATACAATTAACATCACATTTGGCATTTGGAATTATTATAGACTTAATAATCATGCTTATGTAAATCCAATTACTCCTTATCATATTTGAGTCACTACATGTATTTTAGTGAATAAGGTAGAATGATTGCATATTAATGAATTGATCCATATACCAAATTATGATAAGGTGATTATAATCCAATTATATGTATCAAGGTATATTATTTGATGATGACACCTAATGTCAGTTAATGTACCATGAAGGCATTAAGGATATACATGTATATGTGTTTAGGTCTGATGATTACATCTTAGGGTTTAGGTCACATGACCATTACACGTTATGCATGTATCTTATCATTAGGGTGACATGGTCAACATTATGTGTATTCACCATTAGTGAGCTACTCATATTTATCATTAGGGTGACATGGTCAACATTATGTGTATTCACCATTAGTGAGCTACTCATATTATGTGCCTTAAGTATTTGTTGGGGTTTAAGCATATGAACTATTCATTAGATGACTTTTTATATATTCATTTGTATATAAACAAACAAGTTAAATTATAATTATAATTTCTTTTTTCAATACTAATCATAAAATATCACTAATCTCTTGTTTATGGAGTTAGGGTTTCTAATACCAAAGTGGCTAGATTTTTCTATGTATAGGATTCCATCCCCTTCAAAAGGGATTTCGTCCTCAAAATCAACAAGTGCAAAATCTATCAAGGTACTACTACTACCATTACTCCACCCCTTAAAAGGCTTGACCTATCAAGTTTGACTAAACTAGAGGTAAAAGAGTGAGTCTAATCAATTCCTATATAAGATCCAACACTCAATTGTTTTACTAATCACTATTACTAAACTTCAAAGTCTAGTATATGGTAGGCTACCCCTAAACATGGAAATCTATGACTCATATAAGGAACTTCTGGTATATAAGGTCATTTTATATGGGTAACCAAATCATCATATATTAGGTTCCTAAGGATACTCAACATTGAGGTTATTTGCCTAAATGTATTCTATTTTGCACAATAGTATCAGCTCATGCTAGGATGATGTCATATGGATCCGAGAGTCCTTGTAAACCAAGCTAGTGGCATGGAGGAAAATATTGCCAGCCCCCCATACCCTGACCCTTTCTAGGAACCCTTGCTTTCAAATTATGTCCTGGTAGCTACCTAATAGGCTAGTCACCTAAAAGTTGACTAAAGATATTTCTAAGATGAACTCTGATGGTCCTAAATCATTCTTTCACCAAAGGTCAATTCTAAGGTGAATATCTTAACTAACGGGGAACTATATGAGGTAAGGGTTTCTAACTAAGGATACAAATTGAAATAGTCAAGAATCTGACTACCATTTGTTCGGATACCATGTTGTAAAGAAATGAAATCACTTATCTACTAAAAAGGTAAAAAAAATCCAATTGGATAGAAGTAGAAGTTAAAAGTTTGACTATATTCAATTTAATAAAGAGTACATAATTTTCCCAATAAGGGTGTACATGCTTTATACAAAAAGAGGATCTAAGTAGAGGGAAACTCAACAACATCATTATGTCTCCAATAAAATAAATAATGTATAGTCCATGATGGAAGGATAAGTCCTTCTCCTAGTCTTAGGTTGGTTCACCATGCTCCTATTGTGCACCTTGATCCTAAACCAGGGCGGTTGGGATCACCCAGCAAGAGGAGAATAAAGGTATGTGTAAATTAAAGAAAGTCAAATAATAATAATAAAGTTTGCATGCATGATTTAATATGACTACATTAAGCTAACATAGGGTTGAGGCACCTACCTAACCTCAACCAAAACAAATAGGTGAGGGAGAGTGGTCACATTCCCAAACACTCACAAAATATATATAAGTGGGGATATTGGTCACATTCCCCAGGGATCATGCCCAAACTATGGGTGATTTGTACTCATGTACACTACATTAGTTGATTAGTCATTTTCATCATCATGCTAGAAGAATTTATATGGTAGTTTTAAGCAATTGTTAACTTTGCAAGTGGGGTCGAAGACCCTAGAATAATTGGAATGAAATAATAAGAATTATTGAAACAAAGGTATAGGCTCATGCCTCATTGAGAAAATAGGATTGGATAAAAATATGCCCGACTTAGGGTTAGAATGCACATAAAAAATAGGGTTGCACATACCCCACTTGAGATTCCTAGAGAAGACCTTTAATCAATTAATTTTGTCCAATGTCACTTTTACCCTAGATACAAGTTTATACACATGGATTAGGGTTTATAAAGCATATTATGTGAGAAACCCTAATTTTAGACCTCCCATGAAAACCATCAAGTTAGGACTCAAAACGTAGACCAATCGATTATTTGGATTCTTTTGATTAAGAAAAAATATTTATTTCTTAAATTTGGAGTTCAAATGAATTAGTTACATATTTTAAGGTTTTTCATATAATTAAAATTGTTTTTATAATAAACATTGAAATAGGGATGCAAATCAATACTTAAAAACCTTAAATTTGAATTCCTTGTAAAAATCCTTTCCAACGAGTATTTATTTGGTTTTTTCTGATAATCCTATGATTTACTAGGAATTATATACAATCGACCAAAAGGAACTCACCAAAAAGCCATGTCATCATCGTTTGCCAAGCCAGGGGCATTGGGCCCGACGCTGAGCTGGCCCAATAAAATGCTGCCAAATTGGCTAGGTGTTATGCATGCTGTCAAGTAGGATTCATCACACAAAACCCTAGTTTGCCCTTACAAATGAAATCATTGTATTTAAGTTGTGGGGATACCGAGGTAATTTGATGACCTGGAATGTTCTCCTCGCATCCATGGTGAGAGTTGCCATCTTCATGGAAGATCAGTGCTACAAAACATTAAAACATGATTGTTCAAGTGAAAATTCATACTGCTGGTGGCTTCCTCAGATCTCGTTGATGCACTGAGCCATAGCACAAGCTCTGGCACGAGATAGAGCTCCATTTATGCCATGGTCATGGCTGGAATTCCATCAGGGTAATGGTGATAAGGGGGAAGAACCCACGATCAGGTAAAGGGAACTCTGCAGGAGGGTTTGCGACAACAACTCAAAGTCATGGCACCACACCTTGAAGCAAGATAGGCCATGGGGTCACAGGTTCGTCAAGAGAAGACATGAAACATGGGAGAGCTCCGAAGGTTTGAAACCACATAAAGCAAGGAGATTGGACTCCAATAAGGTATCAAAAATGATCGAGGAGGAAAATTGATGCCAAGTGTATAATTCCCAACCTTGGGGTTCACTGAGTCGCCTTGGTGACCCAACACTAGTGGAGGCTCAAAACTGGGCTATAGGATATGGCGACTCGGAGCAAACTAGGGTGAACTAACTATGCATATATGAAGAAGGAGGGTCAAGGATACTAACTAGATCACCAATTTGGCCAGAAGTGGTGAAATATGCTGGGGTGAGACCATTGTCGTCGAAGATGAACGATGAGTAGGATGAGGAGTTCGAGGGCACTGATGGTGGAATTGAGGGAGGAGGATGATTTGGTGTGGCTTGATGGCGCTCTACGCAGCCTTATATAGGAGGGAGGCTAGTCATAGGCGCCTCTGCAAAATGGTAATGGAGAGGGGTGAGAGCACCACTTTGGGCATTTCCTGAATAGACCGTGAGGGGAGATGAGTGATATCTGGTTCAAAATGGGAAAGAGAGGTGAATCTGGAGGAAGAAGAATCACATGAAATGATTGAGTCATGAGGGAGATCGGGCTCGTCGAAGGAATCGACCATGAAACAACTTCTATCGTGAGGTTAGGGATGACGCTCCAGTCGTCGGATCGAGTTGAGATTTAGATGATCAAATACCATCCGTCAAATCACATTGAGGAGATGTGAGACATGTGACAATGCAAAAATAACTGAAACTTTAGACTTAATTGCTCGCATAAATGAAATTGATTACAAACCTTGGTCAAATTATAATCAACACTTGTAAAATTGATTTGGAGGGTCAAACATAGGTCAAATGACCTAAAATTTGAACCATAGGCTAATATTAATGCCTACATTACTGATATGTAATTATATTTTCATTTTGTTAAATATTTGTCCCTTAATCACCATATTGGACATTAATGTATATATTAATGTATTTAAATGGTGAATTAATACAAAGATACTTCTTTAGCAATTCCTTAAGTGAAATTTGAGATGGATATTATAAAATCATTCAAGAGTCATGTCACACCTCCTATTCTCCTTTTTATTGCTTTAATAACATTTAGGAGGAGAGAGAAGGAAAAGGGTTATTATCTCATTCACTAACTCAATTCGACATTTATTCCTATTTTCTTACCCCAAAAGGCCAAAAAGACTTTAAATTAGTATAATCTACTAATTATCTCACATCAATGGTCATTTTGCAATATTTGACTCTAACTAACACTCTAGTTGAGATATTTGTGCAAAAACCCATTTATTGAAATGAATGTGGGTAAATATAGTTCAAACCATTAAGTATTCCTCAATTTCAACATTGAGGCCAAAGGGGATTGAAAAGATAGGAAAATGTAGGGAAAAAAGGACATGAAGGAAATAAAATCTTGAAAATGGGTTAAATAGAAAATAAACATAAGATTCAGTATGTTACAACACTATGTCTCCTTCTTGCAATTCTAAAGATCTATGGTGATTATCAACATATGAATTTTGTTTGTCTTGTGCTACCTTTAACTGTTGTTGTATCACTTTAATCTTTTCATTTGTTTGTTTCATAAGCTCAAGACCAATAAGTTGGTATTCTCCCATTTCATACTAGCATAATGAAGATCTACAACATCTACCATACAATGCTTCTTATGGTGCCATATCAATACTTTTCTTATAACTGTTATTGTAGGCAAACTCTATCAAGCTCATATGTATATCCAAGCTACCTACAAACTGAAGAACACAATGCCCTACGAAAGTCTTCTAAGGTTTGTATAGTCCGTTTAGATTATCCATCTGTCTCAAGGTGGAAAGCAGTAATAAACTTCAACTGCGTACCCAAAGTTGTGTGTAATCACTCCCAAAAGAAAAATTGAGGACCTCTGTCAGACACAATTGTTGCTGGGACTCCATGCAACCACACTATCTCATCTACATAAATTTGTGGAAGTTTCTCAGTAGTGTATGTTGTCTTAACAGAAAGAAAATGTGCTGACTTTGTCAACCTATAAACAATCACCAAATGGAATCATGACCTTTGGTTGTTCTAGGCAAACCAAATACAAAATACATTGTCACATGATCCCACTTCCACTGTGGTATAGGTAATAGTTGTAATGTTCCTACCAGCTTCTGGTGCTCAGCCTTAACTTGCTGACATACTAGACATCGCATAACAAACTCAGCTACATCCTTATTCAAACCAAGCCACCAATACATATCTTTTAGATTGTGATACATCTTAGTACTTCCTAGATGCATACATACATAGATGAATGAGATTCTTCCATGACTATCTTTCTTAGGCCATTAACATTGGGTACCATGATCCTACCATGGTAACAAACTATTTCATCTTCTGACTCATGGAAGCCATCTCGCTTCTCACTGCCATATTTTGATCTGATCTACTCTATCACAGTATCAGCATGTTGTGCTTCTTTAATTTGTTGCCTCAATGTAGGCTTTACTTGCATCTATGCCAACAGTTCGGCTATCAAAGATACTTCCAGTTGTACATTCATATGTTATAAGGAGACTAGCATGTCCCGCTTATAACACACCAAAGAATTCTGTGAATTATGATGAGGACTTTCTACTTAGTGCATCTGTCGCCATATTATCCTTCCCTGGATTATAACCAATCATGCAATCATAGTCTTTGATTAGTTCCATCCAGCAGTGTTGCCTCATGTTCAACTCTTACTATGAAAAGTTGTACTTTAGATTGTTATGGTTTGTGAAAATATGACACTTTTCCCCATACTTGTAATGTCTCTAGATTTTCAAGGCATGAATCACTGTAGCCAAATCTAGATCATGTGTCGAATAATTCTGCTCGTGTTTCTTAAGTTGTCGAGAGGCAAAAGAAATCACTCATTTATCCAACACACATCCCAAACCATTCTTTGAGGCATCACAAAAGACAATGTATCATTTCCCTTACTCAGGTAACACTAACACCAGTGCACTGGTCAACTTTTCCTTCAACAATTAGAAAGAGTGTTGGCACTTGTCATTCCAAAAAAAAGGAACATCCTTCCTAGTTAACCTAGTTAGGGGTATTGCTACATAATTGAAGTCTTTGATGAATCTCCCATAGTAACCTGTCAAACCTAGGAAACTATGAATCTCTATTGGTGCCTTAAGTGGTTCCCATTCTAGAATAGACTCCACCTATTTAGGATTGACACAAATACCTTTAGTGGATATGATATGTCCTCAAAAAGAAACTTCTGACAACCAGAACTCACACTTGTTGAACTTAGCATATAGCTTGTGTAGTCTCAACAAAGTCAATGCTTGACGAAGATGTTGTTCATGCAGTTGGCTATCTCGACTGTATATTAGAATGTCATCTATAAAAACCACTATAAACTAATCAAGGAATGGCTGAAACACTCTATTCATCAAATCTATGAATGTTTCCGGTGCATTAGTTAGTCTAAACGACATAACTATAGGCTGATGATTACCATACCTTGTCCAAAAAGCTGACTTGGGTATGTCTTTCTCCTTAACCCATAACTGATGATATCCTAACCTCATGTCTATCTTAGAGAATACTATTATGCCACACAACTAGTCAAACAAATCATCTATCCTTAGAAGAGGTTACTTGTTATTTATTGTCACCTTCTTCAACTATCTATAGTATATACTCTATACATAACCTCATAGATCCATCCTTCTTCTTTACAAAAAGTATGACGCACCCCACGGTGACGTACTTGGCCGGATAAAATCTTTATCAAGTAACTCTTGTAACTGTTTCTTTAATTCTGCCATCTCAGCTGGATCCATCCTACACGGTGTTTAGGCTATTGATTATGTATCGGGAACTAGATTGATCTCAAAATCCATCTCTCGAGGTGGAGGAACAGTAGGAAATTCTTCAGGAAACACATCCTTAAACTCCCTAACAACTAGCACTTTTGGAATACTAGGACTTTCTACCTTGGTATCCACCACATGTGCTAAGAATGCCTCACACCCATGTCATAACAGTCTCTCAGCTACCATTACCGATACTAGACATGTTGGAAGAATATTCCCATCTCCCTGAAAGATCCATGTCTCACTACCATATGTGAACATAGCTTGCTTGGAACCACAATCTAAGATTACCTTATAATTTTTTTCCATCCTGAGGATTACATCAAATCCATGCATATCAAGTGTTATAAGATCCACTTGAATGATGTGTTCTAAGAAAGAAAGAAAACAGGGGGAACATACCTCTTGTAACACTACAGAACCAAATAATAGAGTTTCTAACAACAAGTTATCTATCCTATGACTAGTAGGAAAAATAAAGTTATGAATCACTTCATAAGTGATAAAGAAGTGTGTAGTACCCGAGTCAATCAAAATAAATATGAAGCAAGATGAAGACATATCAGAATGAAATAACTCCATCTGACATGTCACGACCTGTGGGTTGACTACTTCCTTCAGATGACTCATAGCATAGAATCTTGTTGTTTCCTGTTGCCGACCATGTCCTCTATTGCCTTGTGCAGATGAACCTACTTGAGACACATGTTCACATCCTCGTCCTCCAGTACCACTACTGACCTGTTGTCTTTGAGAGTCTTGTTGGCTCTGTCTCAGTTGTTGGGTTACCTCAGTACCTCTCATTGGACACTCTTTCTTTAGATGTCTTATCTGCCCACACTTGTAGCAGACTCTAATCTCTTATTGTGTCCTAGGAGGACTTGTCACTAACATTGATGCTTAACTATGGGCTCCAATAGGTGGAAAACTATGACGTCTACCCTTGCTTGACATCCACTGCATTTGAGCACTAAACCTCTGTGGTGCAGACAGCGTAGGAAACCTTAGTTTCTTATAACTTATGGACTTCTATACTTGGAACCAAAAAGTTCCTTTTCTAAATTTTGCCTCATGTTTCTCTGTTAATGACCTTTCTATCCTCATAACCGATTCCAAAAATGTAGCAAATATTTCCCTATTCTCCAAAACAGTTGCAAAAGTGGATAAATTAGCATGCAAACCCTTCTCAAAATGTCAAATCCTCTCTTGGTCTATAGTAGCCATGTGCAGACAAAACCACAGAAGCTCCATGAACTTAGCTTCATACTCATTAATCTTCATAGGCCCTTGCCTAATCCATTCAAACTATGAGATTTTCTTATTTAAGTATGTCTGAGGAAAATACCTATTGGTGAACTCACGTTGGAATTCCTCCCATCTGACCTCAACATTAGGCCTTTTCTCCACATCAATGGCCCACCAATGGCCAACACTTCCCTTCAACAAGTACACAACATGCCTAACTTTGTTAGTGTCTAGGATGTTAAGGATATTAAAAGATTTTTCTAACTTAGTGAGCCACAAATTTGCATCTGTTCGGTCAGCTATTCCAGCATATTCTATAGCTCCTACATGGCGTAGATGTTCGAAAGTCTTATCAGAACCTGATATTCTACATTGGGGACTGGTGCCCTAGGTGGTGGTGCCAGTATCCTATCTGCCATATGCATTACCGTCATCATGAACTGCCCAAAGAGAGCATGAAAAGCAGGGTTTTCCAACATAGTCTGATCCAGCTGGGGATTCTAAGGAACTTGTTCATCTCTCTCATGTTCCCTTGCACCTCCTCCTTGTGCAGCAATGTGTTTCTCAACAACATGTTCTTCGTGTTCTCTAGACATCTTTAAGCTTTACTTATTCTTCTATATAAGAAGGAGTCACTATAAGATAATATGGAAGACACTAGAACAAACTCAACAACCTTAATCCTATGTCCCTATAGATTCAGCAAACCTAAGGCTCCAATACCAAAACTTGTGATGACCACTATCAAACTGATAGCATTATCACACAAAACTACGTAGAAATAACCATTCAAGGCAGATTACCAAAACTCACTAAAAAATAAAACTTTTTCCCAAGAGATCCACTACCAGGAAACTCTTTATAGAAAGAACCAAGTCATATATACATCATGCTTCACTTCATACATACATCGTTCCATCACCTCCCTAGGATATGTGATATCAATTGCTTCACTAAAACATATACAAAAGCAACATTGTACATTGAGACGTACTAGCCAAAATCTCAGATCGATTATAAAACTATTTGCATACTATCTCCCAAGGACCTGAGAGTACATGGATGACACATAGGATGCTACATCTACATGACACATAACAACACACTCAACCTAAGCTGGTACTGTTGTCCTTGCTATTGCTGCCCACTTTCTGTTGCACAATCTCTACCTCCTCATGCATGCCAACCTAAAAAGTATGGAGACCCACGGGGTGAGATGCATACCTCAACAGGAGATATAACCTTTCTCCAACAATATTATTATAATAAATAAATCTTATAAAAGAGAGCAGAATAAACCTTTATTAAATTAACAGGTACAACTACTTGTTATATGTAGAGTACAACAATCTTTATCATTTAAGTAGTTTGGATATCTAAGACTGAGCAATAGATCATCAAATCATTTTTAAAAAGAATATGAAGAACATGTATTACATTTATCAACTAAGATATGTAAAAGTAACTATAGCCTCATTCAATTTTTTTGTATTTGATCTTAAGCAAATATGATACACGGCTAATTACATCTTCCAACAATCAATCTTATGCCCTAAGGAGATGAGGTATACCGCTCATACTCCAACCAAACTAAATTAGGTAGTGTCAGTGCCATACAAGGTCCATGGAAGATCCAGACTCCACGGCCTCACCCCCTCAGTCAGTACAAGATTGCTGGCAGTGACATTATAAGTCAAACTACAATTTAGCTAGTCCGGATATATTGGCATGCTACAAAGATACAACTTACAGCTTGTTTCTATCCAGGGTATGACCTACAGTCAATCTTGTATATATATATATTGAGTCATGGCATGCAACCATACTATTCTCAGGGTATGGCTTTACCGTCAATACCGATGTTGCAATAGACCTACAACCTACAACCCCACTCTTTTCAGGGTATGCCCTATAGCCAATCCTGATGTTTGTAGGAAGTAAGGTAACTCATCTTGCACCTTGCATAATAAAAAATATGCGCTCTGAATAAAACTCCTTTCACCATCCAACAAGTTCTGACACTGAATGAATCTATGGCCAGGGCAAACTACTTTTTTAGTTTCACTTGATAAGTTAATTTCATTACAACATCTTTTAGCATCAATCAAGTTACAAGCATGAATTATAGATAAATCCTACATATAAAGGTGTAATATATTTTTCAAGGAATCTTATATCAATTGGAACACATCTTGTTACCCTTATCATGTGGTCTCAATCCCTAAAACATATTTCTGGGAATCTCATCCCCTCAACATTATCATTATCATGATCACATGTTTTGGGTATCAAACCCTTAGTTCGTCATTGAACAATGTCAGCTCTTACCGGAAACAATCATCTTTAGGTCATCAGACCCATATACACATATCATACTTGTTGTACAAGTATTTCGCATGGCTCAGAAGACCTAATATAATCTTTATCATGATAAATCATCATAGCTCATACATGGCTATGCTCATCATCTCTTAATACCTACATGGTTAGGATATCATAGAAAATGCAATATCAGGTAAATGTCATTACCATGCCATAAAGAGAATCATTCAAATTGCAACTTTCTCATAAATATGGTTAGGGTTTTTCCCTTGTAACTGATTAGGGTTTTCAAGTTCATAATTAAAAACCAAACCCTATTTCTCATCTTAAGAGCTATATTATTGCCATTAGTATTCAAACATACTTAATTACTCCCATAAATTATCATCAATTGATTATCAACATGAAGTATTACCCTTCTCATATGAGTAGTATATGATTCTCTCTCATCCTTACTAGGAAATTGTCTTCAACATACTTATTACATTGACTAAACCCTCTTTAGGGTTTATCATCCTACACTTATTAAAGTATATCCATCTCATTACTTCATAGTGTATTAATTGATTACATTTAAGGTGTATCGGCCTATACTCATCAAAGTATATTAGCCTACACTCATCAAGGTGTACCGACCTATACTCATCAAAGTATATCGGCCTACACTTATCTAGGTGTATCAGCCTAAACTCATCAAGGTGTATCGTCCTACACTCTAACCCTTGTGTCAGCCTATACACATGTATCGGCCATGACACTCTTTACTTGTGTCGGCCATGGCACATCAAGAGGTATCAGTTTATAGGTGCTTAGGGGAATATCGGTTGTGAGGTTCTTAAGGTAATATCAACCATGAATCACATCTTGATGCATCACCTTCACAATACCTTGGTGCATCACCTTCTTCATTCTTTAGCAAAATATTTTTACCTCACTAAGGCATCACAAGTTGACCTCACTTTAGGGTATCGGACACCCTATCACTTTGTGTATTGGCCACCCTAACACTTTGTGTATCATCCATAGTGTACTTTAGGGTATCGGCCATGCTATCACCAAGTGATATCAGCCTCTAGGGTTTTGATACATATCAGGTTCTCAGGTTTTGATTGTATCGGGTTATCCATCATTAACATCCTTATTTTCTTCTCTATCAATGTATCGTCCTCACCATTAATTTGTGTGTCGGCCATGACTTCAAGTGGTGTATTTCTCACACCTTCTCATAGTGTGTCATCCTAGGTGTGTTGGTTTAGCCCCACTTGAAGGGTGTGGCAGGCAACACTACTTGGAGTGTGACGGGTTGTTAGAGTTTAAGGCATATCGGCTTGACTACATATCTGCTCTTATCTTTAAGATATCGTCCTGCCTTCATCTTTAGTCTTAGGTGATAGTCTATACAACTGCAAGAAAAATGGTCCTTTGCATGTAACAAACTGGTAAGGAGTTAGGACTCCTAGTGTATCAGTTTCCCTTCATCTAACACCATATCGGTTAGGGTTTTCTTAAACTAATATCAGTTTGTACATAGATGATTCTATCATCTTCAAGCTCCAACCCTTTATCCATTATTACTTTAGTTCATGGATAACAGCCCCATATATCCATTATATCTCATAAAATCATCATTCAATCAAGGAAAGTCGAAATTGAAAAGAAATCATTAAGTATTGCATGATTGAAGGTGAATAATAATAGAGTTGAGTTCAAGTTATATAACCCACCTCAAGATCACCACTAGAGCTTCAAATTTCAAATATCCACATTCCCAAGGTTGAAGATAACTTATAAAACGTCCAAGACTTGATCACAACACTTCTATATGAAAGGAGATACCATAGTTAGGAACTTGGTGAAGAAGAAAAGAAAGAAAGGAACCATGACCCGAGAAGCATAGTCCATCCAAGGTTGAATATGATCATGGCTTCACCTTAGGCAAGATGTTCAAGCTCCTTTCTATTCCTCAAGATTCTATGGTAGTCCACCAAGAAAAGGATGATATGAGAGTCAAAAGTTTCACTTGTAGGTGAAAAGAGAGACTTATATAGTTGAGGTTCAAGAGATAGAGAGTGTGTTTGTGTGTGTGTGTTTGTGAAGTGTCATCACCATATGCACTTAGGTGACACATGTCCATGCATGGTGGCTCCATGCATCCATAATTATATTTTCATGAAAAAATCATGAAGATAATCCAAAGATAAAATATCAGCCACGGGGTATCTTGCTTGATAAGATATCACAACCCAATATCACTTTATGTGCAAACCGATACAACTTTTGCAAGGAACATCTAAACCAATATTCTTCACCTACTTGAGGCAATTAACCCATCCTGAATACTTATAAAAATATTCTAAACCAATATGGGACCTCCTCTATGGCTTCCAAGCTGATAGGCACTCCCATATACACTTCATAACTCGACACAACCCCATCTAGAGTTCAAGACACTCATCATTCTTTGGTTCTTTCACCACCAAGAGTGATATCACTCAATCAAGGTGCCCCTTCCTTTCTCTCCACTCTATTTGATGTTAAGGGAGAGTAGAGACTCTCTAAAGGTGATAATTTGCACATCAACCCCTCGGTTTGGGTAAATTGCAATATTTACCAAAGCTATCATATAAGGCACAAACATTTTGCAAATAAGTTCAAAATGAGAATTAAACTCTCCTTAGGTCTTAATTACTTTTCAAAAGATTAAGACATGGTTCTAAACAAATTACTTAGGCAAAGGTTCTAGGGTTATCCCAAAACCCAGGTCAGGGTGTTACACCAATGCAAGTCTAAATAAAATGAGATAAATTGACATAATTGAGTGAAAATACTTATTATTTGATGCAATAACATTTCATAGGATAATAATGATAAACACTGCATAAATGATGTCAAAATGATAAATAATGCATGACATACATGGAAACATAGCTTGTGAAAAGTGAACAAAACTCAATGCATCAATTATCTATATGGGTCTAATCTTAATGAGTTTGAGTCCTGATACTCTTGAATTGTCTATCATTCATATGGGATTCTAAAGTTTTGCTTTTCCTCATGATGAAACCCTAACTATGGAATATAACCAAATTGTTCCTCATTATGATTTAGATCTCTAATATTCCTATTTTTATGGTGGATGTATCATATAATCCAATTATGTGATGGAAATCTCCTAAATTCTATTTATATGACTAAACTTTCACTTAACTCTACATTTATTGCATTCCTTGTGATTCAATAGCCCTATAGTAGTATAAGTACTTTGGTTTTTGAGTTTTTTGTCCTTCATGTTTGGGATTGAGGTTATGTGCCCCGAGTTATCTGCCCATGTTATTTTGGAAAGGATGTTATGTTCCCTATAACTGAGTTTTATGCCCACCTTATATATTGGGAAGTTTGGTTATGTGTCTTACTCTATCAAGTTTTAGGTTTATGCTCCCTAGTTGCCATTGTATATTTATATTTTGCTAATGTAGGCTGATTATCATTATTGATGATGGGTTTTGTGATTTGAATTCATTATGTGTGCTTTTTTGGCATATCCAAATTTTGTTTAATGTCAAGTGTGACTATTTATTATCATCTTATTGACATTCTTATCCTTTTGATATCCACTTATATGGTACTTTTCTCTTGGATGGGAAGCTTTGCTATTTTTTGCTCCTTTTTCCTAATGTTTCTCAATCCTTATTCATATGCTCATATTGGATTTTTATGTTAATAATTTCAACTTTGTGTTCTCCTATGGGGTTTGCTTCCAACCCCTAGGAGAGAGCAAGGAGGAGGGGACCAAAATTGACTAGTACTTATTCAAGTGTAGCTAATCCACCTTGGGAGATAGATTCTAGGCTGTTAGATAATCCTTAATCGGTCCTATGCTATAAATTAGTTTCCTTATGTATCACCTTGTGTGGTGAAGGTTTATGATAGAATCAAACATTGTAATAGTCACATTTTTTATCTTCCACTTCTACAATTTGGTATCTTGAAAGATACTTTTGAAGAAATCGGATTATCATCCCTTTGTAAAATAATTTAGTTGTGTGTTTGGCATCTGGGATGTTTCCTTTGATTTGATTTAGTACGCATTGGATCCCCTCTCAGGTCCCACTCCTTAAAGTGTGATCTCAGAGCCAATAGTGGTCAGTTAATCTAATCATTTCAATATTATTTCCCTTAAGATCCTTACCTTAGGAAGATATAGCACGTACAAAAAGTTAAGTGGGCCTATCCTTTTTACCCCTCTAAGATGTGTGAAGTTGTACTAGGTGAATCTTTAGTTTTGAGATGTGAAATTATGGTTGTTAGGTTAGAATCACAAGGACCTAAACTCAACCCTGAGTGGTTATGACCTTTTAGTTAGGATCTTGAACTATGAACACCATGAATACACAACGTAAACACAACTAAGAGGTGTTTATGTAACCCTAAATACCTTAATGTTATTTAGATTGGCTTATTAGGATAAACCTTTTAAGGGGTGGAGAGTAGTTGGTTGATAATATATCAATGATTAGATTTTGAGGACGAAATCATTTTAAGGGGTGGAGTGTTGTAACATATCAAAACCTAGAATCTTACCTAATTCCATGCATATGAGGTTAGGAAGCCTAGTTCCATAGATTTTACCAAACAAGGATGGATTTATTCCTCAATGTATATAGTTAATATATATTCCTTAATAACTTAATGGTAGCCTATAACATGTATAGGCTTGAATAAAATATAACACATTGAGTGGTGTTAGGTTTTATAATCAGCATCTTATATCATGATACACTCACATTAACATAATGACCTATATGTGTGGTAACATGTATGGAGTAGGATCTTGAACTATGAACATCATGAATACACAACGTAAACACAACTAAAAGGTGTATATGTAACCCTAAATGCCTTAATGTTATTTAGATTGGCTTATTAGGATAAAACTTTTAAGGGGTGGAGAGTAGTACGTTGATAATATATCAATGATTAGATTTTGAGGACGAAATCGTTTTAAGGGGTGGAGTGTTGTAACATATCAAAACCTAGAATTTTACCTAATTCCATAAATATGAGGTTAGGAAGCCTAGTTCCTTAGATTTTACCAAACAAGGATGGAGTTATTCCTCAATATATATAGTTAATATATATATACCTTAATAACTCAATGGTAACCTATAACATGTATAGGCTTGAATAAAATATAACACATTGAGTGGTGTTAGGTTCTATAATCAACATCTTATATTATGATACACTCACATTAACATGATGACCTATATGTGTGGTAACATGTATGGAGTTCATGAAATATGTCACACATGTTTCCTTTTCTAACTAATTTTCACACAATGGCTAAGCTATGTTTAATAGAGGTATAATGTGAATTGGAATTACAATTGAAGGTTTTTGTATTCATAAATATGAATCAATATTGAATTAATGTACTTAATATGTTAAATAAGTGAAATATGGAAATTCGTGCATAATAAAATAAGGTAACTCTTTTTATGATAATTTGAAGATAATAGGACTCAATTTAATATTAGTTAATAATAATGATGTGATAACATTGTAAATATTGTGGTGATGGGCCTAAAATCTAATTGTATTAGAGCTCATGAAAGGAAACTCCAAAACCCAAATCTATTGGAAAAAATGGTGTTCTTGGGTTTTTAATGAACTTAGGTGTCAAATTTGAAATTAATAGAATAATCCTAAACGGCTTAATTTTATTATGGAAAGAAAATAGGAATTAATGTAAATATATTAAATAATATAGTTAACGACTTCAAATGTGAAAACTAATCCAAAATTCAAAGTATACATACCAAAATTTGTCTAAGTGTGAATTCACATTAATAAAACAAATCCTAACTATCATATTTTTATTTAGGAAAGAGAATAAAAATTAAGGTCAAAAATATTGAATAAAATAGTGAACAATCTCAAAAGCACAAACTGATGCCAAGAATGGTTCTTCATGTCCTAGTTAGTCTAAGTATGAAATTTGGAATAATTTGAGCAATTTTTGAGCCCCCAAAATAATAAGGAAGAAAAGGTAGGTTTTAAATGCCCAATATCCAAAGTATTTAATCAATATAGGTGATTTTCTATAGTTTCTCATGCTTAACTTTATATCCACCTATTTCATTGCTTTACACGTGGTTTTCTTCTTCACCATCTGATCTAGAATATGTTGTTGCTATACTCTCTCCTATCTCTAGTCAGGTTCATATTCCTGATTATAGGGTTAGGAACTCTCTCGCCTTATTGGTTCTTGAAATTTTCTCCCAGTAATGTCTCCCTGATTCTTTTCTCATGATAATTTTTTTAGTATAGTAGATAAATTAGTTGTTATTAAAATTAAAAGTGAAGCCCATCCAATCACGCTGACTAGTGCATTTATGGGATAAACATGTATAAGTAAAAAGGTGAAGTCTAGGCCAGTAGGTGGACTGGTGCAATTAGTAAGTAAGCAAAGAGTTGAAACTCCTTCTTATTATGGATCACATTCTTTTATAATGAGTCATAGAGAACATATTACATAGAAAAAGGTTACCTATAGTATGGATCCATTTGTACTGCATGTCTATTTTCGTAAAGCCCTAAACATTTCATAGTTGGTGATTTACCCAGTGAGAAAATTTTGAAAATGAGCTAATATGATGTGGTGGTAGAAAACTAAGAAAAAAACTTGAAATAAAAAAATTCATAGTCTTCATCATAGTATGCAAGGAAAATAAGATAAAATGTAGATATCTTTTCTAAATCAATGAAAAAATGGAAAAGATCAAAAAATGACTCCACCAAAGGGTGGATAAGACAAGAAAATGTGGTTTGAGACTAGACAAATCGATCTTAATATGGGGGGAAGTTATTAGGCACCCTCACATCACCCAAAAAATTAGTATAGCGCGTGAATAATAAGTTCTGTAAAAATATTAGATATGCTTTCATTTAGGCTTAAGAAAATAAAATTTAGTAGTAAAAAATATGGTTAATTATTTATGAGTATGTGGCTCCTTACAACAACCATGTGGCTCCTTACAACAACTCATGATTGTCCCAATTTTCAGGATTGATCTCTATTGTGAGAGATCATGAGTCTAATTTGATTAAAGGGGTCCCAATCGACTCATGATCTCTCACAATAGAGATCAATCTTGAAAATTGGGACAAGATGTGGAAACTAGAGAGGAATGATGTAAAAGAGAATTTAGTTAGAACAAGGGATATCTAGATGTATAACATTTACAAGTTCACATGATTTGTTTAAGATGCATTGAAGATATCTTCAATCACGAGTAAGATGTGATCTTGAAGCAATCATGCAAGAATGAAAGATGATAACTTGGTACACATGGTGAAATCTATTTAGTTATAAGAAGATGTAACTAGATGAGGATAGCAATATCTAGTTCAATGTAGGCAATGTGAAATATGTGACTAGATACGAGAGGAAATATGTAGTTCAAATTTAAGATCAAATAGTTATGATGTTTCATGATAAGTAAGCATATAGATGAGCAGTTATATCATGAACATAAAGATAAATAGTTTAAGTAGTCAAATCCTATATGATTATTGTATAGAATAAGTCAATAGATGAACAAGTAGAACTATTTTACTAAATAGTGTCTCATTTAGCCTACTTATCATTTCTACAAACTACTGGTGTATCAAAATCACCATTCAAAAAGAAACTTCTTTTAGACAATCACCACTATAAAGTTTGATCATGACATGGTAGTTTCCCTCCGGATTTAAAGAGTCTTAAGGGTCCCTTGTTTATAGTGGATTTGGTAAAGTCGTAATAATTGTTTCTAGGGGGCAGATAATTTAGAGTTGAAATTTGAGTTTTGCAAACTAGATTTCATTAGATCAGGATAGTAAATAAAAATCAAGATTGGTGTCTCGATGGCCCCACAAATTTCTTTATCCTGCGGGGATGCCCACCATGGAAACATCACATTCTACACGTGGCCCCCTAATGGAATGGAGAAATCCCTTGAAATGTCTCCAATGAGAAGGTTTTTCGCATCTAAGAATATGATTTTTTGAAAAGGTTTTTAATGTATATGAGATAGGAAATTCTTTTCCATTCATGGTACAATGTCTTTGATCAATAAAATAATAATTAAAAAGAGGAGAGAAAGAGAGATGGTCATTTTAGGAATTGAGGAAATAAAAATCCGGATTAGTGTCTCAAGGAGAGGAACAGAGATTGAAACTTTAGGAACAAGTTTTTCATTTTCTCTTTTTTATAACAAATATATGGAATTGAATTGAATATATTATTCATTAAGATAAAGGTGTTGGTTTTAATATAAAAATGAATGAAATTTTTAGTTGGTATTGGAATTGAATATTTCTTCTGGGTAGTTAATTGAGAAAAGATTGTAGAAAGCTCAACTTAAGGTCAAAGTGCACTTAAGTCTAGAGAAATGATGTTTTCTATATGTGAATCCTCAACAATGGACAATGGATAGATATGTGTAATAAATAGGTAAAAAAACATAACATGTAGAGTTATTTCAATAATCTCTTCATTAGGCAGATAGCATAATTTGATCGTGATTATTGTTTGAGTGATAAAATTGTGGTATCCAAGAGTTTTCCTCTCACAAGACAAATGTTGATGTATGAGTGAGAACTACATGATTGAGTCAAGTTTGATGCCCATTTTAGTCATGAAAGGCCCGAAAGGTGAGAGTCCTCAAGGGATATTCTATTTAGTGTGATTCTAATTGATAGAGTATCTTAGAAATGGTTGATTTTGAACAAATGATAGTTTCTCTCTAAAATTTAATGATTAGATCACTAAGTGAATTGGGTCTATTGCAGCAACCTAATGGATGTGAGATTATGCATAGCTTTAGAGCTAGAGACATAACTCTAAAATGGTAAAACATGTGAGCTACTTATGCAAGATAGAGCTTTTAAAATGCAAAGTTTCTACTTAGAATATGTCTTAATGAAGGATGAAATGTGAGGTTCCTACTTAGGGAAGTTCTTAACATGAAATGGATTTTATTCTAAGTGTATAGCTTTATATAAAAAAATATATCACCCATCAAATTTAGTGTTTGGATGTAGATTGGATTGCCTATTCAGGATAGTGCCTGAATGATGAATCATTTGGCTACTAATAGAAGGACTTGAATGAAAAATTAAAATTGTGAGATTTTTCTTACTCATATTAGGGCTTGAATGATTAGAACAAATGTACAATTTTTTCACTCAGGGTAGGGCTTGAATGCCAAAGTAAAAATTAGTTTTCCTACTCAGGTTAGGGCATAAATGGCAGAAAAAAAAATGTATGTTTTGTCTACTCAGTGTATTGCTTGAGATACAAAAGTAAAAAAGAGGATTCCTAGTTAGCCTAGGGCTTCAGATTTGGATAGATTATTTTTTGCAGTAGGGCGTAAAAAGGCATGTGGCTCATTTTAAGATCTTGATCTGGGACCCGTTGAGATACCTAATAGTTGTAGGGTTTTGAAACCTAAGATGACTATTTAGAATAGACTTTATGCATGGTGTATGTGGTCTAGTTGACGGCATTTGTCCATGACCTTAAAGGAGATGTTGATTCCCTAAGGTAGGGGTTTTTTATTTCAGATCACTCTATTGAGACGTCAAGCCTAATCTAGATCAAACTATTGAAATTGAGTGGTGTGTATTACAGTACATGATCAAGGATCCAAAAACATTTTTTTCTCCCAAATGGATAAAAATAAGCTTGTTAAACTTCAACGTACAATTTGACATTCTCATAATATTCTGAATTGTTTAATATTTTACTTACATTTTTCTAAGATTGCCTTGAATTTTTAAATTTCTAAGGTTTTTCTTATTGACAATATAGGGGCAAGTTTGTATTTATCTTAATTAAATATTTACAGGAAAAAAAAGCACACAAAATCTACATAGATAATAAATAGATATGACACTGTATAAAAAAATAACCAAATGGGATAAGTAAGAGCATATTTAAATGGATAGAGGATGTTGGTTGGTACTAAGAGAACCGCCACCATTCCGGGTATCTCTCTTTCCTTTCAACGTGCTCACGTATTCATAGTGGAAATTAACAAACACAACTTTGCAACTTTGAAATTACAAATATCCCACTCTATAGTAACAAACCACGTGCAACCAATGTAGTTGCACAAAAGTGGTAAAATTGATGTTTTGTGATTAAGAGGTCACAAGTGTTGTGTTTTACCGTATTTCAAAAGCAAAGACAATGCTTTAGTCCCATGTTGGGGGAATATGATATTTCCCCCCTCTTTATATATGGGTTCTTGTCCATATGATAATTGAGGAAAATAAATGGATAAGGGTTTGGCACGCGCATGGTAGGGCAGCCCAACTGGGTTTGGTCGGGTCGATCTGGAAACCCTTTAACCGGGCGCATCGGCGCATGTTGCGTTCCACGCACGTGGGCCCTGGCTTGACATGTGACGATCTACATTCAACCTTTCACACGATGTTCTTTTGTTATTTAACAAAGTCTCTGTCGTCGTTCGAAACAGACAAAAAAAACTCTCATTTTCCTTTCTTCTCTTCTCTGCCGGTTGTCTGTCACTGGAAGAACGGTCGGTTCCTTTCGCTAGTCATCATGATTGTGTGTGCACACTTCACGCTAGCAATCGTTGTTGGATCCTGGGAGAGTAGCCGCTATCAAAGACTACTACACTGACGTTCTCCGTCAAGTAGCGCGGAAATACTTTGAAGGACATTGCACCCTACATGCCCCAATGTAACTTTAGTATATTCATTCATGTTTATTGTTTAAATCGTGGTTTGTACTCCTACGAACTACAATCCTAAGATTATTTCGGTTACTGATGGGCACTAACATTGAAGGTTTTGAAACCCCCTTAATGTCTATGACATCGTTAAATAATAATGACCAGATTGTCATTGTTTTTACTGTTTGACAAAGATCACTTCCCGATATTGTGAAAATTGAATAGTTTAATGGACAACATTAGAGTTGGCAAGAAAAATTTATTATTGCTTTGGAAGTTTCTAATGTATCGTTTTCTTTAACTAAACTCAAACCTAAAAATGATTCTATCGATTGGGAAAAAGCAAATTGTATATGTCGACATATTATTCTAAGTACATTATCTAACCAACTGTTTGACGCATACTTTCCAATTAAAATTGTATCCAAATTTTGGGAAAGCCTAAATAAGAAATACATTCTGGAAGAGGCTTCAACCCAGAAATTTACTGTTGTAAATTTTCGAAATTTTCATATGAATGAAGATAAAGAAATAACTACTCAAATTCATGATTTTCATATCTTACTAGATGACTTGAAAATGAAAAAAAATTGACCTTCCCGAGTCTTTGATTGTGGGGTCGTTAACTGAAAAATTGTCTGGTTCTTGGAAACATTACAAGAACAACTTAAAGCACAAAAGAAAGATTATGTCACTGGATGATGTAGTAATACACATTTGAGTTGAAGATCAAATCATACTAGAGAAAAATATGATTTGAAAAAAGAGTTATCATGTTCTGCAAACTTTGTTAACAATGAAGTAAAAAATAATTCTACTGATCGGTCTAAAAATAACTAGAAAAATAAGAAAGGGAAAAGAAATTAAAATAAAAATAAAGGCAATAAATACATTAAGAAAAAGAATATTTTTTTCTATGTTTGTGGCAAACCTAGTCATACTTCTCCTAAATGGAGGCACCGGAAGAAGCAAGCAGTTCATGATTCTAAGGAAACATCAACAACCTAGTCACTGATGATGTATTTGTAACATTCATTAGCCTGATCAACATGGGATCATTCCATCAACATGATTGGATCATCGACTCCGGGGCTAGTCGCCACATTAGTGGCAACAAAGATGCCTTCATGACCTACTTAGAAGTAGGACAGGATGAGCATCGGGTTGTCATGGGCAAATCTAGTGCTTCTTCTGTGACCGAAAAGAGAAATGTCATGATCAAGATGACTTCTGAGAAAATTATGTTGATCAAAGTTGTATGTTCCCGACATTAGAGTTAATTTGATTTCTATCTCTCATCTTGTTAAGTTTTTGGTCAATGTGTCCTTTGAATCAAACAAGGTCATTCTGTCTAAGTTTGGGGACTACCTTGGTATGGGGTACTGTTCAAATGGTCTCTTTCTTTTGAATGTACCAAATTCTGATGCTAATAAAATTTCTTCTTCTGCTTATATTGTTGACTCTTTTGATATGTGGCACAATAGACTTAGACATATTAATTTTTAATATGTACAACACATGAAATGTTTAGGTTTGCTAAAAGATATACATGGTGTTATTGATTTAAATAATAAATATAAAGTATGTGTTGAAACTAAATCTACAAAGAAACAATGTCCTCAAATTTCACATAGGAATTCCAAATCATTATATTTAGTACACACTGATCTTGGATATTTAAAGGGAAATCTATCTAGAGGTGGGAAACGTTTCTATATTATTTTTGTAGATGATTTCTCATGATATACAGAATTATATTTACTACATTCAAAGAATGAAGCTTTTAAATGTTTGTTAAATATAAAATAGAAGTAGATAATCAACTCAATAAGAATATAAAATGTCATCACTCAGATAGGGGTGATGAATATGATTGTTCTCCTTTTAAAAAATTTTGTGTAAACTATGGTATTACACATGAATACACTCCTCCATATTCACCTCAATCAAATGGGATTACAAAATGTAAAAATAGAACTCTAAAGGAGATGATGAATTCTATTTTAATCAACTCAGGAGCACCCAACAACTTGTGGGGGAAAGTGATTTTTTCAACTTGTTTCCTTCAAAATCGCATCCCTAGTAGGAAGACAAATAAGACACCTTATGAATTATGGAAAGGATATTCTCCTAATTTGAAATATCTCAAAGTGTGGGGGTGTTTAGCTAAAGTTTTATTAATTGAGCCTACGAAATGAAAATTGGGATCTAGAACTCTAGATGGTGTCTTTATAGGTTATGCTCAAAATAGTGCTCCATATAGATTCTTGGTTCTTAGAAGTAGCAACAATGTTGTAGAACCTAATACTATTGTTGAATCTAAAAATGTTGAATTTTTTGAGCATATCTTTCCTATGAAAACTCCCTTAGAAAAGTTATCTAATCCTTCAAATGAAATTTTAGAGAATATCCCAAATACATCCAATTCTAATGATGTTTTAGAGCCTGATGATATAGAACCTATAAGATGTCACTACGATGAGAAAGGAAAAGAATCTTAGTGATGATTTCTATTCCTTTATAGCGGACAATGACCCTCAATCTTATAATGATGCTATTAATTCAAGTGATTTCTCCTTATGGAAGGAAGCAATTAATAGAGAAATTGAATCTATTTTATCTAATCACACATGGGAATTAGTGGATCTTCCACCAGGCATCAAACCCATAGGATGTAAATGTATATTTAAAAGTAAATTGAAAACGGATGGGACTGTAGATAAATACAAAGCTTGATTGGTTGCCAAGGGACATAAACAACAAAAGGATATTGACTATTTTGATACTTTTGCTCCTGTAACTAGAATCTCTTCAATCAGGATTTTAATTGCTTTGGCATCTATTAAGAAATTAACTATACACTAAATGGATGTTAAAACTGCTTTTTTGAATGGAGATTTAGATGAAGAAATTTATATGGATCAACCCAAAGGTTATATAGTTCCAAGAAAAGAACTTATGGTATGCAAACTATTAAAATCTCTCTATGACTTGAAATAAGCACCTAAACAATGGCATGAGAAATTTGATAAGGTCATTGTATCATATGGATTCCATATAAATGAAGGAGAAAAATATATATATTCAAAAGTTGATAACCAAGGTTGTGTTATTAATGTCTTTATGTAGATGACATGCTTATTTTTTACACTTATATTGATATAATAAATAGTACAAAAGGCTTCTTGGTTTTGAATTTTGATATGAAAGATATGGGTGAAGCAGATGTAATTTTAAAATTAAACTTCTTAAAATTGATGGGTTCATCATGCTATCCCAAGAACATTATGTTGAGAAAATCCTCAATAGGTTTTCAATGTTTGATTGTAAGCCAGTAAGTACACCTTTTAATTCAAATTGCAATCTTAGGAAAAATAAAAGTAGTAGTGTTCAACAAGTTAAATATGCACGAGTAATAGGAAGCATGATGTACCAAATGAATTGTACTCGTTCAGATCTAGCATATGCAGTTGGAAGATTAAGTAGATATACTCAAAATCCTAACAAGGATCATTGGGATGCTCTACATAGGGTTTTAAGATACCTAAAAGGCACAATTAATCATGGATTGATTTTTTGTGGATCTCCAACTATGCTAGAAGGATATTGTGATACCAGTTGGATTTTTTGATTCATATGAATTGAAATCTACAAGTGGCTACAACTTCACTATGAGGTGATGTTTCTTGGGAATCTTCCAAGCAAACATGTATAGCTCGTTCCACCATGGAATTTGAGTTTATTGCCTTAGAAAAGACTAGAACTGAAGCTGAATGGCTAAGAAATGTTCTAATGGATATTCCCATTTGGGAGAAACCTTCTCCATCAATGTTTATACACTGTGATAATCAAGCTACCATACAAGAGCTAAAAAAAAGTTTATAATGGGAAGAGTAGATGCATTCGTCTACGTCATAATATTGTGAGCCATCTTGTATGGGATAGCATAATCTCAATGGATTATGTAAAGTAAGAATTAAACTTGGTCGATCCTCTGACATATCCATTAAGTCACAGACTAGTGAGTAATACATCGAGGAGAATGAGATTATGCCCATACCAAAAATTAAAGTGATGGATACCCAACCTTCATGAACGGTGATCCCGGGAAGAAGGTTCAATGAGAAAAACTAAGTCACTGGATGACTCAATGTGTTGCAATAAATGTATCTCATTTTTATGATGTAAAAAACAATTTGCAATGATTAAGTTGAATATATTTCTTAATGGATTTTATAGTCATTAATGGTGGTGTATATATTGCAATATATAATTGATGAAAGTCCAACTATATGAGTGTGCAGTGGGGCCACTCATGTTGAGATTTGGGCAGACCTCTAGAACATTCATGAATTTTCCAATAGGTGCATCTGACCGGTCTAAATCGCTCATCCAAAATGGAGTAGATCCGGAGTAATCAGACTTTTAAGATTATACCCGACACTCAAGTCCTCAAAACTATTATACGAGGTCCGATGTAGTAATTGGAGTCGAATCACAGGGACAAGGTCGACATGTGTTAAGATCGCAAGGTCTCACACTCCTACACTCTGAGCGAACAGACAGGGTTAAAAAGGATTGTTCCCCAAGGAACAGTTGTACCCCAGCAAATATAAAGAAAGCTAAAGGAAAGAATATAGTAACAAGAGAAAAATGATTACGAATAGTAGGAAACAAAGATAGGTCTCTCACCAACATACAAAACTTACGCCTCTTCATACACTCCTATCAAGATTACAAGTATTCATAAAAAATTTTATTCCCTCCTCTCTCAAGATAAGGATAGATCTAGGATCCAAGGTAGCCTCTCTCTTGAGATGACTACCTTACAACCGCCAGACAAACCATATGAACATAAGCTTTAGCATTCCAACATTCTCATGTATTCGTACTACTCCACAACACCAGATAAAGAAGGTACTACTCTTTTGAGGTACCAACGATCAAACATCACAAGATGGTAGCTAAGCATACAAGTGAAGCATTAAGAATAAGCGTATGGAGATAATCTTGATAAGCGCATATATATTCAAAGGGAAGCAAGAATATACATGTTGGGAGAGCCTTAGTGGATACTCCCAACCCAAGTTAAATCTTTAGCCACACATGTTAACAGGCAACATAACGACATTAAAATTTGATGGATACATCACAACCACGAAGAGGGGGGAGTACAACATAATGGAGATGATAGATCTAGATGGAGAGAGAAGATGGTGATAATATACTCCTCTTACAGCAAAACTCTTGTGGTATGTTTGTTCAATCCTAAAATCCTATTTTTCCCCTATCATAATTAGAGTTGCACGACTTCAAATTCTTGCCACTACCTTTTGGTAGTAAAGGTCCCTCTGTCTCAATGACTTATCCCTTTCTGTGTTAGATTGCTAGCCATACTAGTACAACATCTCCTTGAGGGGTAGCTGTAACGACCCTGCCTCCCGGTAACCCCCAATTAAGGGAGACCCGAAGGTCAGAGCCATTAACCAATTTACAAGATCAAAGGTTCAGCAAATAATCAATGATAATTATGAAATTCTACTACTAGACTGAATATTGGTAGGAAAATTAAAACTTTATTTACCTTTTTGAAACTTTGGAAAACTATCTATCCCTTACTGGAATTTCTCTATCTAATCCTCCTTGCACTTTATTTCTTACTTTCCAGATGTGTCACTTTACTGTTTATGCTTTCAGGGTTATACCTAAAATGCCGACAAACAAAACATCGATCAGCAATTGCTGGTATGTGTAGGCAATCAAAATTTCACAAATAAGTTTAACAATTTAAACATTGCAACCAAGATATTTAGCAAGGCAATTTACATATTCCATGTGACATTCCCCACCGCTTTTGCCCTAACCCTGGAATTACCCCCTTTAGGGTTTCTCTTTTTCCATTGACTTAAGGCCACCTTCTCAATCCCGAGCTTGGTGCCTGTGAGTCACCACATAGGGTGCCCATTAGTCATGCATCATAGACCACCATCTCAATCCCGAGCTTGGTGTCTGTGGGTCACCTCTCATGGTGCCCATTGGTCTATCCTCCTGGGCCTGACTCTCTTGGCATCATCCATCAGGGTGGCATGTAGGTGCGGGAATACACAGTCATCTTTAATTGTGATAATCATAGTCACTTTATAATTGTCGTATGAACATTCAAACTGTTTAGTTCCAATCAATGCGATTAATCATTCGGGAATCTCTCGAGAAACTAAAGTAGTTACTCATATTTAACCACATACCTGTTAATGAAGACTTGAATGCAGAAGTAACTTAATCAATCAGGAAATCAAGCAAGTACACACACAAGCTCCTGAAAAGGCATTCAATTTCTCTATTATTAATCATGTCATCATGACTCATTAACTCTAAGGGTTTCCTAGGTTATTTGCCCTTTTTAGGTTTTTGGACTATAATTAGGGTTTTATTTCCTTTTTATTGCTTTTTACCTTTCTTTTATCAAATATCCATCAAACCCTAATTATCTTGTCCTATTTTCCATTAATATTCTAAAGATCAGGTTTGGACCATATAAACCATAATTTTCGGATTGTTATATCTTTTCTTATCTGTTTCTCTAATTTAGGGTTTCTAAACATTTTAATCAACATATGAAGTTACAAACCCTAAACTTGTAATTTTTTTTTTGGGGAAAGTCAGGAGGTGTTTCTTATTCATCCCACCCTCCTCGTGCAGGTAAAGTAGAATTTGTTACAACAGTTCCTACTAAAAATTTAAATTCGGTAGTACTACTACCATTACATAGAGGAAAAGATAGAGGATGACCCACAGGGTCGAGTGGGGGATGTGTATAAACACATTCCTCCCAGTTGTTTTGGATATGGTGCTTGGCGAGAGAGTAACTAATGTGAGTCCTGCCTCTTGGAACCTTCACGATCTGCACATCAGAGTACCTCGTTCTGGCATGGTCAATCCTGGATATCCAAGGGGTGAGGCCCGGATTGAGCTCCCCCATCTGCATGGTTGCAGAGACAGCTATGCTACTATCCGAGTGGATAGTGATCTTCCATCCTTGTCTACTGTCGCATGTTTGAAGAGCGAACAGTATTGCTCTAAGCTCAGCTTCCACCACCGAAGAAGTCTTTATGGGGCGAGCTCGTCCCCCTAGCCATCTCCCATTCCAGTCCAGAACAACAACGGCGATGACAGCTCTGTCCTTGTGTACCGCAGCGTCCACAATAGCAAGATGTTCCTCAGATGCTAGATCCATCCACTTCTCCTCCTCTTCCCAAATACAAGAAGTACAACCTAGAGAGTTAGATGTCTGAGTAGAGAGCAGCATCTGCAGAGATCTAATATGGGTAATCTGCCGAATAGTAGGAAGAATAATGTTTTCAAAAACTGCCTTGTTCCTTGGCTTCCAAATCGTCCAACAGGTGGTTGTGAAAGTGACAGGATGTGCCGCCTTGGTCATAATGTTGTTCTTTAGCCATTCTAAACAATCAGTTCCGGTAGTCTCTGGTGGATCCTCTCCAACCTTTAGTTCATTCCAGACTTCCTTTGCAAAAGGGCACTGCCATAGAGCATGTATAGTCGTTTCCACCATTGCCTCGCATCTGGGGCAGGTAGCATCTTCAGTGAGCCGTCGTTGTGATCTTTTAGCATTGGTCATGATAGCATCATGTGCCACCAACCAGATGAACATACGGATCTTACTTGGTACAGGTAGTGACCATATGTTTCTCCAGAAACTAGTCTCCGATTCCTGTGCACTCCCCCTTATCTTGTTGTAAGATGACCCAGCTGAATATCTACCTGTACTGTCGTCAGTCCAGCTCCATGTATCATTCCCGGATCCCACAATCGGTGGGGGTAGATGCAGGATCCTCTCCACACATTCTTTAGGCAGGTAAGTTTTCAGGAAGTCAGTATCCCATTCCCCTGCGAGATTAGCAAGACTAGCCACTTTGAGATCAGCAATACTGTTATCTATGCATGTCAAGCATATGTCACCCAGCTTCTCAAACCCAGGTACCCATCTGTCCTCCCACACCATAGTGGTTTCTCCATTGTTGATAGCTTTAATACTATTTTCTTTGACAAACTCAATGCCCGAGTGAACAGCTCTCCAGAGCGGTGTGGTCCTTAACTTGTAATTTTACCATTAAAACAGGTTAATAACCATCTAAATCAGTAAATAAGTTAACCATACTCGAATTAACTTTATTGCAAGATTAAACATATCTTTGATCAATATTTAGGGTTCCTACTCACAAATTAACCCTTTTTCTATTCCAAAATATACACTTTTGCAAAAAGAGATAGATTTAGATGTTCAAACTATTTTTAATATATTCCTCTTATTTTTGTGATTACTTTTCATGTATTAAGTTTTCCCATCTGAGCTTCCTAGCTCCAGTTATGATTTTTACATGAAAAATCCATTTTAATCGATTTATTAGCTAATTAGGAAATCCATCTCCACCGATGGATCCAACGGCCGCGGGCATGAGCGCCTAGTTTAACTATTAGACAAGAGAAAAGACCGGACTGCCCTTACCCATTCTGAAGGCGTTGCGGGAAAGTTTAGTAATTCTCCTCTTCTTCTTCTTCCTCGACCTCGCGCGAGAGAGGGAGCTTTGATGGTCAACCTAGGAGTTGACTTTGGGCTCCTTTCCTCCTTTTCTCACGCTGGTGATCCAGGAAGCTTTGCCTTCCTCCGTCGAAGTCGACCAGGGGTTTAATTGCCTGCTGACACCACGTCTTGACGCTCTTTGGATCGCCGCACTCCGGTGAGGTTGGCCGCGGAGATAGCAGGTCTAGGTCAGGGTGGAACGACCAATTGAAGGTACCCGCACGTTCCTGGTGCTCTATCGCAGCGCTTGGACCAGAAAAACAAGATGTTGATACCCTCCAATACCGTCCCCTATATATAGGGTGGGGAACAGGCCTGTGAGATTAGGCGTTTCCCAAAACCTTAACCAATCCTTATAAAATTAGGATGGAAACTCCACGATTTCTTCTCCTGAGTTCAACGGAGCCAATTCCAGGCTGGCTAGTCCAATGGATCGCGAGAAATCAATGAGGGAAAATCCCTCAGAAAACACACAGAGTCCTAGTCCCAGGGGGACTTAGACAAAGACCGATCGTCGTTGGATCAAGATCCAACGGATCAGGTTATCCGCGTTCAACACAAAGGAAAGAATTTTTTTCTTTAATTCCAAAGAATTTCCAAATTGGAGATAACTTGGAAAATCAATATCTCCCAAACCATAACTCCAAATTAACTCAAATTTTAAGGGAAGTTTTGTAGTGTCATTATCTGACTTTATACGAAATTTGGGAAACATATTGCAATGGATGAGAAGGATTACTTCTCTCCCAAGTTTTCTTATAAATTACTCCAAATTAAATTATATTCCTATTCCTTTTGCCTTTATCTCATTATTTTGGGTCCCTTGGACCTCAAGGAAACCCAAAGGCACGGATTCCCATATTGGGGAAAATATATTTGCCTTTATATTCTTTTGAAAGTCAATTCCTCATACTTCCCTTTTATTAATCAATTTCTTTTCCTTTTTTTATTCTCTTTTTAAGGATTTCTCTTTATCTCTCCTCTATTTTCCCATTGGAATTCCTTTTAACATTAGGAATCCTTGGGATACGAAAATCCACCAAGGATAACTCAATTATACCTTTTTTCACTTATTTTCCACATTTTATCATTATTTTCAAATTCTTTCTTAACAAGGAAATACTTAATTAATCTTTTCTTTTCTTATTTCATTCTCTATGCAACTTTGGACTCCTTGGGACCCAAGGAACCCAAGAGGCACGAAATCCAACTTTGGATTGTATTATTTTGCCTTCTAGAGGTTTCCACACCTTTCTTTTCTCAAAAACTTAATTATTCATTTACTAATTGAATTTCCTTGTTATTGGGCCCAATAGCCAATAAAGCCCACAAAGCAACCATCAAGGCTATTGTAATGAAATTCATGCATTCAATCAAAAGACATCATTATTTGTTCATTTATCTTTAATATGAGAAATTACATATCTCAGCAAATGAACCCAAAATTGGGGTTGTAACAGTAGCTTTCACACCCTTCCTTTATTTTCAATTGGCCCTATGCTGGTGTGCTCTGGTAGGTTTTACGCTTTCCTAAATTTCCCTCACCCACGAGCTGTCGTAAGGATAGTGTTTCCCTAAGGGCTCCTAACATTATGTCAGGTGGTTGTGTGAGTGTCATTTAGGATTGTAGGTGGATGAATTTGGCTTCAAGATTTCACTTACAGGCACGACATATCTGCATTCATGAGTGCAGCAATACATCGGCTGTGTGGGACCCTCCGGCATCTTTTGGACACAACTCTCATTATATACATACATACATATATATATATATATATATATATATATATATTCTTTTTGGCTTTTCATATCTCCTCTCAGATTTGGGTGAGGGTGTTTCTATACAGTCTTTTGGGTGGCCAAGCCTCTTTTCATCCCAAAGTAGGGATAATTAAACTCAAAAGGGGTAGTTGTTTCCTTCTCGAGTGAGGTGAGGAATTTCTGACTGGAACTGTTAGGCTAGGGTGGTTGGTCGGGAGTATGCTTGGTGAAGTCCTCTAGTTTTTAGGGGTTGCATAGGCTTAGGATTGTTACACACACAACATTTTACTGTAAGAATGAGATAAAATTGTATTTTTATGCTTCTTGTTTTACTGTTATATGTGTTAGTTGATTGTTTATTCTTCTCTAGAAATAGTAACACTACAACATTCAACAAGAAAACTGACAAATATAAGAGGCATCTAAGCAAAACTGTGACTTATAACAAAATTTTCTTAAAGTAAATTTTAGCAAAATCATCTTGGCGGGAATAAGAATATGGGGGAATGAGAATATGTACAAGTAAATTTTTGAAATTTTGGGATAAAATTGTACCTCTTATGTCCGTTTATGACTCCTCCCCCAAACTTATCATTCACCCTGACTCAGGGTGTCAAAATTGGAGTTAATAGGCTTTCCTTATGTCTGCTAGTTTATTTTGGTGGCCCACTTTGACTTGAGAAGCATGCTAACATACACTCTGTGTAGTGTGTGGTCTTGATTATATTGCATACCCTCCACCTTTGTGCTCATCGTATCTAGGGCCATCATCTAGGCCAGACAATAGAAGCCACAGTCGTTCGATAGAGGCACCCACTGAGGGCTTCTATGGAAGAACTGCATCTTCTTGAAATTTTTGCCTTCTTTATGCTTGTTCCCTTTTCTGTGACTCTTGAGCATCTTTACAATTGCCTCAGCACATGTGACTATCTTTTCTTCTATAGGTGTATTTATAGTAGTCATGTTTGTTCTTTTGTTGAGTGCAAAGGTTGCATCCAAGCTATTGTAGAGTACTGCAGTCCTTTTTATAATACTGACTACTAACAAAGTCCAATGACTATCATGTAGAATAGGTAGGAATATGCAATCTGGAAAAGATATCACCAGGCATTGTTGCAGGCATTCCTTTTCCTCTGACCTTTTATCTTTCAGAATGTCATCCACCAGAAGGAAGTAGGTCATGTGTACGTTTGGCATGTTGTCATTTAGCAGAGCTTGGTAAGATGACATGGTGCTGACTGAGAGGTTCCCTTCTTTTTCAACATATCCCAGAGGTCATACTTCAGCACGCAGATGCCATCCCTTTCCAAAATTGCCTCTGTCGACATGTCATCTTCCTTCAAAGATTTCATTATTAAATGTAGGGATTCTAGTGGTAGACTCTTGCAGATCCACCTATTCAAATCCTTCAACATTGGCACTATTTCTCCAGCCAGCCCATCTGGTTTAAACTCTGGCATATTTTTTTTTTATGGTAAACCACATGCCATTATATTGATAAAAGCCATACGGCATCTATAGAGATAAGTAGATCAAACATATTCTGTAACCACACAAGGCAGAGAGTGATATCTAACAGATAGGATTGGATGCAAGTAAGACTCTTCAGCATGGATTCCTCCCTTTCGCGCTTGTAAAAGCAGCTTTCAAACGGAATCAAACCACAATCCCTGGTTGTGTCTTCAAAGACACCCTTACCTCCACCGAGATGACCAGAATAAGCAAGATCACCATCACCCATGGAGCCAGCAGACCTCCACCAACACATCGAGCATAAACAGACAGCCAAGCTACAAAAAACAGATGGGGGATAAACCCCGAACAAGGATGAAATCACTGGGGGAACCCAGAGAACACCACCACCTTCACAAAGGAAGGACAGAAAGACCTTAAAGAAAGGTACTAACAGCTCCGATACCCGGCGAGACCTGAAAAACAAACAAAGCCTAAACCAACTCCAAGGAAACGTAGAAAAAAGGGGAGGAAAAGCCAAAGTCAGCTGTAGGACCGGAAATCGTGGGGTTCCTCACGACAGCTCAAGCACCCCTGACGACAAGCTAGCAGCAACCAAAGAAGGCACCGCAGCTATCGGCTCCCCTTCCGAGCCCAGCCGACCTGGATCTAGGATCCAAAACCCAGCCACCGAAAGAAAGGGGCGTGAAGCAGAGGGAGAGGAGCACAACAGCGAAGCACCAGTAGAGATCTGATTCGACAGCAGAGACGGCAGAGGTGGCCCCGGGGGAGCAGGGTGGCGCACCCATGCCACCAAGCCCCCTCCCCCAGGATCGGCGACAGCGAGCCCTAGTCGCCCTCTCAGTCGCACGGGAGCGGGACGGGAGCCCTAGTCCCCCTTCTCTGGCATATCTTCTTCCTCTATTTCTCCTTCTTATGGCTGGCTCGTTAGAGGTTGTTTTTTTTTGTCTT
Source organism: Alisma plantago-aquatica (assembly GCA_963693085.1). Classification (NCBI taxonomy): domain Eukaryota; kingdom Viridiplantae; phylum Streptophyta; class Magnoliopsida; order Alismatales; family Alismataceae; genus Alisma; species Alisma plantago-aquatica. The sequence continues at coordinate 1,102,857,780 of OY856413.1, read as the reverse complement.
CTGCCACTAGAGGTTGCTCTGGATCATTTTTAGGCTTTATTTTTTCTCTGTCGGGTGTGTCGTCTGCCCAGCCCTCTTTCCAAGATGTCATTGTAGCAAGTTTTATAGGATCAATCCACAGGGTCTTAGGTTCTTCTCTCCATGTTCTCTTTTTAGGGAGAGGGATTTCTTGGTGAAGCCGATGTGGTACTGCATCTGAAGGTATCGCCAAGTCATTAAAGAAGCACCGATCATAAATAACATTTGTTGCATAGATACCATGCAAGCCATGAAGATCTTCCATGCAGAGGCCTTCCAGCGGGACTCCCTTATTGATGGCTTCCATCATTTAGAGAACTATAAAGACGCAGTCCCCTATTCCGGCCTTTTCTTGGGGGGGGGGGGGGGGGGCTTTTTGTAAATAGTGAATTGCTTCCACATCCCCTTATGTTTGTTGTCTACCATTTTTATAGCTCATTAGAGATGCAGTGGCACCTTTAAGATATGCTTTGCTTCTTTATTTTTGTAGATCATGGAGGTGTTGTCCAATTCAGCTGTATGCAGTTGAACACTATTGTCTGTCTCTCGTATAAGTTGACGAAAATAAATGCCCAGTGCTTTGCAGTCCTTATGGACATGACCACGAATTTTGTTTCTTCCCTTCTTACTGCACATTGTAGCTCTATCACATCAGTAGCTTTGTCATTCTTTTTTAACAGAATCCCTGCTAGATGCGTTGTGTCGTTGAATATTAGTTGCACTTTGTCGGGATGTAAGAATTCTTCAAGCAGAGTTGCACATAGTATTTTGAATATTTTCTTATTTACTCGTGCTCATTTCAGAAAAATCCCTATAAAGTGATCTATGTTAAGTGACATGCCCTTGTTTTGATATACAATATCAGTTCTGGGAAGGTTATCGTCTAGTATGTCTTTCAGGATATGGATGTCTCTGCATGTGATTCTTAATAATGTGGTCATGTCCATACCTACCATCTTGTAGGGTAGAGGAGGAGCCACACCTAATTGTACTTCATTGACTTGCGTGCTTTTCTTTCTGACTGGCTCATTTGTAAAGAAAGAGGCAAGCCCACCTTCTTCATCTTTTGAGGTGTCGTCTCATGTTTCCCGCGTTGCTATGGGCGGTGCTTCTGTGGTTAGAGGTTGAACCCTTATTTTCATTGGTGTTTGGGTTGTTGCCTTGCCTTCATCCTTCATGGATATCTCTACAGTTATGTCTTTTATTTGTTGATTCGCTTCTAACAATTGCTCTAGTTTTGCAACATTGAGTGCGGATAACGTCGCGGCCATTTGTCTATCATAAAAGGATTCACCTTGTTTGTACTGCTCTAGACCTTTGAGGAAGTCATTGCAGATATCCATCCTAAACGTCAGGTCATCTAAGAATTTGTTGACATCTCTTATTTCTTGTGACGTAGATCTTCTGTTACAATGTTGTCAGCTCTGGTGACAACGACTTGTTTGGGGTCTTCTGACAAAGTCTTATCTTCTTCTGGGTGCTATTTAAGTCGAACACCCTTGAAAACACATTTGTTTTCTTTGTTTTGTTGTCCTGATGAGTTTCTGACTGTGGTGGTGCTTCCTTTGCATGTAGTTCTACCCTTGGGGAGGTCTTCACGTTGGCACTTTTGTCTTTTGAGGCTACTCCTACATTGATTCCTCTCACATAATCATCTTCTTTGTCTGGTCTCAAGGAAGCATTAGATGTGGAAGGGCTTGTTAGATGCTTTGTCTTCTTTCTCTGTCATAAACCATCAATCTCTCGACGTTCAACATCCATCTATTGACGTTCTTCATCTAAGTGGTTATGCTCCTTCTTTAGGTTGTCTAACGCTTCCTCGTACCCCTTTCGCATTAGCTCCTTGTCTACTCTCATGGCGTCACGCTACTTCCTAAGGTCCGTCATTTTCTCGATTAGGGTCTTTAGAGCTTCCATCATCACATTTTGGGTGTTGATTACCCCTTTCATGAACTGGGGGAGTGCCTCAGTTCTATCATTCAAACTTTGTACCTACGTAGTTAGTGTACACATGCTAGAGGTAATATTTAAATTAAGTTTAGGTATTTGCTGCATGTTTTGCCACATGGCATCAAACTTATTTCCTAATCATCACCGAATGTTTGTGGACAGTGTTGTTACTGCGCTACTAGTGTTGTAGTGGGTGTTGTGGATGTTATGTGTTACAACCTCAATTTTACTTATGTTTTCATAATTGAAATGTATTGATTTTATGAATTTGGACTTAATTGAAAAGGTTATGTGTTTTGCTTCAAAGGATGGATTTCTTTGTAAATATCCCTTTGGATAGGAATTTCATGATTCCTATTATTAGATTAATCCATTAATGGATATAAAAGAAAAGAAAAGAGGAAAAGTTCAAATAATGGAAAAAGATAAATAGATAAAAAGGAATTCATGCATAAATACACAATAATGACTTTTGATATGATATGTTAGATAATTAAAAGGATAATTATCTAGTTATTCTTGGAAATAGAATGTTTGACACTCTAAATAACATTATCTCGACTTAACCTTCGAATGTTTGAAAATAGTAATAAGAAAGATAATTCTAGAAGATAGAATTAAAGGACATTCCATAATATAATTGTTTTTATGAGATGATTAATGGAATAAGATTGATATATAAAGGGCATCTCAATTAAATGAATATGACTTGAGAAAGATTTTGATGACCTGTCATAGAATGATGATAATTGGCGTAACAATTATATTAAGGAATTACGATATGGCTGTACCTTCTTGTGACCTTTGGGTCGACACCTTTTATCCTAAGAAAAGGAAGGAGGGATATAATTTAAGTCTTTGCCTTTTTATTCTTTGGCAATCACGTATGGAAATACCTTTCCATCTTGGGTAGTTGGTGACTCATGTTGGTTTTCTTTCGGGAATATATGAGGAAGGTTTCCTCTTCTAGACCATGGAGTCTTTCTCTCTCCCATCCGTGAGTGTATAAGGAAGGATCTTGGCTCTCCCCAATTACCCTCGTCCTCCCTTCATCGAGACACTTAGGGTTATTACTAGAGAAAGTACATATATATAAGGACCCGGGGGCCTCATCTCCAAGGCGACACCCTCTACCATAACCTTTCACAGCCTCTACCTTAGAGTATAAATAGGTTTCCCAAAGAGATATAGTGCTCCGCCACACCTATAGCGAGAGCGGGGAGGCTATGTACACCACGTTACTCAACTGGTCCATGACAGGGAAGTAGCCGCCACCCAGAACCACCGGTAGTCATGGAGGTGAGTGGGTTGCGATGATGGCATGGTGCTCCACAGTGCCATAGATCTGTGTTTCCATCGGGACCACGCCCTAGAGACGGCGCAGCTGCAGCCGCATGGCTGCAACATCAGCAGCAGGTCACAGGGCATATTCTCCTAACATAGCCACATGGGCCACGCTCTGGGCGGCGCCCCAGGTGCGACGGGAGGTGGCGAGGCTAGGGCAAAGCGGGGCGGCATCCGTCTGGGTCCGAGGAAGGTTCGAAGAGCCGCGCAGGTCGCAGCTAGGGTTGTAGTAGGCGGGCAGGCGGTGCGTCGTAGGGAAGAAGAAGGCAAGGGTCCATTGGACGAGAATGCCCCTCCGCGGGCTGCAGCACTCAACAATTAACCAAGGGCATAACCATAATTCGGTTATGTTTCCTAAAGCAATCGCTTGGCATGAGATGGGTGACGTGGCGCGCAGCCATTGGTCTGTCAGGTAATTTCTTTGGAAATTTCATAACTAATGATTCGTAGCTCGGTTTAGCAGGCATAATATATGAAAATTGATCCTCAGAACGAGAGGAACACAAAGAAATTATGTATGAAGCCTAATTCTGCTTCAAACTCAAAAAGTATAGGGTTTTACATCTTTTGATGCATTAATTGATAGAAAAACCCCTAGAATGATGTAAAAACGAACATGATGAATATTTTATATATTTTTGATCAATCTTAACCTGTTATGAATAAAAGGAATGATAAAATCATAAAAAGATGATTAGTATGTTGGTTTTAGGGTTTTATGATCATGAACATGGTTTAATGAACTAAAACCCCTGATTTGAGTAAATATGAGTTTTAGTGGCCATAACACGATATTGCAAGAATACAATTGTAATATAATGATTCTTGAACATAGTTTGGATTAGAGAATCCTTAATAAAGGTAATTAAGATGATTAGGTTTTTGTAGGAAACCTTATAAACCCTAAATTGAATATAAAGGATACATCTTTGAAGACTCATTGGTTAGTTTGAAAGATATTAACCTGTTGATTAATAATATAGAGTTATCATCCATTTGGTATACAAAATTGGTAGATTTAGGGTTGTAATCCATAAATGAAGAATAAATCATATGGGAACCCTAATTGGGGTAAAAGAAGAGGAAAACCATGATATTTCGGATTAGGGAAGTAAAATACTAAATGATGATCCTAAGACTGTTAAGAATATTAAAAGGAGAGAATTTAAAGGTTTTAAGTAGATTTGATGAATTAGGGTTCTTAATAATTAAGAATGGAGGCAAAACCCTAATTCCCAAGGAAACCCTAAAAATTGGAATAGCAATCCTAAGAATGATGCGGATATTGAATAAATATTAATAAAAGGAAATTGGTATATTTATTTCAGGATTTTGTGCATGATTGGTTGCTTGATTGGGATTTTTATGTTCTGATTAATTCTGTATCTGAATCTGCAATACAGGTATGTGGTTACGCTTATGAATATATCGAGTTAGTTTTCAAGGATTTTATTGACATTTCCTGCAATACTTGAATTAACTGTTGGATGTTTCAATTCATGCAACTATAAAGTGACTATGACTATCACTATGAGTATACATGTATAACTAGCTAGATCTGAGTCAACCCCTGTGGCTATGCAAAGGTTAAGGATAACCTAGAGTAAGGTCTAGGGTATCATGAGTTAGAAACTGGGCTACCCATGTGTAGTGCCATGAGACTCTTAGCACACCATGAGTTAAGGAGTGGACTACCTACGGGTAGTGCCATGTGACTCTGCCCTGGAAATTGATTCACCTGTTAGGTGAAGTCATGAGGGGTATAATGGGAATAGGGGACACATGGATCGTGTAGTTATACTTAAAATGTAAAATTGTTTGTTAAATGATAATTGAATGCGATACATTGTTAACATATTTGCATGATTATTGTTTCCCCCACATACCAGCTTCGGCTGACCGACGTTTTGTTTGTCGGTGTTTTAGGTACAATGAAAAGAACAAACAGTAAAGTGGCATATGTGGTATTAAATGAGAATTAAAGTGCAGAGGAGGATTAGATAGAGTAGTATATGTATGGATAGAAGTTTTGAAATCCCAGTTTTAAAAGGTATGCAAAGTTTTTATTTTTACCATATTTCAGTATAGTTGGTAGAATATAATAATTGTTAATTATTATTTGCCGAACCTTTGATCCGGGTTATTGGTTAATGGCTCTGTCCTTTCGATCTCCCTTAATCGGGGGTTACCGGGAGGTGGGGTCGTAACAATTGGTATCAGAGCTTAGGTTCCTCATTTAACCATTGATAATTATTAAATTTTACAAACTCCGTAGAACCCAAGGGAGTTATTAGAGGAATATCTAAAAGACGGAGGTGTCTAGAAAAGAATCACGACCGGGGGCTGGCAATATTTTCCTCCGCACCGCTAGTCGGAATACGAGGACTCCTGGATTCGTGTGACTTCCTGGCCAAAGTCTTAGGGTATGAATCGAAATAAGATACCTTTAGGACTTTCTCATCTTATTTATCCCTTCTCATCACAAAAGTCTATTAAGGACCTAAAGGATTAGGGTTTTCTTTCTTCTCCTCACCCTCTTAAGGTATGGGTAAGGTTAATAAGGTTTAAGGAATCCTCCACCAAATTAATGAAAAGCATGTAAAGAAGATGTCATGGACATAAGCTTAATAGATTAAGCTCAAATTAAATAATAGATACATGCTTAGGTCGTATGACATAAGTTGTCATGTCTTCAGAAGAGACCTGAGGCTAGACCTTCTTATCGGGAGGATAAGTCAGTCTTGGAGATAGAGATCTCCATTGCAAGTAGAGACCTGGCACATCCTTTGAGGATGATGCTAACCCTAACCCTAAGTGAAGGTTAGAGAGAGATGAGTTGGACCAGGACTTGCCTTTGGGATGCCATATGATCCATGGGTGAACTAGCACCTTTGGCAACCCAACCCTGGGAAGGGTCGTGAATGTTAGAGCGAAGGATAGCTCCTTCATGAATGAGGTTAGAGAAGAACATATAGAAACCTTATGAGCTGTTGCAAGTAGGATATAGCTTGCACCCAGAGTACATCAGTAGTACGAGCAGCAAGTTAAAACCGAGACCAGAAGGACAGGATGGATAGATTATGTGATAAGCCTAAGGGGCTATGGATAATCATGAGCAAATATAAGTTTGAGCATAGGCTTCACCCGCATAGAGGTATGCATGTAAGCTTGATCCTTCATGGAGAGAGGACCTCTAGTAGTATGACTGGATGTGGAGTTAGCTTTAGAGAGAGAAAGAAGGAACCAAGCAAGAAGGTTGGAAGCTTAGCTTCTGAGACATGAGGAATAGTGGGGAGTCGAGGATGATGCAACCTAAGTGGATGATAGTGGTTTCCTTATGCTTGACCCCTAGAGGCTGGTGATATCTTGGTTATCTTTAGAGGAACCAAACCCTAAAGAGAGGATGATACTTCTAGAACCTATGTGGCTATGGTATAAGAGTCTACCTGTTGAGATGAGATAAAAAGTTCCTTGGACCTTGAAGAGGTTTAAGTAACAGGTTGTGAGGCCTTGTACTATGTTGGTTGTCCTTGAGGAGGACTCAACTTGGAGGTGTTTCTCATATAAAAGGATCATGGGAGTACATGACATACCTTAGACATGTTTGGTTTGTGGTTAAGAGATAGAGTATGCAGTTGGACACCTACAAGTGAACTTAGGGTCCCTAGGCCTAAGAGGGGAAGTGATGTACCTAATGCTCATGATGAGAGTTGAGTCCCTATAGAAGTGAGCATGGTACTCCTCATGTATAGAGGAAAAGGGAAGCCCCTTAAGTTTAAGGTATGTTTGATGAACCCCTCATAACTAGGTTGATGATAAAGGAAAGTATGATCTCGATCCAGCATCGAGGAAAGAGGACAGGTATGACTTAGCATGGTTCAGTAGGTGATCTGCTTGTGCCTTAATAGCTTGCTAGGGTTAAGTAGTCTCATGTGGATGTAAACCCTAGACCTAAGAGATTTTGTGACCTTGCTGTCAAGAGATAGTTTTCCTCCCATCCTGGGAGAGGGACCCCTTTGGTAGGGTGTATATCAGTTTTGTTGGTTTAAGGTAACCTAAAGAGGTCTCAAAGGATCTTGAGAAGCTAAGTGAAAAGTACATGGTAGGAGAATGAACATGTAGACCCATAGATGTCCATCTCTAAGGGAATATGGATGAGTTATCATGGAGATAACCGGTAAGGGGCCTGACTAAGGTGGATAGGTCACCATGACCCCTATGAAAGGAGGAAAGTCATCCCATGAATGCAGAGAGAGAGATGATGAAGGCTTGGGTAAGGTTCTAAGTTGGACATGTACTATAAATGGAGAATCCTAAGTCTATCCTAGGGTCAGGTAGGGATAAGACCGATGAAAGTAGGAGTTACATAATTCCCCAGTTGCACATGACCATAGGGTCGGGAGGTAACAGCTATCATTGTCTGAGGGCCATGGGTTAGGAGATTGATCACCTTCATGAACTCATGGGACCCAAAAGGAAGATGAGTAGGGCACTCTCTTGATGCATGAGGGAAGAGGGATGACCCCAAAAGTGTCGGCACCCTATAGACCTATAGGAGATGACCAAGGATTGTGAGGTGACCCAAGTAGGTTCAAAACTAGTTTTCCATGGAGGTAACTTGAATATCAAGATAATTGTAATATATAAGCATAAACAACACATTTCAACTTAGATTTAAAGGTGTACTGGCAAGGTGGGATGTACCATCTCTACTCTTGGAACAGGAAGAAATTTGTGTTTGGATGGCCGCCAAATGCTTATTTCCTCTTATTATGGAAGGGAGAGATGGGGACAGTATGCATGCCATACACTGAGGATATAAGATGATGTGAAATGGAACGTTGCTATAAGGAGTGAGGATAGAGATGATAACATACCTTTGTGGAGTGAAAGATACATGGGTGGTTTACAAACACTAAGAGTATTAAGGAGATCATCTTGTGATGATGTGATATCCTGAGCTATATGGAATTTGCAAGATATGCAAGGTTGAGTTTGATCTCCATGAAGAGGAGCACAGAGTTTCTTGATGAAGACAAACTTAGAGTTTGAGCTGAGATGATAAGTGGAATACATGGAGGTGTATGTCCTCCACATTACCTAATACCGAAGGAGGTGAAGTGGTAATGGATGCTCTGGTGGAGATATAGCTGCCTAGTTTGACTAGAAGAGGTTGCTAGGCTAATCCTAAGTTTGGAAAGAAGATGTGTTTTGGCTAACACTCAGATGTAATGAGATAGATTGAATAAATTAATGATTGTTTGGTTAGCCAGTCTAGTCCTTGACGTAATGAAAGGATAATTAGAGCCTCAGATGAAACCCTGATTAGAATGGTTTAGGGTTTCTGAGGTATCAAGCTTGAGGAATCGATAGATCATGATATACCTTGGTACAACAAAGATAGTAAGTGACAATAGTGTTTTGGATGTCTATGGTGAAGTGCATGTGGTATGTTGACATGCATAACAGGAGGTGAAGGATGAAGACCAGTAACCTAGTGTATCAATATAGAGGATAAAAGAGTCCCTGAGAGGGAATGGGAGTTCATCACTATGGATGTTGTGGTAAGTCTCCCTTTGACCAAGAAGGTCAAGATGCAATATGGGTTATGGTAGATCACCTTACCTAGATAACATGAGAAAGAAGGGAGTACTAAGAGACGGATTTTGTTGAACTACATAAGAGAGAGAGAGATGGTTCGACTACACTATGATATGAGTTCATAAGTTCTTGAGTATGACCTAGTGGTTCACTTCCATGAGGGGGAAGTAGAAACATACAAAACTCAATGTTGGTACAGTTTATCACCCCTTACTAATGGTTAGTATGATCCAGACTAGAGGGTCTGATGAGAGCATGTGTACTTTGTTTAGGGTGATATCTAGAGACAGTTCTTGTCCTATGAAAGATGTGATGATAACCACCATAGCCAGTATTTGAGTTTTAAAGAAGCTCTAAAAGGGAGGTTGTGTCGGTCACCACTTCAGTACGGTGATGTTGGTAAAAGGACCATGTGATGGTTAGAAAAGGGCCACAGTGTGTGTAGATGAAGTCACTTGATCATGCAATGGCTGAAAGGAGCCTAGAGACGACGGGAGTCATGAGCAGATGCAAAGTAGACTGACATGCAGTTCACTGTGCGATAATATGTGACATGAAAATCCGACCCCTCTAAGCTATAGCTAAGAAAGCTGAGTCCCCGATACATGGATCCATTGAGATAGATTGGTGGAGAAGGTTAACCTTATCCCTCAGGATAAAGAAATGTGTGATGAGTTCTAGGTGTCCAATTTAGAGCACTATGTGAGGTACCCCGACCATGTGCTGAGCACTGAACCTAGTGAGCCCCAAGGGAGGCTAAAATGGCCTGAGTCACCTGTGCAATTTATATATGCCAGAGTGAAAGAACTCAGAGAAAAGAATATGTGATGATAAAGGTTTTTTTGGAAGCGCCATGGGTAAGGTAAAGCCACATAGGGGCCAATGATGGACATGGAAAAGTCTTATCCTGAATTGTTTGCATATTTGATGAAATTTTGAGGACAAAATTTTTGTAAGAGGGGAAGGATGTTACAACCTCAATTTTACTTATGTTTTCATAATTGAAATGTATTGATTTTATGAATTTGGACTTAATTGAAAAGGTTATGTGTTTTTCTTCAAAGGATGGATTTCTTTGTAAATATCCCTTTGGATAGGAATTTCGTGATTCCTATTATTAGATTAATCCATTAATGGATATAAAAGAAAAGAAAAGAGGAAAAGTTCAAATAATGGAAAAAGATAAATAGATAAAAAGGAATTCATGCATAAATACACAATAATGACTTTTGATATGATATGTTAGATAATTAAAAGGATAATTATCTAGTTATTCTTGGAAACAGAATGTTTGACACTCTAAATAACATTATCTCGACTTAACCTTCGAATGTTTGAAAATAGTAATTAGAAAGATAATTCTAGAAGATAGAATTAAAGGACATTCCATAATATAATTGTTTTTATGAGATGATTAATGGAATAAGATTGATATATGAAGGGCATCTCAATTAATTGAATATGACTTGAGAAAGATTTTGATGACCTACCATAGAATGATGATAATTGGTGTAAGAATTATATTAAGGAATTACGATATGGTTGTACCTTCTTGTGACCTTTGGGTCGACACCTTTTATCCTAAGAAAAGGAAGGAGGGATATAATTTAAGTCTTTGCCTTTTTATTCTTTGGCAATCACGTATGGAAATACCTTTCCATCTTGGATAGTTGGTGACTCACATTGGTTTTCTTTTGGGAATATATGAGGAAGGTTTCCTCTTCTAGACCATGGAGTCTTTCTCTCTCCCATCCGTGAGTGTATAAGGAAGGATCTTGGCTCTCCCCAATTACCCTCGTCCTCCCTTCATCGGGACACTTAGGGTTATTACTAGAGCAAGTACATATATATATATATATATATATATAAGGATCTGGGGGCCTCGTCTCCAAGACAACACCCTCTACCATAACCTTTCACAGCCTCTGCCTTAGAGTATAAAGAGGTTTCCTGAAGAGATGTAGTGCTCCGCCACACCTATAGCGAGAGCAGGGAGGCTATGTACACCACGTTACTCAACTGGTCCATGACAAGGAAGCAGCCGCCACCCAGAACCACCGGCAGTCATGGAGGTGAGTGGGTTGCGATGATGGCATGGTGCTCCACAGTGCCAGAGATCTGCATTTCCATCGGGACCACGCCCTAGAGACGGCGCAGCTGCAGCCGCATGGCTGCAACATCAGCAGCAGGTCGCAGGGCATCTTCTCCTAACATAGCCACATGGGGCCACGCTCTGGGCGGTGCCCCATGTGCGACGGGAGGTGGCGGGGTAGGGCAAAGTGGGGTGGCATCCGTCGGGGTCCGAGGAAGGTTGGAAGAGCTGCACAGGTCGCAGCTAGGGTTGCAGTAGGCGGGCGGGCGGTGCGTCGCAGGGAAGAAGAAGGCAAGGGTCCATTGGACGAGAATGCCCCTTTGCGGGCTGCAGCACTCAACACCTAACCAAGGGCATAACCGTAATTCGGTTATGTTTCCTAAAGAAATCACTTGGCATGAGATGGGTGACGTGGCACGCAGCCATTGGTCCGTCAGGTAATTTCTTTGGAAATTTCATAACTAATGATTTGTAGCTCGGTTTAGCACGCATAATATATGAAAATTGATCCTCAGAATGAGAGGAACACAAAGAAATTATGTATGAAGCCTAATTCTGCTTGAAACTCAAAAAGTATAGGGTTGTACATCTTTTGATGCATTAATTGATAGAAAAACCCCTAGAATGATGTAAAACGAACATGATGAATCTTTTATATAATTTTGATCAATCTTAACCTGTTATGAATAAAAGGAATGATAAAATCATAAAAGATGATTAGTATGTTGGTTTTAGGGTTTTATGATCATGAACATGGTTTAATGAACTAAAAACCCTGATTTGAGTAAATATGAGTTTTAGTGGCCATAACACGATATTGCAAGAATACAATTGTAATATAATGATTCTTGAACATAGTTTAGATTAGAGAATCATTAATAAAGGTAATTAAGATGATTAGGTTTTTGTAGGAAACCTTAGAAACCCTAAATTGAATATAAATGATACATCTTTGAAGACTCATAGGTTAATTTGAAAGATATTAACCTGTTGATTAATAATATAGAGTTTTCATCTGTTTGGTATACAAAGCTGGTAGATTTAGGGTTGTAATCCATAAATGAAGAATAAATCATATGGGAACCCTAATTGGGGTAAAATAAGAGGAAAACCATGATATTTCGGATTAGGGAAGTAAAATACTAAATGATGATCCTAAGACTGTTAAGAATATTAAAAGGAGAGAATTTAAAGGTTTTAAGTAGATTTGATGAATTAGGGTTCTTAATAACTAAGAATGGAGGAAAAACCCTAATTCCCAAGGAAACCCTAAAAATTGGAATAGCAATCCTAAGAATGATGCTGATATTGAATAAATATTAATAAAAGGAAATTGGTATATTTATTTCAAGATTTTGTGCATGATTGGTTGTTTGATTGGGATTTCTATGTTCTTATTAATTCTGTATCTGAATATGCAATATAGGTATGTGGTTATGCTTATGAATATGTCGAGTTAGTTTTCGAGGATTTTATCGACCTTTCCCGCAATGCTTGAATTAACTGTTGGATGTTTCAATTCATGCAACTATAAAGTGACTATGACTATCACTATGAGTATACATGTATAACTAGCTAGATCTGAGTCAACCCCTGTGGCTATGCAAAGGTTAAGGATAACCTAGAGTAAGGTCTAGGGTATCAAGAGTTAGAAACCGGGCTACCCATGTGTAGTGCCATGAGACTCTTAGCACACCATGAGTTAAGGAGTGGACTACCTACGGGTAGTGCCATGTGACTCTGCCCTGGAAATTGATTCACATGTTAGGTAAAGTCATGAGGGGTATAATGGGAATAGGTGACACATGGATCGCGTAGTTATACTTAAAAATGTAAAATTTTTTGTTAAATGATAATTGAATGTGATACATTGTTAACATATTTGCATGATTATTGTTTCCCCCACATACCAGCTTCGGATGATCGATGTTTTGTTTGTCGGTGTTTTAGGTACAATGAAAAGAACAAACAGTAAAGTGGCATATGTGGTATTAAATGAGAATTAAAGTGTAGAGGAGGATTAGATAGAGTAGTATATGTATGGATAGAAGTTTTGAAATCCCATTTTTAAAAGGTGTGCAAAGTTTTTTTTTTACCATTTTTCAGTATAGTTGGTAGAATTTAATAATTGTTAATGATTATTTGTCGAATCTTTGATCTGGGTTATTGGTTAATGGCTCTATCCTTTCGATCTCCCTTAATCGGGGGTTACCGGGAGGCGGGGTCGTAACAATTGGTATCAGAGCTTAGGTTCGTCATTTAACCATTGATAATTATTAAATTTTACAAACTCCATAGAACCCAAGGGAGTTATTAGAGGATTATATGAAAGACAGAGGTGTCTAGAAAAGGATCACGACCGGGGGCTGGCAATATTTTCCTCTGCACCGCTAGTCGGAATACGAGGACTCCCGGATCCGTGTGACTGTCTGGCCAAAATCTTAGGGTATGAATCAAAATAAGATACATTTAGGACTTTCTCATCTTATTCATCCCTTCTCATCACAAAAGTATATTAAGGACCTAAAGGATTAGGGTTTTCTTTCTTCTCCTCACCCTCTTGAGGTATGGGTAAGGTTAATAAGGTTTAAGGAATCCTCCACCAAATTAATGAAAAGCATGTAAAGAAGATGTCATGGACATAAGCTTAATAGATTAAGCTCAAATTAAAGAATAGATACATGCTTAGGTCGTATGACATAAGTTATCATGTCTTCAGAAGAGACCTGAGGCTAGACCTTCTTGTCGGGAGGATAAGTCAGTCTTGGAGATAGAGATCTCCATTGCAAGTAGAGACCTGGCACATCCTCTGAGGATGATGCTAACCCTAACCCTAAGTGAAGGTTAGAGAGAGATGAGTTGGACCAGGACATGCCTTTGGGATGCCATATGATCCATGGGTGACCTAGCACCTTTGGCAACCCAACCCTGGGAAGGGTCGTGAATCTTAGAGCGAAGGATAGCTCCTTCATGAATGAGGTTAGAGAAGAACCTATAGAAACCTTATGAGCTGTTGCAAGTAGGATATAGCTTGCACCCAGAGTACATCAGTAGTACGAGCAGCAAGTTAAAATCGAGACCAGAAGGACAGGATGGATAGCTTATGTGATAAGCCTAAGGGGCTATGGATAATCATGAGCAAACATAAGTTTGAGCATAGGCTTCACCCACATAGAGGTATGCCTGGAAGCTTGATCCTTCATGGAGAGAGGACCTCTAGTAGTATGACTGGATGTGGAGTTAGCTTTAGAGAGAGAAAGAAGGAACCAAGCAAGAAGGTTGGAAGCTTAGCTTCTAAGACATGAGGAATAGTGGGGAGTCGAGGATGATGCGACCTAAGTGGATGATAGTGGTTTCCTTATGCTTGACCCCTGGAGGCTGGTGATATCTTGGTTATCTTTAGAGGAACCAAACCCTAAAGAGAGGATGATACTTCTAGAACCTTATAGGAAATTGATTACCCTGAGGCTAATGAGGTGCATAGGGTGCACACATTTGCACCTTACAGGAAATTGATTACCCTACTGTAGACTCCATCTTCTTAAAGTCCTCGACGTCCAAGTATCTTGTCGGCTTGAACCCCTTTGTCTATAGTATCCAATCAAACTGTGACTGGTGTGTTGGATCTCTTGCCACAAATGTTGGCCTCTAGTGGTTGAGGGTCATCTGCTCTGTCTCTTTGACTTCCTCAGGGGATGCTTCTTTCTCCTGCCCTTTTAACTTTTTTGCAGCTGTCACCTTATTCTTTTGCTACTTTTCACTTCCTTGGCTTCAAATTTTCTCTTCTCTAACTTCCTTAGATCAGTCTCAGGAGGCTTGTACTTAGAAGTTTTCATTTGTGATGTCTCCAAGGACTCCTCAGACTCTTCTTGTATTTTGTGGGCCAGAATTAGTAATACTTCTTCTTCATTAGTTGCAATTTAAGCCTTTTTGTTGGGGAGAGATTTGGGTTATCTTTTAATGTTTTTGTTATCTACTCCAAGATTTCCTCTACTCCCTTCAATGAGGTCGCCTTCTTCATTAACGTGTCTTCAGTCGAAGTCGACATTCAGAAAGTTTCAACATTAATTTTGTTGTTAGCATAATTGTATTAGCTTTTCATTCATCATCATTTATTTTGTTTTATTATTATTATTATTATTATTATTATTATTATGATTATTATTATTATTATTATTATTATTTATTTAATTTATTTGCGAGGCTCAAAGTGTCGCAACTGCAACTTTAAATAGAAGTTTGTGTCACAGTCGAGGAAGGTGTCGCGACCGTGGCATCACAGAACCTAAATATGTAACAAGCAAAAGGGTATGACGTGACCAAGGAAAAGAGACACAGTGACCACAGAGGTGATAAGGAAAAATAGGTAGTGTCGTGACCGCGGTAGAGAAACATTGTGACCACGATAGAGAAACACCACGATCGCGGTAGGTGCCATGACCGCAGTCGCCATTTGATCGATCTTCACGCAAAGGAGGGTCGCGACTACGACCAAGGATATGGTGCTGTGACCGTGGTTGGGGAAGTACCTATTTGATTGAAATCATGGTAGTCGGAGTCCAGGTCCTCACTCGAAGTTTGATCAACCAAAGGTTAAAATGCTGGGATAGCGTGACTAAAATCGCCGCGTTAAACCCAATTCTAGGTTGTAAAATGCCAAAGAAATCATGAGAATGTGGGAAAACACCGGTGAGCTTTTTCGAACCAAGAAGGTAGGGTTGTGGTGGTCACCGTAGTACTACACAAGTCGAAAGATTGTTTTATGCTCAAAAGAGGAGATGAAACTTAAGAAAAATGAGTAGTCGGAATGACAGAGGTCGAGAGAAGGCGTCTAACGAGTACCTCGGTTAGATAAAGGACTTGAAATGGTGGTGAAAGAGGCAATCACAGAGGAGTGCTACTGCGGCAAAGGTGAGAATCAGTTGGCGAAGGTATGAATTGAGCTCGTTCATTGTTTTGTGCACTCGCGTCTTGGAGGATCGTTCCATCGTTCCAGAATCTCATAGAGAAAGAAGTGAAAAAAGAACCATGATATCGGAGGGTTTTAACTTATATACCTGTGGGTGACTGCAACCGTGGCAGAATAGATTGTCACGACTGTGGGATGGTTCTTTGTCACACTCGTTGTGACCGCGACACTTCCAAAACCAAGTTAACAAAAATTGACAAAAGCAAGAACTTGTAATTCCCAACAAAGACTTTTTGGTAGAGAGAAATTTATATACATACTACATTTCTACCCCTACTAGGTATGGAAATCTGAAACATTTTAAAAGATGAGAGGTACATAGCTCATAGACTAAAGTATGAGATAAGGAACACATGAATTAAATAAAACAACAAAAACTTGGGTTGCCTCCCAAGAAGCGCTTGTTTGAAGTTTTTAGCTTTACTTTTTGTATCATCGGTGTTCATTTTCCTTCAGTTGGTGCCATCACTTCCTCATTTGTTCCACTCGTTACTGGGCTGGTTTCCCCCAAACTGAGTTTCATTCTTATTACTAAAGCTTCATCTTCATAATATTTTTTCACCCTCTACCCATTCACCTTGAAGGTGCCTGTCTTGTCTCTAGCTATCTCCATCACCCTGATGAATATATTTTTTACAATAGAAAAAGGGCATGACCACATTGTTCTCAGCTTTCCAGGACCTGATATTTGAGTTGAATAAAAGGACCTTGTCTCCTTCATGAATATCTTTGTTCTTTAGATGGGCGTCATGCCAAATCTTTGTTCTCTGCTTATAAATCCTTGCATTCTCATAAGCGTGCAGTCTCAACTCTTCAAGCTCCTGGAGTGGAAGGAATTTTTTTGTCCAGCCTTATCGAGGTCCATGTTCAAAAGCTTGATAGCCCACAAGGCTTTGTGCTCGAGTTTGACATGTAGATGGTAGGACTTCTCATAAATTAACATGTAGGGTGTTGTACCTATAGGTGTATTATATGTTGTGTGGTAAGCTCAAAGTACAATGTAAAGTTTCATGGACCAGTCCTTCCTCATACGACTAACAGTTTTCTCAAGTATCTTTTTAATCTGACTGTTTGATACTTCGACCTGCCCCGACGTTTGGGGGTGGTATGGTGTTGAAACCTTATGTTTCCCCCATACTTTCTCAATAGAGCTTCAAACTTCTTTCACTGAAGTGAGACCCTCCGTCGCTTATAATAGTGTGTGGTACTTCGAAGCCTGAGAAGATAGTTTTCTCGAATAGCTTAATGACTGCCTTGGAGTCGTAGGTTTGGGTGGCAATAGCCTCAACCCATTTGGAGACGTAATCTACAACAACAAGTATATACTAGTTCCCTTTTGATGACGGAAAAGGTCCCATGTAATTGATCCCCCATACATTAAAGATTTTGACTTCCACCCAATCTTCCATTGGCATCTTATTCCTTCTGCTGATGTTTCCTATAAGCTGACATTTCTTACATATTTTAACAAATGACGCAGCATCCTTGAAGAGAGTTGTCCAGTAAAATCCAAATTGCAAAACTTTTGTAGCTATCTTTTCTCCTCTGTGGTGCCCCTCGTAAGGTGAAGAATGGCATTCCTTTAGGATTAAGGGTACTTCTTCTTCTGGTATGCATCGACAATACAAGTTGTCAGAGCACCTTTTGAACAACAACGGGTCATCCCAATAGTAATTTTTCATCTTGGAGAATAACTTCTTCTTCTGATTATATGTGATTTCCCGTGGAAGT
This sequence comes from Alisma plantago-aquatica, assembly GCA_963693085.1. Classification (NCBI taxonomy): domain Eukaryota; kingdom Viridiplantae; phylum Streptophyta; class Magnoliopsida; order Alismatales; family Alismataceae; genus Alisma; species Alisma plantago-aquatica. Next base: position 1,102,840,075 of record OY856413.1, on the reverse strand, counting down.
TGTCCACATGCTAGATAATTACAGATGTCTGCGAACCAAGGCAGGCTCTACTCTTCTAATTGAGCCATCAAGAGAGCTTCGTCGACATAGTTGTCATTCACTGGAAATTGATTTTCTTCATCAAAAATTATCCTCGAAAAGTGGTCCGCAACCACATTTTCTTTTCCTTTTTTGTTAATGATCTCATGGTCGAATTCTTGCAGTAACAAAGCCCATCGTAGAAGTCTCAACTTTGTGTCCTTTTTCTGAATAAGGTATTTTATCGCCCCATGATCAGTGTACACTTTTACCTTTGATCCTACCAAGTACGATCTGAACTTATCAAAAGCAAACACGATTGCCAACATCTCTTTTTTAGTTGTAGTGTAGTTTACTTGGGCTTCATCCAAGGTTCTACTTGCATAGCAAATCACATTGTGTCTCTTATTTTTCTTTTGTCCAAGGACTACCCCGATGGAAAAATCATTGGCATCGCACATGATTTCGAAAGGTAGCTCTGAATCTGGTGCTTGTAGAATAAGTGATGCCGTTAATGCCATTTTAAGGGTACTGAAGGAATTTAGACATTCACTGGTGATTCAAACTCGGCATCTTTAATTAGGAGGTTTGAAAGTGGTTTGGCAATCTGAGAGAAATCTTTTATGAATCTTCTATAATATCCTTCATGCCCTAAGAAACTTTGTACTCCTGTGACTGACTTTGGCAATGGGAGTTTGGATATGTCATCCATGAAGAATTCCACTATGTATTCCATAAAGTCTGAAAACATAGATATCATACAGCATTGGAAAGTCACTGGTGCGTTATACAAACTGAACAACATCCTTCTCAAGGCATAAGTGCCATAGATGTAGGTAAAAGTTGTATTTTCTTGATCATCAGGATAAATTGGTACTTGATAAAATCCTGAATACCCATCCAGAAAACAGAATTAGTCATGGTGAGCTAGTCTTTCTAGGACTTGGTCTATAAATGGCAGAGGTAAGTGATCCTTTTTTGTGGCAGTATTTAGCTTGCAATAGTCAATACACATACACCAGCTTGTTACCATCCTCATTGCCACTTCATCTCCATCTTCTCCCTCTATCACTGTCATTCCACCTTTCTTAGGCACCACCTTTAGTATTTGGTTTAACTTCCTTTTTGGTTGAGCTAAAGGCTTAGCTGTTTCTTTGAGACAAATTTTGTGCATGCATAATGCAGGGTTGAGGCCTCTGATGTCTTCTACAGAATATCCTATAGCCTTTCTATGCAGCCTGAGCTCCTTTAGCAACCTTTCCAGGTGGTCATCCATTAAGTTGGCATTAAGGATCACTAGATTCCTCTCTTATTTGTCTAGGAATTCATATTTCATCCCCTCCAAAAGTGGTTTCAATTCTGGTTTTGGCTTTGGTTCTCTCTTCTCCTCAGGTGTTTTCTCGAGCGAAGCATACTTCATAGTCTCGAATATCTCTTCATTGTCACTAAATTCCTCTTTGGGTTGATTTAGGTAGTCCAAGATATCTACAACCTCTCAGCCTTCCATTATAGGGTCCTGACTATTCAAGGCTTGCATAAGGGGATCGACAATGGCCTTGTCCTCTTGTACCTCTTCACAATATTGATTGTAGCTATCCATGAAGTATACTGAGTCAGAGAGAGAAGGTCCCATCATGGCATCTTGTACCCAGAAATCGAGGTGATCATCCCCCACTTGTAAGGTGATCACTCCTTCTGCTACATCTATGAAGGCTCTTCCAGTTACGAGGAAAGGCCTCCCAAATATCATTGGGCATTTAGAGTAATCAACTGTGTCTATCACTACTATATCACACGGTATGAAGAATCGCTCGACCCGTATTAGAACATCTTCAACTATTCCTACAGGTCTTGTAAAGGTGTGGTCGGACAACTCAAATCTCATCCCTGTCTTCACCATGTCCATCAGCCCAAGCCTTTGTTCTAGATTCAAGGGCATTAGACTAATGCTCACTCCCAAGTTGGCTAACCCCTTTCTCTCCACATTGTATCTGACACGGAAGGGTATATTGAATGCCCTGGGGTCCACTTCTTGGCTAGTAACTCATCTTGAACAAAGGCGCTTGACATTTTTGCCAATTGAATAATCTCGATGTGGTCTCCTCTCCTTCTCTTCCTGATCAGGTCCTTAAAGAATTTTGCATATGTCCGCATTTCTTCGATTGCATCGAGAAATGGTACATCCAAGTGTAGCTTCTTTATGGCTTCCATAAACTTTTCATATCTCTTCTTCAAATGTGCCTTGATCAGTTTGTAGGGGAAAGGAACTCTTGGGTCATAGGGGTTTCTTTTTTAAAAGACTTCTCCTATAGGATTCGAGTTCTTTTCCACTTCTTCCTTCTTCTTTTCATGATTTTCTTCTCCTCTGCCACTTACAGCTTGTTCTTTCCCTTTGGATCCTTATATTTTTTTCTCATTCTTAGATTTCTAATTACTATGGCTTCCTCCTTCTTTGGTGTTGTTAGTGTTAGGATATTCCAACATTCTCCCAGATGAGAGAGTGGCCATTATTGCAGTCTCAATATTTGATGGGATTTTCCCCGAAGGGTTTTTCATGAGTTCAATTAGTTGTGCAAGTTGTTGATCAATCTGCCTTTGGTGAGTTTGCATGTCTACCATTTGAGTTTGCATGGTATTTAGCACTCCAAAATTGGTGATAGCACTTTGAGTAAGATGGTAGTTCACCATAGCTTGCCTTTTTACGAAGTCAAATAGTTGAGCAATCATGTCAGCTTGGTTGTTGTCTTTGGCTTGGCTCGGCCCTTGACCTTGTCGACTCACATTTTTATTCTAAATTTGGTAGTTGTTCTTGTTCATCTAATATATAGTAGTCCTAGTGTATTGAGTCGATCCTCCCTTCTTCTCAAATCCTGGAGGAGGTTTAGACAAATTACTCAGTTGGTGTGCGTTTTCCGCAGCTTCCTTGTTGTCATAGTTAAACCCAGGATGATCTTGTCCTTTGAAATTAACATAGGAGACATTCTTTGTTTCTTCTTTACTTTCACTTTCTTCGCTCTCCTCAGGTCGGGTATAGATACAGTTGTCAATTCCATGTCCTCCTTTTTTGTAGGTAATGAATTTCATGGCTTTCGCCATGTGTTTCTTACCCTTGCCCCCAATGTCTTTTAATTATTTGACATCGGTGGTGATTTTTTGAATTTGGGTTGTAATAGTCTCCAAGGATTTAGCTTCAATTGATTGTCATTTAGATCCTACTTTCTTCACTGGTCCTCTGTCATTTCTTTCATAATCCATGCCCTCTTACAGTGCAGACATGTTATCAATTATCTTCATAGTTCTGCTCAGTTTCTTTCCAAGAAGTCACTTCCGGTAGCTGCATTCAGTAAAGTTCTCTCAGTGGGAGTTAGCCCATTATAAAAGGTGGTTACTAGGAACCCCTAACAATAGTTGTGGTGAGGGAAATCTCTCCAGTATTCTTGAAAGTGTTCCCATGCCTCGTGAAGGTTCTTTCTCATTTTTTGCACGAAAGAAGTGATCTTTTACATATTATGAATAGTTTTCTCAGTAGGATAAAATTTAGTGACAAAGGCATCTGCAAGGGGCCTCCATCCATCTATGGACTGGTGGGGTAGGTTGAGGTACCAGGATAGAGATTTATCTTTAAGGGAGAAATTGAATCCCTTGCAATATATCACTTCTTGAGGGGCCCACTTCATCTTAACGGTATCACAGATGTTTTTGAAGGCATTAAGGTGATGGTATAGATTTTCGTGCCTTGAATTTCTATGGAAAGGTTTGTTCTGGATCATCAAGATTACTAGGAACCCCTAACGATAGTTGTGGTGAGGGAAATCTCTCCAATATTCTTGAAAGTGTTCCCATGCCTCGTGAAGGTTCTTTCTCAATTTTTGCACGAAAGAAGTGATCTTTTACATATTATGAATAGTTTTCTCAGTAGGATAAAATTTAGTGACAAAGGCATCTGCAAGGGGCCTCCATCCATCTATGGACTGGTGGGGTAGGTTGAGGTACCAAGATAGAGATTTATCTTTAAGGGAGAATTTGAATCCCTTGCAATATATCACTTCTTGAGGGGCCCACTTCATCTTAACGGTATCACAGATGTTTTTGAAGGCATTAAGGTGATGGTATAGATTTTCATGCCTTGAATTTCTATGGAAAGGTTTGTTCTAGATCATCAAGATTATGGCTGGTTTCGATTCAAAGTTGGCTCTAGTTGCATCCAACTATCAAAGAGTTTTTCCGTCTTCATCATCTTCACTCTCATTTCTTCGATCATCACACTCATGTTCATCCTCACGGTGGTATCAATGGTGCCTTCTATGGTGATGGTGACGTCATTCTTCCTCGCGTCGTTATTCCTCACGGTGATGACCATCTGAGTGACAGTCATCTCTATCTTCACCCGTCTCATGCGGTGGTGGGTCATGTTGAACTCTCGCATTCCAATCATCCCCAATAAGAATGCAATCCACATGAGGTGGCATGGTGACTTTAGGTTAAGGTGAAAAATTTAACGGATCTGCTTCCCTCTGGGTTCCTTGAATAGACTACACAGTCAAGTTGGGAATTTGGACGTGTTAGAAGGAACTATTCTACGTAATTGTAGGGCAGCAGATTTAAGGTTTCTATGCAGTCAAGTTTATCACTAAGCTTGAGGTACGGGAGTATAATGAGTGGACTCAAGTTATAAACAATGTCATTTTTCCTTGTCCCTAGTAACGGTGCCAAAAAGTTGATCGGCTTAAATCGTGTGTCCAAAATGGAATGAATCCAGAGTAGTCAGAGTTTTAAGATTATAACCCGACACTCAAGCCCCTACAATTATTGTACGTGGTCCGATGTAGTAATCAGGGTCGAACCACAGGGACAAGGTTGGCAGGTGTTAAGCACGTAAGGTCTCACACACCTACACTCCGAGCGAACAGACACGATTGTTCCCCAAGGAATGATTGTACCCCAGCAGAAATAAAGAGAGCTAAAGGAAAGAAAATAGTAACAAGAGAAAAATGATTACAAATGGTAGGAAACAAAGATATAGAAGGAAACTTGGATCAGGTTTCACCTACTAAGGTCTCTCACTAACATGCAAAACTCATGCCCCTTCATACACTCATATCAAGATTACAAGCAGTCATAAAAATGTATATTCTCTCCTCTCTCAAGATAAGGATAGATCTAGGATCCAAGGTAGCCTCTCTCTCAAGATGACTACCTTACAACCGCCAGACAAATCATATGACCATAAGCTTTAGCATTCCAACATTCTCATGTATTCATACTACTCCATAACACCAGATAAAGAAGATACTACTCTTTCAAGGTACCAATGATCAAACATACAAGATGGTAGATAAGCATACAAGTGAAGCATTAAGAACAAGTGTATGGAGATAATCTTGATAATATATATATATATATATATATATATATATATATATATATATATATATATATATATATATATATATATATATATATGTTCAAAGGGAAGAAAGAATGTACATGTTGGGAGAGCCTTAGTGGCTACTCCCAACCCAAGTTAAATGTTTAGCCACACATGTTAACAGACACCATAACATCATTACAAAATGATAGATACATCACAGCCACGAAAAGGGGGGAGTACAACATAATGGAAATGATAGATCTAGATGGAGAGAGAATATGACGATTCACCAATATACTCCTTTGAATCTAGATCTGGAATGGGTGATGTGGAGGCTTCTCCTTATTTTGAGGAAGAGGGTGGCCATTCTTCTCTCTCCTCTAGCTTCCACCTTCAGAGATCCCAGACTGATCGTATGGATGTGGGTGGATATTGAATTTTGCACACTTCATGGTCCTGATGATCTGATGGTGTGACAAGTCGAGGTGGGTAGCCTATTCATAGGTGTTGCCCACCGACTTAACCATCTGGGTCGCGGTTGTGGTAGGATCTCAGTCGAGGTAAGGCCTCAGTCACGACTAGGGTGTAAGCCACGATCGAGGCATGGGTGTAAGCCACAGTCAAGGCATGACCTTGATCGCAGCTTGATCTCAGTCGAGGCTCCCACCGCGATCATGGTGTGCAAGTTGTAGGTCATGACCAAGGGGAAGCACCATGGCCGTGGGGCATAGAGATGGTGATGAGGGCCTTCGACCGCGGTGGGGGTCTTTAGTGGTCAATGAAGCTGCGGCCGAGGTGCTAGCCGCGACCATGTCTTGGTATGGTCCTGCAAAGGTAAAAGAGGTGTGGAATTGATATTTTTGACATAAAGTACTCAAATAATTAGAAAAAAGTCTATAAAAGGTATGTTAGGAGAAGCATAAAACATATGCAAAAAGTGCAAAAAATGAGATGTTATCAGCATCGCCTAAAGGCGTCAATCCATAAGAAAGGTAATTGATTTTTTGAATGTCATGTGAGTAATGTACCTCTAATCAGATAAAGGAAGAATTGGTTCAAGAATATAGTTCCATAAATCTTCTACAAGTTATGCACATCTACTCTATGCTTTGGTTCAAACAACTTAGTTCAATTAAAGCTTATGCATGTCATTTGTTTAAGTTCTTTCAGTGGTCAACTCGAATTTTAATTTTGTTTTATTTTGAAATTGTGGGAGATTGTTGTGTTTTAGTGTATTTCAAAAGCAAAAGCAATGTTTTAGTCTCATATTGGGGGAATCTGATACTTCCCTCCTCTTTATATATGGGTTCTTGCCCGTTGGAGAAATGAGGAAAACAAATAGAGAAAGATTTCTCACACGCATGGTGGGGCAGCCTAACTGGGTTTGGGTCGGGCCAATCTAGAAATTCATTAACGGGGCACGTCATCACATGTGGGATCCCACACATTGGGGGGTGCAAATCCACCTCCCGAAGACCCTTGTGTGGGCACAGCCCTGGCTTGATTTTGCAATTCGGTTCACTAAACCAATTTTAACATGTGTCGCATCTTTTTTGATGTTGCACCTATTCATTTGGGCAGTTCCAAACCGCAGCCCGGTTTGCAACCACAACATAACCTTTCATGCGTATTTCTTTTGTTATTTAAAAAAGTCTCTATTGTTGTTCAAAACAAATGAAAAAACATCTCCCATTTTTCTTTCTTCTCTTCTCCACCGGTTGTCTGTCACTGAAAGAATAGTCGATTCCTTTCAATAGTCGCCATGATTGTGTGTGCATACTTCATGCCGGAAATCATTGTTGGATCCTGGGAGAGTAGATGTTGTTAGACACTACTGCACTGACATTCTCTGTCAAGTAGCGCGGAAATACTTTTAAGGAATACGAACTACAACAAGTTCAATGCCCCCTAATAACTGTATGAATGGATTGTTAATTATTTAAAAAGAAGTAATAAACCATGTGTGTGCTGCAACAAAGAGTGATAATTGGGTAGTAGGTGTTCCCAATTGAACAACTAAATGGGTCACACACATCCTGGATTTTGAAGCAAGCACTAATCATATAACTTGATCATCAGTCGGCCCCTAATAGGATCTTCATATTTATTTGTCTCCTTGGACTTGGATTGGAGAAGAAGAGTGTTTTCTCACAGATATGTGGATCCTTGCTTCATAAGATCTTATTTATCATCATAAGGAAGACTTTAATTTCTTAATTTTATTCTCTTATCTCCTTTCATTTTTATCGAGTTTTATTCTATATATGACCTATTAATGCAATAAATACTAATTTTATCAACAATATCTCTAGGATAATCTCATAAAATGTAGAAACTTGGTTAAATAAATTAATATCATATAAAATATCATATAACAAATACTAACTCTGTCATATAAGAAGATTAGTGGAAGACAATGTGGTGTCATATAATTGAACTATTATAATACAACGACGGCTAGTACATATCAGAGTTACTGGTGAATTTCTTTGACTTGTTGAAAGACAACGATTTGATCATCATAATTACACTAGGCATAAACCTGCATGTTGCACGGTCTTGGGAGTAATTAAAACATTTCTAAAAAGATCCAGTAAATATTTGAGTGAATTGAACAATTCTAAAATATATTGACATACATACGTCACTTGAAATACTTTGGAATACTTACAAATGGAGAATTCATTAGTACTAACGCAAAACAATTAGCAGTTAAGATCTGAAAACTATATAGCGTGCTAACTTTTACTACCATCTAAGTTTTTTACAAATATCTAATTTTTTTACAACCCAAAATCTAGCAACATGGATTTTCTAGGTGATTAGTAGGAGTTCCTCTGGAGGATGTTCATGTTGCTTTGCTTCAAAGTCCTTGCATTACCTTTTTTTGATGCAGCTCATCTGATACAACGTACAGGATACAATTCGATTTACAGTAATCAAATTTATAATATAGATGACTTAAATAAGTGGATATATTGCAAATCAAGATTTTAAGACTTCCATAGAAGAGTTGTGCATGGAAATAAAAAAACAAATTCGTGTCGCACACCATACATCTAGTGAATATATTACATCTTGGATAAACATTTAACACAATGAATATTAAAAACAAGAACATCTGAAAAAATGTCATGTATGTTACACCCAATAAATGCAAGCAATTTAGAAAACTTATTTAGTTACAAGTACCTATTGAGTTTGGAGCTGCAATTTCCTTTATATTGTAGTTTTTGCTGACACATATATCGAACGATGACTAACATCATAGGTAGGTTCTTTTTGTAAATCCATTTCGTATTGATAGCAGCCATTTTTTTTAACGTTGTATAGTTTTAGTAACCATGGAAAAGTGTAAACTGTTTAATTTGGTTGTCTCATATTCAGAATACAAAGAAATATGTTGGCCGTTATCAAAGTACTACATTGTTAGAAAATAGGACAGTGTTGGGTACCTACAAACGGAGGAATGTTTTGATAATGTCCAACATAGGGATGACTCTATCATCTTGCTTTGGGCTTGTTTGGTAAGTGTAATTATAGTTGGGAGTGAAAATGGGATTTTAGAAAGTGCAATGGGGAGATAAAAAGAACTGAAAGTAGTTATGATCTAGGTGCCACTCCCAACCATACACAAAGAAAAAAGGGAATGCATAAAATAAAAATGAAGAAGGGGCATCATTTATGAAGCTCGGGCTGAAGGTGGTTTCTATTAATGCTATGGATACACTTTCAGGACATGCTTGAATAGCTACATTTAGGTGGGTTTGGAAAATTATTAAAGATCCTAAGGCTACATACACCATACAACTACTCAGTTTAAATTGTCATCGAAACTTGTATTTCTGATCTTACCATCTAACTTCAAGAATCCACGACATGAACATAATGTAAGTTGTGTTAGATATGCATTATGTCAGAAGTTAGACACATCTACTTAATTTTTTATAGTGCAATTAGTATTTAAACATGTATGTTTGGACCATGCGGGTTGTGCCATTCATTTTGTTTCATGATAAGTTCTTGTTTCCAATATAGTGTTCATGTGGAACGGAGAAGTTAAGAAGTTTGGAACATATGATGTCAATTTTTATGGGATTAGCAAGAATGTTAATTCTCTACACAACACCTTAGAGAGTTCCTAAATAGAGCTACATGGAAAAGGAGGAGCCATCTAATAAATCCAAAATGGCTATGAATGACATTTAGATGATGATGTTTAGGCATTAGCAATATTACTCTGAACTATATACTTTTTTTTAATTCAGAAGGCCATTTTATTCATCCCGCCCTTCTCTTGTAGGTAATAAACTAGGAGTACCATCTTGTTCTACTAAAAATTTAAACTTGGTGGGTACCCCACCATTACATAGAAAGGAAGGAGGAAGGTGACCCACAGGGTCGAGTGGAATAACCTTATACCTATGGTTATCCCTGCTAGTTTTGAGGTGATGCTTGGCTAGGGCATCCACTAAATGAATCTGTTCGTGCAGAGTCTTCAGAATCTTCACAGTCGCATGACTATCTAACAACTTTCTGATTTATTCAGTCCAATTGTCAATCTTAGGAAACTTCCCTACATTATCTTCGATAGATTCAATCACCATAGAACAGTCTGATAGGATGTTAATAGGTGTACTGAGATCATTCACAGAGTCATGTACGGCTGAATTGATCGCGCACAGTTCAGCTTCAAGTGAGGAATCCACCTGGACTATCTCAGCCTTCCCAACTAGCCACTGACCATTACTATTTAGCATGATCTTTGCAATCGTAGCAGTTTTGCCTCTCAGTGCCGCATCCACCATAATGACTTTCCCAGTATTGGAGATGATCGCCTCAGGCAATGGGTTGTATTGGAGATTAGATTTCATCTTCATCTTGATATGCTGCCCTTCTTCGATAAGATGATATTGATGGATAATATCGCACACCTGATGTTCCGGAGTGATATTAGCGTTTTCAAAAACCCAAGCATTCCTTGCCTTCCAGATGATCCAACATGTAATAACAAAGAGGGCTTGGTCTACCGTAGGCACTTTTAGGTTGTTCAAGAGCCAATCCTGCGTACCCTCTGCCTGGACTGCACTGACCTTTATAGGATGACTCGATTTGTGCCATACTTCCATAGGAAAGGGACAGTACATTAGTTCATGCGTCGTTGTTTCTACAGCCATCCCACATCTTGTGCAATTATCATTGTCAGTCAAATTTGTTTTCCTCCTATGTGCATTAGTCATGATTGCATCATGGGTGACTGTCCACACAAACATGTATACCTTACCTGGTACTTTCAGGTTACAGATCAGCTTCCAAATACCATCTGCTATAGCATTTTTAGTCTCGTGAATAAGACTATAAGTCGTGCTAGAGTTGTACACTCCCCTCGCATCAAACTTCCAACTCCAATGGTTCAGACCAGCATTAGTTCATGGCTCAGGTAGTGACATAATCCTGTCTGCAATATCATCATTAAGGTATGTCTTCAGAAATTGTGCATCCCATTTGCCTTCAGGATTCACAAGACTTGAAATAGTAAGATCAGCTATGTCCTCCTCTACGGGTTGTACTGTACAATCTCTTAGCTTTTAGATCCACAACACCCAAGGATCATGCCAAACCAAGGTCTCTTCACCACTTTTGATGATCTTAGTGCAGTTACCTTTAACAAAATTCAGCCCTTCATATAACATCCTCTAGAATGGGGTGGCATTTTTGTGCTTATTAGTGTTGTAATTTTTGTATTTTAGTCGCAAGGCATCTTTCCAAAGGGCCTGATTACTATTGAGAAACCTCCATGCATGCTTCTATAGAAGTGCTTTGTTCCATTTGGCCATGGAACGGATGCCCAGTCCTCCATGATTGGGACTAGTACACACCTTCTTCCAAGCAACCAAAGAAACATGACGTACTTGGTGTCTGCCACCCCAAATGAACTGACGAACAATTCTATCGAGTTTTGCACAAACACCATTAGGAATAAGAGCAGTTTGCATGGTATACGTAGGAAGGGTAGTGATGACTGATTTAGCAAGACAGATACGGCCCGCCAGCGATAGTGTTTTTGCAGCCCATCCATTAATATGACCTTCCATATTCAAGGCTATGTAAGAGTAGGTATCTTTGGATACTTTCTTATGTAAGATTGGGACACCCAAATATCTCCCGAGGTCCTCTATTTTTAGGATGCTTCTAGCAGAGTAGATAGCCCTTCTAGGTTGTCTATCCATTGATTTAGAGAAGATGATATGGGACTTGTCGATCAAAATTTGTTGTCCAGATGCCTCTTCAAACAACTTAAAGTAATGGTTGATAACTTCTAATTGGGGTATCGATGCTTTGGAAAAGATAACAATATCATCAGCGAAGGTAATGTGAGATATCCATCCTGGTTGTGCCACTTTCACTGGTTTCCATTTTCTTTCAAAAACATACTTGTTGATGAGTTGGGTCAGGCATTCCATGCACAACACAAAGAGATAAGGAGACAAAGGGTCCCCTTGCCAAAGACCACACGATGCTTTGAACGAAGGCAAGAGTTCACCATTAAAGATGACACTAGTATTACACGTTCTTAGAGAGTTCATAACATATTGCTTGATGTTGAGAGGCCACTTCAGTTTGTTCATGATGAAAGAAATGAAATCCCAAGACATACGGTCGTAGGCTTTAGAGAGATCAACTTTAATGGCCATCTGAGGGGCACATGATTTACATCGCATATTGTGAATGATTTCCTACACAATGATGATGTTGTCCGAGATGCATCTGCCCGGCACAAAACTGGTTTGAACAGGAGATACCTATTGAGGAATAAATTTCTTTACTCTCTCCTCCACCACTTTAGATGCTAGTTTCATACATGTGTTGTTGAGGGTGATCGGTCACAGATGATTGCAGTTAGTAGGATTCTTCATTTTAGGAATGAGCATTATGCTAGATTGACCCATACCTTGACTGAATCAGTTTCCATTAAGCATACCTATAATGGATTTGAGCACCGACAGTCGGATGATTTTCCAATTTCTCTTGAAGAAGTACATATTAGTGCCATCTGGTCCAGCTGCTTTGAAAGGTTCCAAGTTCTTTATGATTCTCCATATCTTGTATTTAGTAGGAGAGGTTGCTAGTCCCCGTTGTTGCTGCTCAGATAGTGGTTTGTAATGTGCAGGCATGTCATGTATAGTTGCAGGGCTGGGAGGCACTTGTGCTGTAAAGAGTTGCTGGAAATGATTAGAGAAGAGATGCTTAAGTGTGTGTTCATCAGAAACCCAGGTCCCATCATTATCTTGTAAAGTTGTAACTTTGTTCGTTCTTCTTCTATTGTTAATGAAGGCGTGGTAAAATTTAGTGTTTCTGTCCCCCTCCTGGAGCCAATGGATGTGGATCCATTGCTTCCAATCGTGTTCCTCTTTATCCAGGATGTTATCAAGTTTTGCCTCAAGTTGATGACAGTGGATGTCACATTCAGTAGTGTAATTGTCCTCCAAATCCTTCTGGGCAAGGCCAATAAGATTGTATAGATTATTTTTCTTCTTATGTAGTTCATTTCTGCACTTAGTGTCCCATTTAAGAATAGGAGTTCTACTGTGCTCTAGGGACATAGTAAAGTCTGTTGTTGCATCCCAAGTACTGTCAAGGATTCTAGGGAAGTCAGGGTATGTTTGCAGGATGCCTTTGTTTTGAACCTTCTTGAGCTGTTTGCTACTCCATTGTTCAGCACAGCAATGGGGTTATGATTGGAGCCTACTCTTGGGAGGGAGATGTGTGTAAAATTAGGGTACAATCTAAGCCATTCAGAATTCATGACCGCTCTGTCCAATTGCGCATGAAGGAGTCCATTCCTATAAGTGATCTTGAAACCAGAACACTCGATGTCTGTTAGACCAGCCTGTATAAGAACATTGTTAAAGTGCATGGCTTCAGCAAGGTTGAAATTCTTCCCACCAAATTTTTCTGAGGGGTTCAGCATGTAGTTGAAATCGCCCATTATGATCCAAGGCTTGTCAATGGATTGACTAAGTTGAAAGAGATGGTCCCAAAGAACTAGTCTGTTACCCGGGCTGGGAGATGCATAAATGAAGGTGTAGAACACTGTCCCATTAATATAGCAATGGACATAATACTTGTGATTCTGAATAATTTGGACATCACACTCCTTTTCATTCCAAATGTAAGGACCCTGACCTCCGTTTTGGGCTTACCCTATTTGCTTTGCCTAAACCCTATGTTTTGAGGCTTGCCTAATCACCTAAGTTGTGATTAGGGTTTTTTGTGCTCTTTTGAGAGGTTGAGGTGCAACTTGCAAATTACCCAAGTTCTAGGGTTGATGTGCAAGTTTGTCAACTTGAGAGATATCTTTCTCTCTCCTTGCATCCTCTAGGGTTGACAGGATGGGTTGGGCACCTTGCTTGAGTTGTTTTGGGCCTCATTTGAGCTTGTTTAAGCTTGGGCTTGTTGTTAGGCTTGAAGCACTTCCTCCTTGCTTGAGTGTTTCGGGCAAGGTAGAGCTTGGAGCCTTGTGTCGGCCATGGTGTTTCAGGCAAGGGAGGCATATCGGTCAGAGGGTGATGATGGGTGTGACGGGCTACCATGTTGGGCAACACACACCCCTCCACCTAGCATCGTTTGTGTCACCCCTTATGTACACTTGGTGCTTGTTGCTAGCAAGGCGGCAAAGGCTATGGATAAGTATTCTTAGGTAGGACAACATCTTGCTTGTTCCTACCACTTACCCTCTTCGATATATCTCTCTCTTTTCTCTTTCTTGGGATCTCTTTGCCCCTTAGACATTTGCTCCCCCTTGCTGGTCGAGATCGAGAAGAAGGAAGGAGAGGAGGTGGTTGATATAGCTGATGTTGTTTCTTTCTTCTTCCTTGGTGGTGGTCAATACATCCTACTGAGGTGGTGCTTGGAGCTTGGAGTTGTGCTTAAGGTGGGTTACATAACTCTTAACCCTAACTATAGTACTTCCTTACCATGTTGCTTTGTTATATGCTATCTTGATTGGCCATGTTATCTCGCTAGATATGTTCTTGCCTTAATGGTCATGTTGTTGTCCGATAGGTTCCCTAGATCAGGTTGGTTGATATATGTTCCTTAGAATAGGTTGGGCGATATGGGTAGTTACCCTTGTGTTGGCCGATCCGTGGGTTGTAGAACCTCGAGCAATACTCCTCTCTTGTTTAGTTGAGAGGTGAGCTTAGGGTTTCTTATCCCAAAGAGGTATGGTGGTGTGTCCATGAGGCAATACCCCTCTCTCTCTTTGGTTTTGAGAGGTGAGCCTGTGTCCTAGATGTTTGGGCAATATGATGAGTTGGTTGGCCGATAGGGTGTTATTCTACCCTGGTTGCCCGATATGCTTGAGGTTGTGCAAAACCCCTCTCACTTGGTTGTTGAGAGGTGAGCCAATACTCTTGGTATCCTTGGGTGATATGGTGTGGATGGTTGTGGTGAGGTTGAGACCTTCTAACCCTAGTAACTCGATATGGTTGGTAGGTGTGATGGCCGATATCCTTTCCCTACCCTAGGGTTAGGGTTTGGACGATATGGTTGGTTGACACCTAGTTGGTCCCTTGGCCGAGACGAGTGTCCTAGAGGAGTTGAGCTCTTGGGAGTTATGTTCTTTCCTTGCACGATACCCATGATGGGTAGTGCTTCCTGATATCCCTCTCTTCCCTTGAGTTAGGGTTTGGGGCGATACAATAGGTGGGTTCCTCGTTGATCCCTTGAACGCTATGGGGTTTGTGTTGGGCGATAGGGTTGGTTGGTGCCTTGCACATCATCCACCTGGATGGTGCTACCTGACACTCTATTGTGATGCATTTCCCATTATGATGTTAACCATTATGGCACTTGATCTTTTTCTTGGTCGATAGAGTGGTGTATCAGGCGTTGCACAGCGTTGCCCGCCACGGCCTTGAGGCATTGCCCGACATGATGTGTTGTGTTTCCTACTATGATGTGTTGCTGAAGGGCGTGCCCGGCATGGTTTTGCCTATCATGGGGCATTGCACGTTGTGATGCTTGCCCAGTATGTTGTTGTGACGCTTGGGCGATACAGGTTGCTCACTATGATGTTGAATGTTATAGCTTGCTAGGTGCCTTACCCGATATGGGTGTCAACCCGAGATACATGTTGACCGATATCCATGTCAGCCCCTTTATGTAGGGTTAACCAAGATAGTGATGATCGTTACACCTTTGGTGAGGGTTGTCCCTTACCCGATACATCTATAATGAGGGTTGTACCTTGTATTCGGTTGGTAACCCTAATGCTTGCTATGCTTTGGTAGATGAAGCTATTATGCTTGATATGTATAGGAATGATATGCTTTGATACACTCATCTATGTTGCATGGTTGACTCTCATAATAAAGTAAAGGGTTATAAATGTTCCTCGTACAAGTACCATTGTTTCTCTATGATTATGCTAACCATGCAGGTTCCATATGTATGGATATGAAATCAGGTAATAGCCATAGTGATGACATGGCAATGATATGATGTGGAATATCAAGGGTTATGATGAACCCAGTGATATATGATGGGTGTTACCCATGGGATGGAAATGTGTGCCTTAATGATGGGATTGAGTCCCTATGATGTGGATCCTTGAGATGGAACTAGATGATTGGCAAGAGGCCAAGTGGTAACATGTGATGTTGGATCCTTGTAATGGATCAGGATGATGTCAATGGAACTGAAGGCCTTAGTGACAATGTAACACAAGATAATGAGGTTTATGCTTACTCATTTTTGTTATAGTTGCATGTTACATAACTTGGTTGAATCTTGCAATCCACTTAAAATGCATTAATTAATCACAGATGAATCTTTCATGTAGTTTTCCCTTGCCATAGTTCCATCATCGTCAGGAGTTTGGTGATGGTGAAACAGGTTCTCCTAAGGGTTAACCTGGAATGCATATTGTTGAATATGTGGGGTGTGCCTACGCCCTAAGTAGTAGTGCATGTTTAGAGTATGATTTCAGGCCCATGGAATAGTGTGGTTAGAGCATGGTGAATAGGGCCATGGCTCAGGATATGTGATAGAGCACGGTGAACAGGCCCATGGCTCAGTGATGATGGAGCACGATGAATAGGCCCATGGCTCAATTTTCTTGTGTCAATACATGTGCCAAGGTGGGCTAGGCAAAGGGTAGCCTGACCCTGTGTGGCTGAGGCCACTTAAAGCAAGTGACTGTGGTCCTTCTTTGGTTTTCGTGCACTAACCACGAGGAGGTGAGGTCCTGGAGTCTGGCTCTTCCATTGACCTTGTATGGCACCGGTTTTGGGCTTCGCAGCTGAAGGTTGGATTTGAGCGGTATAGCTCACTTCCTCAGGGCATAATAAATTGTAATCCAGCCGTATAGAATATATATCACTTAGGGAAAAACACGAAACGTTGGTTGAGGCCTTGCTTGTTGCCCTAGTTATATCTTGCAGTTAATTACATGTTCCTCATATATTATGATAAGTTCTTATATAACTTGTCTTGTCAATCATGTTCCATATAGTTATCTATTTATATGCCTCTTAGATATCCTAGTAATATGTTATAAAGTTAGTTTTGTTCAGTATGTTGCATATATGACCTGCTTGCTTATTACAACATGAGTATCCATATTACAAAATTGTCACCTACATTACGGTTGACTCTTGCCTATTACAATGTGATTGTTCATACTACATATAACATTTTGTCTAGAAATTTTGTCAAATATGTCGTATGCAACTTTTACCTCTTCCTTCAATCAGAAGGACTTCCATATTTTTCACTGGTCAATATGCCAACTTCAGCCTCCACCCAATATGGCTTGTAAGTGTATTGTTACCAGATGATTCTTCATGCATGTAATGGCAATTTGTTTATCTATTGTTCATTTATTTTTCATTTCCATGTCGTTCGTCAATCACTGGGACGGTGCCTCACAACTAGCACAAACACAATTGGAAGCTAGCTACATGAGTATGGCCAGTCGAAGAAGCACGAGGAGCGTAAGACATAGCAGATGCAATGAACAAATAGTAGTAGTAGTGGTGGTGGTGGTGGTGGTGGTAGTAGTAGTGGTAGTGGTAGTGGAAGTAGTGGTAGTGGTAGTGGTAGTGGTAGTGGTAGTGGTAGTAGTAGTAGTAGTGGTAGTTGTAGTGGTAGTGGTAGTAGTAGTAGTAGTAGTAGTGGTAGTGGTAGTGGTAGTGGTAGTGGTAGTGGTAGTGGTAGTGGTAGTGGTAGTGGTAGTGGTAGTAGTGGTAGTGGTAGTAGTAGTGGTAGTAGTAGTAGTGGTAGTAGTAGTAGTAGTAGTAGTAGTAGTAGTAGTAGTAGTAGTAGTAGTAGTAGTAGTAGTAGTGGTAGTAGTAGTAGTAGTAGTAGTAGTAGTGGTGGTAGTAGAAGTAGTGGTAGTGGTAGCGATAGTGGTAGTGGTAGCGGTAGTAGTGGTAGTGGTAGTGGTAGTGGTAGTGGTAGCGGTAGTAGTGGTAGTGGTAGTGGTAGTGGTAGTGGTATCAGTAGCGGTAGTAGTGGTGGTAATAGTAGTAGTGGTAGTGGTAGTGGTAGTGGTAGCGGTAGTGGCAGTGGTAGCGGTATTGGTGGTGGTGGTGGTGGTGGTGGTAGTAGTAGTAGTAGTAGTAGTAGTGGTAGTAGTAGTAGTAGTTGTAGTAGTAGTGGTGGTAGTAGAAGTAGTGGTAGTGGTAGCGATAGTGGTAGCGGTAGTGGTAGTGGTAGTGGTAGTAGTGGTAGTGGTAGTAGTGGTAGTGGTAGTGGTAGTAGTAGCGGTAGTAGTTGTAACGCTCGGGCCCACTACCCAAGGCTCTAGTAGAGTTTCAGGAATGACGACTAGCCCCACAGACCACCACTAGCCTTAAAAAGATGTTTTTTCCTCATTCATGTGCAAGCCAAGATCAACTTCCCAACTGGTCACCCATCCTAGTACTACTCCAAGTCGAGCACGCTTAACTATGGAGTTCTTTAGAGATGGGCTCCCTGAAAAGGAGTTGCACCTTGGTGATATGGGTAGCCTAATCATTCCTTTTAAGAGTGTTTTATCTGAGGCCTCAAATCCTAGGATGTTACAATCTCCCCTACTTAGACTCTTGACGTTCTCATCAAGTCTCAACTATATGGCCTCATAATCTAACCCCATTTCAATGCAGACCCACAATGGCCCATGGACACCCAGCTCCCATTCACAGCTACCAGCGCAAGGGTGGCTCCATCTCATCTCTACGGATAGCCCTTTCCAACTTACCTGGACCGCACGGCTCAAGACTGGCATGCCACATGCCCATGTGGGCCCCACCTACTGGAGGGGTTATGGCTCTGATAGCCATGTCAATGCTCCGCTGATAACTGTTGTTGTAGGCAAACTCTATTAAACTGAGATGTACATCCCAACTGCCTAGGAACTGCAAAACACAAGCTCGAAGAAGATCCTCCAAAGTCTAAATAGTCCTCTCAGACTTTCCATCTGTCTGTGGGTGGAAAGTGGTACTAAACTTCAACTGCGTTCCCAACGCTTTGTACAACTGCTCCCAGAAACGACTCGTGAACTGAGGACCTCTGTCAAAAACTATCGTTGCTGGCACATCGTGCAAATGCACTATCTCATCCACATATACGCGAGCAAGCCTCTCGGCAGTATACGTTGTCTTTACCGGTATGAAATGGGCAGACTTCGTCAATCTGTCTACTACTACCCAAATGCAATAATGTTTCCTAGTTGTCCTAGGCAGACCAACTACGAAATCCATGGTTATATGATCCCATTTCCACTGCGGTATCGGCAGGGGTTGCAACGTACCTGCCGGCTTTTGATGCTCAGCCTTGACTTGTTGACAAACTGCACACCTAGCTACAAACTCAACCACATCTCTCTTCAAGTCGGGCCACCAATACAAGTCCTTCAGACTATGATACATCTTGGTGACACCCGGATGCATAGCATACATCGACGTGTGTGCTTCCTCGAGTACTAACTTTCTCATATCATCATCATCGGGGACCACCATCCTATCATGATAGCAAACTAGTCCATCTTTGGACTCATAGAACCCATCACGCTTTTTACTGCCGAACTCTGATCTGATCAACTGTACTGCATCATCCGTTTGCTGTGCATCTTTGATCTGTTGTCTCAGCATAGGCTTGACTTGCATCTGTGCTAAAAGTCCAGCTAACAAGGAAACTTCCATCTGCACATTCATATGCCACAAGGAAACAAACATATCCCGTCTATAGCATACCAGGGAACTCAATTGTGCCTTCTTCTTTGTCGAAAGAGAAGAAGACTTTTGGCTAAGCGCATCAGCTACCACATTCACCTTACCAGGATGATACTCGATAGTGCAGTCGTAATCATTGATTAACTCCATCGATCGACGTTGTCGCATGTTCAACTCATGCTGCAAAAAGATGTACTTCAGATTCTTATGATCAGTAAAGATCTGACACACTTCCCCATACAGATAATGTCTCCAAATCTTTAGCACATGAACCACTGCTGCCAACTCCAAATCATGAGTAGGATAGTTCTCCTCATGTTTCTTAAGCTGTCGTGAAGCAAAAGAAACCACATGATCTTCCTGCATCAGCACACAACCTAAACCTTTCTTGGAAGCATCGCAGAAAACAACGTAGCCTTTTCCAGGTTCTGGCAGCACTAAAACTGGAGCACTGGTCAACTTCTCCTTCAAACTCTAGAAAGCTTGCTGGCAACGATCATCCCAGACAAAAGGTACATCCTTTCTAGTCAACTTCATCATCGGAAATGCAATCGCACTGAAGTCCTTGATAAACCTCCGGTAGTAACCTGCTAAACCCAGGAAACTACGAACTTCTGTCGGCGTCTTTGGTTGTTCCCAGGTAGGAGACAGAGTGCATCTTAAAGTCTCGCCGTGGAAAGGTATGCTAAGGTTTGGTCGGAAGGGTAAGCTCGCACCCAGATATATGGGGTCATACCCGGTCATAGTACGCGTTGGCAGAGTAGCTTATGAGTTAGAGTTGCCGCCAGAGTTGCTCAGGTTACATCCAGTGTTCCATGTCAGTATGTTGAAGAAAAGTCATCCGGATTCAGGGACAGTGATACAACCAGTTGAAGTTGAGCTTGATGAAGATGTGACCTACGAGGAAGGTCCTGTGGCGATCCTCGACAGGAGAGTTAAGAGGCTGAAGAGGAAGGACCTGGTTCTAGTGAAGGTTCTTTGGCATCATCGTGGCATTGAGGAAGCCATGTGGGAGCTTGAGGAAGAGATGAGGATGAAGCATGCCTCGCTTTTCTCTTTGGATTTTGGGGACGAAATCCCTTTGTAGAGGGTTAGTTTGTAAGGACCCTGACCTCCGTTTAGGGTTTACCCTGTTTGTTTTGCTTAACCTTGTTGCTTAGTTGCTTGCTAATCACCTTTAGTGGTGATTAGGGTTTGGTTGTGCTTTGTTGAGAGTTGGAGGGGCTACTTGCAATTAACCCAAGTCTAGGGTTTGTGGGCAAGTTTGTCACCTTGTGAGGTGTCCCTCTCTCTCCTTGCTTCCTCTAGTTTAGAGAGGAAGGCTTGGGCACGTTGCTTGAGTTCCTTTGGGCTTGGTTGAGCTTGTTGGGCCTTGTGGTGCCGTTCTTTTGCTTGGTTGGACCTTGTGTCGGCCAGGAGGAGCTTGTGTCGCCCAGAGGCTGTGTCGCACATGTTGGAGGTGTGTTGTCCAAGTGTGTCGCCCATGACCTTTGACCAAGCTTTGACCTCGTTTGTGTCACCACTAGTGGACACTTGGTGCTTTATGCTTACATGTAGCAATGGCCTTGGACATGTGTTTAAGACATGCTAGAATGGTGGCTTGTGCACATGGACAAGTGTCCCTAGGTGGACGACACCTTGCTTTGCTCTACCTTGTTTTCTCCTCCATTTCCTTCTATATATGTGTTCTTTCTCTCTTGCTAGGGATCCTTTTAGTCTCTTGGTTTTCTCCTCTACCTTGGTGCACGATACCCTCCTCCTTGGCTAGTTTGGTGGCTGATCCTACATTGGAGCTTTCTTCTTCCTTGGTGCTAGGAGCTTGGAGCTTGCTTAAGGCGGGTTACATAACTCCTAACCCTAACTAACTTACCATCTTCTATGTTCTTGTTGTTAGTTTGGTTTACTTGCTTAGTGCACCATGTTGGCCAAACCTATAATCTAGGGTTTCTTGGTGAGAAATACTCCTTTCTCTCCTTGGTCTAGAGAAGTGAGTTTGAGCTTCTAGTATCATGAGCAACATCCCTCTCTCGTTTAATTTGAGAGGTGAGCTTGTGTTCTAGTTGCTTGAGCAACACCCTCCTCTCACCATGGACTTGAAGGGTGAGCTTGGTGATAGTTGTGAACCTTGCTAAGGTTGTTCCTTGTGTTGCCTGTTTGGTGTTAAGAGATGTGCAAGACCCCTCTCTCATTTAAGTTGACAGGTGAGCCATCTTCTTGACTCTTTAGGGTTTGGTGCCCTTGTGCTTGAGATTAGTGACGAGCTGGTGGAGTTGCATCTTGGTTGTTATGATCTTAGGGGAGGTTGTTGCCCGACAGCCCTCTTGACCTAACACCTTGGACGACAGGCTATGGGGGTTGTGATGGACAATACTCCTGGTCTCTGTGATGGGTGTCACACCACCACTCTGCCTTGTGACGGCCGTTAGGTCATGGTTTAGTTAGTTGCATGATAGGTCCCTTGATAGCAGTTTGAGTTGTACCTTTGGTCGATACATCTTGTGGAGTACCTGGTCCGATACACACCTGTCTTAAGATGTAGTTTGGGGTTGTTGTTCTTTGAGGTAGGCGTTGCTAGTAGTTGTGACGGGCGTCACAATAACCCCTTATGAGTGCACGACAGGGTGCGCGTCACACCATCCCGACACCATGTTGCCCAATACACCTAGCTGCACGGCAGGCCCTTGGCCGTTATCTTTGCACACGACACAGCGTTGCAGACGTGCACGGCATGTGTTGCCCGTTACCTTTGAAGTGCACAGATAGGGTTGGTTTCTATGTTTCTCGATATCACCCATAGATGAGGGTATCCTACCTGATACCACTTATGGTGAGGGTTTGTGGTGCCTTTAGTGAGAGTCCTGCCCCTCATATAAATCGACATGCTGAATGGTAATTGATATGGTAAAGCTTGTTTATGTAACGCATATGTCTTTAACCATGTATGTGATCATCTTGATTATCTGTATAAAGTTGAGATAATGGCAAGCATGTAATATGGTTTGCTTTATGATGAAACCTAAGCTCATGGTCACAAGTTGAGGCATGATTGATAAAGTATATAGTTATTAATGTCACCCTATATTGATAAGTATGGTCTTTCTATTAAGCCTATGATTATTGTATACACTAACCATGCAGGTGATGATTATCCAAGTAAAAGGCTATGCGGAATATATGATGAGTAACATTGCTTTGATAGTTACTCTTGATGATGAGATAACATGTATGATGTGTTTGGCTAACAGTACTTGGGATTGCTATCCCATGATGATGATGAAGCCTTGAGAGGCAGTGGCAATATATGATGAGGGATTGAGATCCCATGGTATGTGATGATCCTTGAGATGGATCTAGATGATTGGCAAGAAGACAAGTGATAACATTTAATGTGGGATCCTTATGATGGATCAGGATGATGTTGACTACAATGAAAGCATGTTGTTGAGTTTCATACTGTTTATTTGTTATAGTTTACATGTTATACAACTTGGTTGAATCTTGCAATCCATATAAAATATATTAAATAATCACAATGGAACACATCATGTAGTTTGTCCTGGCCATAGATCCATCATCGTCAGAAGTTGGTGATGGTGAAACGGGTTCTCTTACTAATTAACCCGGAGCGCATATTGTTGAATATGCGAGGTTTCTCCTAGCCTAAAATAGTGAGGATTCGAGTGCATCTATGGTTGCAGACTCGGGATATGCATAGGAGCATGGTGAATAGGCCCATGGCTCAGGATATGTGATATGAGGAGCATGAATGCATTCATGGCTCAGAGCACGGTGAACAGGCCCGTGGCTCAGATATACTAGCGTCGTGACCTGTACCAAGGTGGGCTAGAGGATGGGTAGCCTATGGAGATGACCCTATGGCTGAGGTCACTTAAGCATGAGACTGCGGTCCTGCTTGCGTTGTACTCGTACACTGACTACGAGGTGGGAGGTCGTGGAGTCCGGCTCTTCCATTTGACCTTGTATGGCACCGGATTTGGGTTTCACAATCGAAGGTTGGATTTGAGCGGTACGGCTCACTTCCTCAGGGCATAATAATACATAATCCAGTCGTATAGTAGTTACTGCTTAAGACAAAACATGAAACATTGGTTGAGGCCTTGCTTGTGTAGTTAATCTTGCTATATCTTGTAGTTATTTATATGTTCCTCATGTTATGTGGCAATATATCTTATCTTGTTAATCATGTTCCATAAAGAGATAATTGGTGATATATCTTATGAACACTCTGGTTAGCTTGAATGGTACTAATAGCTTTGCTATATAGACTACTCTTGTTATACCTTTACCAGATATCTGCTGTTGTTGCTTTATCCTTTTGATTTTATAGTTTTGGCGAGGAGTTATGTTTCTCGCTGGGACAATGTTCAATTATCTCACCCCACTGGTTTTGAGGTGTTCGAGCTAGACGTGGTGGTGGTCGCAGAGTTGCGGCCGAGCAGTAAGACGAGCAGTAGAAGGCAAGAGATGGATATGCTGCTGTTTTGGCATTTTGTAGTAGATTCTAGAGTCATCCATGTACTCTCAGGTCCTTGGGAGCGTTTTGACGTTGTTTCACGATGTATAGTTGTTGATGGTTTGTATATTCTGTTGTTGGACAGATGTGGGCCGTTATGTATATATGACAGGTGATGAACTCATGTGACAACTATACAGCTGACCTTCTAAGTTGTGGACACGTGTCAAGGCTTGTATATGTTTATATAAAATGTTTTCTGCAGGATGAGGACTTGGATGTAATAGTTTCACAGTTTATCAGCTTTCCGCAATCAGTTTTAATTAACCCGTGTTTTGATAATCTGTGGTTATGGTGTTTTCCGCACATTTTTGTGTAACACCTCGTTGTCTGTGTGATAGCAGGATGTGTCACGTCTGCAACAATGTGTCACGTCTGCAACGATGTGTCGTGTGCAAAGATAACGGCCAAGGGCCTTCCGTGCAGCTAGGTGTATAGGGCAACATGGTGTCGGGCTGGTGTGACGCGCACCCTGTCGTGCATCCATGCCTATCGGGCAACGGCCTGTGTCGGGCACTAAGGGATAACGTGCAACGCCCGTCACAAAACTAACCAGCAACGTCCACCCCAAAGGGCACAACGATACTAAACTACATCTAAGCCAGATGTGTGTGTTGGGAAAGGTATCCCACAAAAGGCAACGTCCAAGGGTGTAGTTCAACCAACCAATAAGGGACCTATCGTGCAACCAACCATATCATGGCCTATCAGTCGTCACAAAACAAGGGTTGTGGTGTGACGCTCGTCATAAGATCATAGACCAGGGTATCATTCTTCACCCTCTCATCATGTGTCGTACAAGGTGTTAGGTCAAGAGGATTGTCGGGTAGCACCTCCCCAAGCTCATCATTAACCTCGAGCACACGGGTACCAAAACCCTATTGGATCAAGAAGATGGCTCACCTCAATCTACTATGAGAGAGGGGTGTTGCTCATCATCTGTCACCAAACGGGCAACACAAGGATCAACCCTAGAAAGGTTCACAACTATCACCAATCTCACCCTTCAAGTCCATGGTGAGAGGAGGGTGTTGCTCAAGCAACTAGAACACAAGCTCACCTCTCAACTTAAACGAGAGAGGGGTGTTTCTCATGATACTAGAAGCTCAAACTCACTCCTTTAGACCAAGGAGAGAAAGGAGTATTGCTCACCAAGAAACCCTAGATTATAAGTTTGGCCAACATGAAGAAACTAAACAAGAAACTAAGTTACTAACATGCATAGCCGATCTTAAGCAACAAGAACATAGAAGGTGGTAATATAGTTAGGGTTAGGAGTTATGCAACCCGCCTTAAGCAAGCTCCAAGATCCTAGCACCAAGGAAGAAGAAAGCTCCAAGGCAGGATCGGCCACCAAACTAGCTCCTCCAAGGGTGTCCTCCACCAAGCTTTCCAAGGAGGAGGGTATCGTGCACCAATGTAGAGAAGAAACTAAGGGACCAAAGGAATCCTTAGCAAGGGAAAGGAAACACCTATATAGAAGGGAAGGGAGGAGAAAACAAGGTAGAGACAAGCAAGGTGTCGCCCACCTAGGGACACTTGTCCATGTGCACAAGCCACCATTCTAGCATGTCTTAAACACGTGTCCAAGGCCATTGATACATGTAAGCATCAAGAACCAAGTGTCCACTAGTGGTGACACAAACGAGGTCAAAGCTTGGTCAAAGGTCATGGGCAACACACCTCCAACATGGGCGGCACAGCCCCTGGGCAACATAGTCCTAGGCGACACAAGCTCCTCCTGGCCGACAAAAGGTCCAACCAAGTAAAAGAAAGGCACCACAAGGCCCAACAAGCTCAACTAAGCCCAAAGGAACTCAAGCAATGAGCCCAAGCCTTCCTCTCTACACTAGAGGAAGCAAGGAGAGAGAGGGATACCTCACAAGGTGACAAACTTACCCACAAACCCTAGACTTGGGTTAATTGCAAGTAGCCCCTCCAACTCTCAACAAAGCACAACCAAACTCTAATCACCACTAAAGGTGATTAGCAAGCAACTAAGCAACAGGGTTAAGCAAAACAAATAGGGTAAACCATAAACGGAGGTCAGGGTCCTTACAGATAGCCCTTTCCAACTTGCCTAGACCCCACCTAAGATTTTCTTACGATCGTCTTCTGCCCTCAGCAGAAGAGAAGTCAAGATGTCTATAAACCATGAAGAACATGCTACTGAGAACAGCGATGTTGCTTCAGCTGATGGAGCTAAAGGACAGGCACATGGAGATCGGGTGCCTGAGGTCCCCCAACCTGACCCAGCCATTCTTGACCACCATGCCTATCAACAGCTTATGGGGCAGATGATGGCTATGATGAATCTCGTGGTAGAAAGATGGACAGTGCCTCCGCTGAGGGCACAGGCTCCCCATGATGAAACATCAGGTATTGGGAAGACCTTTGAGTGACTTCGCCGAGTCGGAGCTTCAGATTATGCTGGAACGGGTGATCCAGCAGATGCCGATATGTGGCTGACAAGTCTTGAGAAGACTTTTTGAATCCTTGACATCCCCGAAACAGAAAAAATAAAGCACGTTGTCTACCTTCTGAAAGGTAGTGTTGGTCACTGGTGGACCATCGAGGAAGAGAAGCGACCTGGTGAGGTGATCGTTTGGGAGGTTTTTCGGCACGAATTCGTCAACAGATACTTCCCGAAGACGTATCTAGATGAGAAGATCAGTCAGTTTGAGAGCCTGCGACAAGGAACGATGAACATCACCGAGTATGAGGCTAAGTTCATGGATCTATTGAGGTTTTGTCCTCACATGGCGGCAACAGATGAGGAGCGGATCAGACGCTTTGAGAAAGGTCTGAGTTCTGAGTTGACAACACCTGTTTCTGTGTTGGAGAACCGTGATCGGTTTGCTACGTTTGTGGAATATGTCTGGAGAATTGAAAGGTCAGTAAGGGAGAAAAGAGAATCCATGTCTCACAAAAGTCCTGCTTAGTTCTAAGGACAGAGGTTTGGTGGCTTCAAGAAGCCAAGGTTTTCAACACCTTTTGTGATGAGAGGTTCCAGTGTACCGTCGCAGTGGTCTCCGAGTAAGGGAACAGGATATGTTTCTTCGCTGTCTAAGGCACATAGTACAGCCTCAGTGGCAGTGACAGGGCCATCTAGGCCACGGTCTGAAGATAGGGCATGCTATCTTTGTGGTCAGACCAGGCATCTCAAGTTACATTGCCCGAATAGAGATGTTGAAGTGACGCAGCAGTCAAGATAGAATCAACAAGGATCAGATAGATAGAAGCCCAGTGGTAGCAAAGGGCGAGGACGCGGTCAAGCATCACAAGTTGGATCGTCTGCTCAAGGAAGCAGAGGACGTGGACAGCAAGCAACGGCTCGATTCTACACTATGAATCAGCCGGAGGCGATAGTCAACCCGCGAGTGGTGACAGGTCAGATGGAGTTATTTCATTTTGATATGTCTTCTTCTTGCTTTATATTTGTTCTGGTTGACCCGGGTGCTACACACTCTTTTATCGCCTATAGTATGATTAAAAATTGTCATCTACCTGTTAGCTGTAAGAAGGATAGCTTGTTGTTAGAAACCCCTCTTGATGGTTCATCGATGCTTCGAGAAGAGTGTCCATCTTGTGTCTTGTCTTTTTCAGGACACAGCATCCAAGTGGATCTTATACCACTTTATATTCATGGTTTCGATGTTATCCTTGGGATGGATACCCTAGAGAAGTATAAGGTTGTTTTGGACTGTGGTTCCAAGCAGGTTGTGTTTGATGATGCAGGAGAGAAGTGGATCTTCCAGGGAGATAGGAAGATTCTTCCGACATGTCTAGTATCAGCTTTGGTAGCAGAGAGGTTGCTACGGCAAGGATGTGAGGCGTTCTTAGCTCACGTTGTGGATATCGTTGTGGCTATCAAGGCGAAAGGTCCTAGTCTTGAAGAGGTATCAGTTGTCTGAGAGTTTGCCGATGTGTTTCCTGATGAGTTCCCTGGTGTTCCTCCACCCCGAGAGATTGATTTTGAAATCAATCTAGTTCCAGGAACACAGCCAGTTGCACAGACACCGTATAGGATGGCTCCAGTGGAGATGGTAGAGCTTAAGAAGTAGTTGCAATAGTTGTTGGAGAAAGGTTTCATCCGACCGAGTACGTCACCTTGGGGTGCTCCAGTGTTGTTCGTTAAGAAGAAGGACGGATCGATGTGGTTATGCATAGATTACTGACAGCTGAACAAAGTCACGATCAAGAACAAGTACCCGTTACTGAGGATAGACGATCTGTTTGATCAGTTGTGTGGTGCTACAGTGTTTTCAAAGATCGATCTACAGTCTGGATATCATCAACTGAGGATTAAGGTGGGTGACATACCAAAGTCAGCTTTCCGGATGAGGTATGGTCACTTCGAGTTTGTGATTATGCCGTTTGTGCTAACCAATGCACCTTCTGCTTTCATGGACCTGATGAACAGAGTGTTCTGTCCGTTCCTAGATCAGTTTGTTGTAGTCTTTATAGATGACATCTTGATCTACAGTCGGGACAGGCAAAAGCATGAGCGACATCTTCGACGAGCGTTGACTCTTCTCCGCCAACATCAGTTGTATGCCAAGTTCAGTAAGTGTGAGTTCTGGTTGGAAGAAGTAACTTTCTTGGGTCATGTGATATCTACAGAAGGAGTCAAAGTGGACCCGAGAAAGGTGGAGCCCGTTGCAGAATGGGAACAGCCGAAGACACCGACAGAAGTTCGTAGTTTCTTGGGTTTAGCAGGTTACTACCAGAGGTTTATCAAGGACTTCAGTACGATTGCATTATCGATGATGAAGTTGACTAGAAAGGATGTACCTTTTGTCTAGGATGACCATTGTCAGCAAGCTTTCTATAGTTTGAAGGAGAAGCTGACTAGTGCTCCAGTGTTAGTGCTGCCAGAGCCTGGAAAGGGCTACGTTGTATTCTACGATGCTTCCAAGAAAGGTTTAGGGTGTGTGCTGATGCAGGAAGATCATGTGGTTTCTTTTGCTTCATGACAGCTTAAGAAACATGAGGATAACTATCCTACTCATGATTTGGAGTTGGCAGCAGTGGTTCATGCGCTAAATATTTGGAGACATTATCTATATGAGGAAGTGTGTCAGATCTTTACTGATCATAAGAATTTGAAGTACATCTTTTCGCAGCATGAGTTGAACATGCGACAACGTTGATGGATGGAGTTAATCAATGATTACGACTGCACTATCGAGTATCATCCTGGTAAGGCGAATGTGGTAGTTGATGCGCTTAGCCGAAAGTCTTCTTCTCTTTCTACAAAGAAGAAGGCACAGTTGAGTTCCCCGGTATGCTATAGACGGGATATGTTTGTTTCCTTGCGGCAGATGAATGTGCAGATGGAAGTTTCCTTGTTAGCTGGACTTTTAGCACAGATGCAAGTCAAGCCTACGCTGAGACAACAGATTAAAGATGCACAGCAAACAGATAATGCACAGTTGATCAGATCAGAGTTCGGTAGTAAAAAGTGTGATGGGTTCCATGAGTCCAAAGATGGACTAGTTTGCTATCATGATAGGATGGTGGTCCCCGATACTGATGATCTGAGAAATTTAGTACTAGAGGAAGCACACACATCGATTTATACTATGCATCCAGGTGTCACCAAGATGTATCATAGTTTGAAGGACTTGTATTGGTGGCCCAGCTTGAAGAGAGATGTGGTTGAGTTTGTAGCTAGGTGTGCAGTTTGTCAACAAGTCAAGGCTGAGCATCAAAAGCCGGTAGGTACATTGCAACCCCTGCCAATACCGCAGTGGAAATGGGATCAAATAACCATGGATTTTGTAGTTGGTCTGCCCAGGACAACTAGGAATCATGATTCCATTTGGGTGATAGTGGACAGATTGACGAAGTCTGCCCATTTCATACCAATAAAGACAATGTATACCACTGAGAAGCTCACTCAAGTATATGTGGATTAGATAGTACGGTTGCACGGTGTGCCAGTAATGATAGTTTTCGACAGAGGTCCCCAGTTCACGAGTCATTTCTGGGAGCAGTTGCACAAAGCGTTGGGAACGCAGTTGAGGTTCAGTACCGCTTTCCACCCGCAGACAGATGGACAGTCTGAGAGGACTATTCAGACTTTGGAGGATCTCCTTCGAGCTTGTGTTTTGCACTTCCTAGGTAGTTGGGATGTACATCTCAGTTTAATAGAATTTTCCTACAACAACAGTTATCAGCAGAGCATTGACATGGCTCCTTATGAGGCTTGTATATGTTTATATAAAATGTTTTCTATAGGATGAGGACTTGGATGTAATAGTTTCACAGTTTATCAGCTTTCCGCAATCAGTTTTAATTAACCCGTGTTTTGATAATCTGTGGTTATGGTTTTTTCCGCACATTTTTCTGTAACACCTTGTTGTCTGTGTGATAGCGGGATGTGTTGCCACAGTAGTGGTAGTGGTAGTGGTAGTGGTAGCGGTAGTAGTGGTAGTAGTAGTAGTGGTGGTAGTAGTGGTAGTGGTAGTGGTAGTAGTAGAGGTAGTAGTGGTAGTAGTAGTAGTGGTAGTAGCGGTAGTGGTAGTGGTAGTGGTAGCGATAGTGGTAGCGGTAGTGGTAGCGGTAGTGGTAGTGGTAGTGGTAGTGGTAGTGGTAGTGGTAGTGGTATTGGTGGTGGTGGTGGTACTAGTTGTAACATCCCTGACCTGGGTTATGAACTAACCCTAGGTGTTTTACTTAAATAAGTAATTATATGCTTGTGTTTATCCTGTGAAATGAAATTAAGGCTTTTGAGGAACTTATATTTCAATTTCAGTCCTTTTTGCTTAATGTTAAAACATTATTTTGTTAATTTTGGACTAAAGTGCAAATTACCCAAGTAGAGGGGTTAACTTGCAAATTGCACATGTTAAGATGTTCCTCTGATGCTTATACATTATGAGAATGTATATGGTGTGGTGGTATGGATTCCACAAAGCTTGAACACCAAGATATAGCTTGTAGAGCAATCCTTGTGCCTTAAAACCTAGTTTTGGAGTAAAGTGCAATTTACCCAAAACCTAGGGTCCAATATGTAAAATATACCCTCTAGAGGATCTATCATGTTTCTTGGCATCAAGTAGAGCAAATAAAATGAGAGGGGTGCCTCATTTGAATGATCAAGAAGGAAAGATAATCTTGATATTAGAATAATCAAGATTTAAGCACATGGCCCTTTAATATATATATACAACTTATTAAGATGTTTGGTCTCTTTTCCTTTAAAACCTTGGATAATTGAAAAGTATTGCAAGGTTTAATAAGGTGGACACGTATCCAAGAAGTGGAGGAGGACTTGGTGGATATACTTGAGAGATAAAAGGAAATAAGACTCTTTTTCCCTTTTTCCCTAATAACCCATAAATATATAAGGGATCTTTTTCAAACAATGCAAGGGATCGTTTCCCTTAGTTCTTTTCCTTATCTTCTTGCCTTGGCCGACCAAAGGATATCTATGGAGCAGAGGAAGGATTACCAAGCTGGTTTTGTAAGTATAGATCACCATCTAACTCGAATTCATGGAGGAAACCATAAAACAAGGTTGGTTTATTGGTTTTCTTTACATGATTCTTCTTTCTAGCCATCTTCTTCATCCAAAAAGTGGAGGAAAGACCTTGGACAAATTCTGGAGCTCAAGCCATCATTAAATCTACGAAGCTTTGAGATCTGGATCAGACCTAAAGGAGGGTTTTATAACTCTAAACCTTGAGCTTTGTTTATGCATCTTCATCTCCATGAAAAATCGTTAGTTATTCTTCTTCCTTTGCTACTTTTGTGTTCTTGCTAGCAATTCTGTGAAGAAAAGACCTTGTTCTTGAGGTAGATGAAGGTGACGTTAATTCCTATGTTTATACAAAAACCTACTTTAGCAAACGGTCTCCAACACTTGCTCAAACGGTTTCCCAAACCGTTTGGGAGCAAACAGTTTCAACCCGTTTGATTGTAAACAGTTTCCATCAAACCGTATAGAAGCAAACGGTCTAAGACCGTTTGGATGCATTGACCAGGTGTTGACCATTTGGAGTACAGTTGATATTAATGTAGATTAATTACCTACCAAAAATCATCCATTAATTCCAAGTGAATCACCAATTGAAGGCCCATCAACCATCTAAACCCTAATCGAGTCAATTGCTGATTTCAATAATAGCATTGTGTTGAAGTTTGGGTTGAGTCGCCCAAACGGTTTCAAAACCATTTTTGGATCACCCAAATGGTATCAAGACCGTTTGGTGATCACCCAAGATCGTTTGGAGGTCTAGGGTTAAGTAGGGTTGACCAATTGAGGGTCCAATGATATCAAGTTGATGAATAAACTATTGCTGATTTGGTGACCAAACGTAGAGTTTAAATCTTAATTGAATGACTTGGTTTTTGATCAAATAATAGGCAAACGGTCTCAAGACCATTTGGAGGATATCCAAACGATCCCAAGACCATTTGGGGGTCACCCAAGACCGTTTGGAGGTCTAGGGTTGACTATGGTTAAGTGGTTGAAGATCGTAAGGTAACAAGTTGAAGTGCAATTGATTGTTGACCTAGTGATCAATCCAATGAGTCAAACCTTAATTGGTTGAGTTGGTTTTTGATGTGGACTTTATAAAACAGTATAAAGACCATTTGGAGGTCCTCCAAACGATCCCAAGACCGTTTGGGTTCAGGTCATGATCAAATTAAATGATGGTTCAATGATTTCAACTCAATTAGATTCATGTTGAAGTATGTTGAAGGGTCATCGATTTTAAACCCTAATCCAATTGATCCAAGCCCTAATTGCTAATCAATTGAGGGTCAATTGAGTGTCAAATCAGTTTAGGATTGACCTAATAAACTCAATTTATGAGTGACTAACAAGTATACGATCGATTGAGGGGTTCAACATTGGAAATCCTAACTCAATTGAAGTGGTTGAGACACTTTTTGGTCCTTATGGTTTTGAGGTGGTTTGGACCAAATGGTCTTTAGACCGTTTGGGTCCAAACGGTCTCAAGACCATTTGGGACCAAACGATCCCAAACTATGTGATCTCCTGCGGTTTCAAGGTTGGTTATGTCCATTCGGTTTCAAAGTCAAAGATGACCAAACGATCTTCACCCCCATCTTGGGCAAACGGTCTTGAGTGTGCACTTTACCAAATGATTTCAAAAGTCAACAAGACCAAACGGTCTTCAACACCAAACGGTTTCAAGGTCTGTCCAAGACCGTTTGGGGGTTTAGTGTGTAAGACCATTTGAAGTCTAAAAAGTTTAAGATCGTTTGATGCCTTAGTGGTCAAGATGGTTTAGTGATTGATTAACCCAAACCCCATAGATACTTAAAGTGGTTAAAGGACCAAGTAATTAGCTGATTAAGACATGATGTGATCAATGGTGATCATAATAAAGGTACCCTTGAAGGAATGGAGTAATAAGTACTCTTTTGAATGAGTAAGTCTTAATGATCACAATAGTAATGACATAACCCATGATGTCAATGTTGAATTGACTTAGCCTAATCAAGGGTGATGCAAACATCAACTTATAGAAAGATGAAATAGATGTCTTCTTATATGAAGGATAAATCAAGTAGTGGACTTCCATTATGAATGAATACTTAATTAAGGTATAATCCTTCATAGTGAGACTATGAAAACCCTAATTATAATGATATATGAACCTTAACCCTAATTTGAGAATGATAATGGAAGTATCCCTAATGCATGATGATGATGTGATCCTAATTCATCATGATGATATGGTACACCTTAATTAAAGGTACTTTGTCGATCACTCCTACTTAGGGTGAATAGTAAACCCTAATGGTGAGATAGTAATGATAATCCTAATTAAGGATGATTCAATATGAATAGTTAACCCTAACCCATGGTAATGTGATGAATATGATAAACCCTAATTCAGAGTATGTTAAATAAGAACCCTAACTTTGAGTGACATGACATGAATAGTAAACCCTAACTGAGGGTGATATGCAATGAAACTGTAAATTAGTTGTGTTGATCTTCTGTAGCACGACCGTGCAAGGTAGCACGGCCGTGGTAGCTTCCCCTTGCACGGTCGTTCTTGGTTGCACGGCTGTGGTGTTCTATACTTGACTTGGAAATAATTGTATTGTGTTGATATAGATATAATGTGCATGTTATCAATTGTGTTAGCCATGCAGATCTTTATAAAGAAGTGAGCATAGCCAGGTAAGGGTTATGATGCCATATTCATTGAAAGAACTTTATAAGTTTTGAAAGCAATGATATGCTATGTTTCTTAGTAAGAGGTAACAAATGAGACTGATAGGTTGTATGAGCCATGAGAAATATCTGCATTGCCACTCTCATGTTCATATTGATAAATGACTTAATGGCAATATGTTACTTGGTAATAAGTGTTTTGATAATCTAAGGGTTTGAACACCCATATTCCTAAATCATAATGATGATATGGTTAGGGATTGATATCCCAATTTTAACTAGATGTGAAATGAACTTGATACAATTAGTACTCTTTCTTTATAGTAATTGTTTTATTGGTTTATTATTTGAAAAGATGTCTGGTGCTAAAAGAATGCCATAATGTACTTAAATAATCAAGTATAATGATATCATGTAGAGCCATGACCATAGATCCATCATTATCAGAAGTTAAATGATGGTGAAATAGGTTTTCCTAAGGGAACTCTTGGAGAGCATACTTTTGAGTATGTGGGGGTTATGGACGTGAATATCCTTACGTCCTAATGAGGGAATTGATGTGAGATGTACATTTAATCTCTCAACCCTTCATTATATGTATATGTCAGGATGATGTATCACTAATCTCCGGATGATGTTGTTAATGCCGCATCGATGTGAGATAAACAAGAAATCCCTCGATGGCAAAGAGAGTACAGCATGCCACTGTAACTCTAATAGTGAAGTTGCCAGAATACCCTGGAAAGCTATTTTAGCAGAGACACGAGATGTCCTGCATGTTGATCCTCACTCTGACTGAGGAAGATGAGGTCATAGAAATCTAGCTCTTCTGATGACCTATGTATGGTACCGATTGCGATTTAGTAATGGTCGGTTGGAGTATGAGAGGTATACCTCATCTCCTCAGGGCATAAGTATGTTTGTAAATTGTAATCAGCCGTGTAGCATAATTGCTTAAGTTGAACTACGAGAAACAATGATTGATGATGTATTATTTATTTAGTCCTAATTGGACCAATAATATACATGTTCTTCATTTTCCTTATTGATTAAATGACTTGTTACTCAATCA